>JALIGW010000003.1:176102925-176684971 GCA_023053685.1 Diadophis punctatus similis
GCCCGCGCTGCCTCCCCCACGCATGCATGCAGGCCTCACTGAAGCCTCCGGATTTCCGGTAGGCCCTTTGGGCTGTTTTTCGCCCTCCCCAGGCTACAGGAAAGCCTCCAGGCCTACCCTCGCCCTCCAGAAGGCCAAAAATCAGCTGGCCAGTGCACACATGCATGCTGGAGCTGACATAGGGCAAAGCCTCGCGTACCCTCAGATATGGCTCCGCGTGCCACCTGTGGCATGCGTGCCATAGGTTCGACATCATGGCCCTATACCATTTCAGACAAATGGTTGTCCAATCTCTCTTCTTAAAACCTTCCAGTGTTGGATAATTTACAACTCCATGAACACTCCCTCAGTTGAAGAGTAAGCAAAGGCACATAAGTCACCTTATCATAGCCTTCCGTACTTTGTCAAGATGGATGTCGTTTCTATTATGTCACAGTAATTATTTTAAAATGTGCCTTTATTTTATGCAACATTGTGCTAAATTTGATCCTTTTGGGGATTCATGTTGCCACCCAAGAGTTGTGATAACACTGTGGAAAACATGGTACCTCCTTAATGAGCAGCACAAAAATTTATCCATTTAGTGCAACAACTGCAATATGTAATAATTTTAAACAGCCAAACTGATTTCTATCTAATGACTAAATTAGGTTAAATGGGTCTCTTTCTGGAATGATGCAACTAGGAATCAAAGGTAATAATGAATGAAAATGCAAAGAATATTTAATAGTTCTGCTTCTTGTTGGTTTCTTTTATATATATAAGGTTAAAACTGCTGCCTTACAAGCAGACTGCCAAGGTTCAAATCCCACTAAGGGTATGGCTATCTGACGAGAGCAAAATAGCTCGAAATAGATCTATAATAGTCTCCCTTTATTTTCATTTATCAGCAAAAAAATGTTACATATACCTACCTACCTACCTACCTACCTATGTATCTATCTCTATATATATATTCATATTTCCTGTTTAATAGTATATGGAATGTTTGGAGTATAATTATTGTAGATTCTGTGACAAAGATGCTCTCAATTTGATCCAGAGAGCCTTTTGAATACATATAAAGAAAGCTATTCTCTAATTTTAACTCTTGTGGAAGGGAAGGGATACTTAGCCTTACTGCCCTTCTATTATTAACTAGTGGGTGGCTACGCTTAATTAAGCTATGAGTATCATTAAATCATCAATTGTGGATAGGAACCATATTCCAATAGATCAATTCAGAATTTACTGTGTGATCTCCAAGCAATATTTCCTATCTATGTTTATTAAGGTATTTTCTTTTTAAAAAAACCCTCTCTATATATAGAAATATGAAGCAATAACTAGCCAATGAAGGCTTTTATGTATTGAAGGTTAAACTATATGTGAGATTCGATTCACCTAACTTCTTTTAGCATAATCTGTATTATTATTTAGCATAATAAGTAGCATAATCTGATATATCGAATAACTATCAAAATTATAATGAAGAACTTCCTTCCATTCAAATAGCAGCTTCAGAGGAACAATTTTCCTGTGGGTCAGAACAGTAGAGAAAAAAGTTAAACTGGTTATGAGTTGGATGTAAATATTACAGTCTGTACTTCCAAAATGCATTGCATTTCTCAAAATGCATTTAATATCACAGCTGGTTCTAAGAAATGTCAGCGCTGATGGAGGAGAGAGAGGAAAAGAAACATATTTTTAAAGCTCTTGTATTTCATTAAAAGAATCAAATTATATTGCAGGCTTTGAGTTAAATGTCAAGATTCTTATAATGCCCTATTTATGAATCAGAGTCAATAACAAACCACAAAGACAAAATCAACCCCATTCTTTGGCATTTGCTTGCCTTTCGAGGCACTGTATGTTGCACAACAGAAGTTTAAACTTCCTTAATACTATTTTGAATCTTATTTTTGAGTTATAATTGCTGTTTAAAAAAGTTGCAATAAGTATATAAAATATAGTTATAATTGTAACAAAATTGAATTATAGATATTTGTTGCTGCTTGGTTAATAGCTAATAGAGTAAATAAATGGTCCAGAAATGCAGTGCTATATCATCTGCACAAATGTTTCAGTTTTTCTTCTGTGTGAAAATTTGCTTGCTTTAAATTTGTGAGCATGTGTGATATCTACATGTACACATACTGTATACAGTAATACATTGAAAAACCTACATACATTCATCCAGTCTGTAGGCTAGACTGGGAAGTTCATGAAGTTATCAGAACTCCAGTGTGACTTCAAAGAGACTCTACCATTTTAAATATATACACCAGTCTATACGAAAACTGACAGAGTGAGAATTAATCTCACAGAGGCAATGTTTGATCTTTTCCCGGAATTCTGACATTAGAAATGAAACCGCAGTTTAAAGATTCTAATTAAAATATTTACTTCGGTACAAAAACAATAAATTCTAATTAACTACATGACTGATATAAAATGTAGGACTTCCCTCAATGGAAGCCAGAGCAAGAAGGGTAGAACAGAAATTGGAATGCACACGTGCGTACAAGAACATATCAATCACGTGCTCAGGAATAAACCATTATATTAGATAGGGATGCATCTCCCTGCATATACATGTAACAGGCAATAAATCACACCGTGACAAAAACTTCCCTGTTTTCTCATTTGATGAAATAAAATATGTTTCAATGGATTCAATGGATAAGTTGGATTATATTGCAAATGTGAATTATGAGTTTTCTTCTGTTTTTATGTTTTATTTCTCTTCAAGAAAATGAAATATTTCATACATTATTCTTTTAATATGGACAAGGTGGAACCCCCTCCATCTTCCTTCCTTCTCCTTCCAATGTAAAGGTTCAAAAACAGTGGGGAGCAAGCCTCATTTATTTGAGAGAGAATTCAACTTTTCCCCCCAACCCCTCCTGTGGGACAAGGAGGAGACAGAGGTTAGTCAGATATGCTACTCTGATATTCTCACCATGGGGTCTAGGACAACTTGCTGTGGCCAACTCGTCGCAGCCATCTTGCCAAGGCTATCTCACTGAGTCAACGTGCTGTGGGACAAATCCATGCGGGATAACTCAATGTAATAAAGGTTATCTGCTACTGTTTCATTGACATTATTTCCATTTTTGTCAATGGAAATAATGTTGAAGAAACAGTGGCAGATAACATTTATCATATTGAGTTATCCTGGATGAAATTTCCTGCGGTGAATTGGCTGCGGCAAGATGGCTGTGGTGAGTTGGTCGTGGTGAGTTGTCTCATTCCACCCATCATGACTGAGATGAGGGGAAGCAGGAGAAGAAGCAAAAGGATAGTGCTTTAAAGATGGCAGGATAGGCTGGGGGAAGACAGCTAGTGTGGTGAGGTGGTTAAGGCACTGGCCTAGAAACCAGTAGACAATAAGTTCTGGTCCTGCCTTAGGCATGAAAGCTGGCCAGATGACTTTGGGCCAGTTACTCTCTCTCAGACCAACATACCTCACAGGATTGTTGTTGTGAGGAAAATAAATGGAGGAAAGAATATTAGGTATGTTTGCTCCAGGGGTGGGTTCCACTTACCTTCGCCACCGGTTCGCCTCGCAACATTTTGCAAGCACGCGCATGTTCCCCCCATGCAATTTCACTTCCGCGCATGCTCAGTAGCAGGATTCAGCCCGAAACACAGCTGAGGAGCTCATCAGCTGTGCTTCGGGTGAAGAAATAAAGGTGAGTATTAACCCGGAGGTGGACGGGAGGGCTCTTTTTCAAGCTGCGGAAGAGGAGAAGCCATCCAAACATGGAAAAATCCACCAAAAATTCCCAAAAAAAGATGGCGGCGCCCACGGACTGGCACCAACTGAACCGGATCCATGACGCAATCATCGCGTCACCAGCGGGTAGCTAATGGTTTGGGCGATCTGGTCTGAACCGGGAGGAACCCACCCCTGGTTTGCTCTCTTCAGTTAGAAAAGTAATAAAGGTTGGCTAAAAATCAAATAAATAAATCATACTTGGATCATGATCCTTACTCCTGACACTATCACAGCAAAGAACAAGCTTACAAACTAAGACATCAGTGATATGAGAGGAGGGAAGAAAAGAAAAAGCACAGGGAACCAGTGGACTGATCCACTGATCATTGGGGGTGGGGGGCAATACACACCAGCCTTGCAAGAAATCATTGAGGAGTTTAAATCTCCCATCCCTATGCAATTGCTGAGGACAAAAATTAAAGTGCTAACAATGTAAGCTCTATGCCTCTTAATTTACATAATTAATGTTCTAGGCA
Source organism: Diadophis punctatus similis (assembly GCA_023053685.1). NCBI lineage: Eukaryota > Metazoa > Chordata > Lepidosauria > Squamata > Dipsadidae > Diadophis > Diadophis punctatus. Next base: position 176,107,162 of record JALIGW010000003.1, read on the forward strand.
CATGAAATAGTTTGGTTTGTTCACTTACTGAAGTAATGCCCCTTTGGAAAGACAAGTGCAAATTAAATAGGAAATACCCCTATGATCAGTCTTGTTTGAAAGACTGAAATACACACACACACACACACACACACACACAGAGTGAGTACAGGCACAATGTCTGGGAAAATACCATAATACTGACCATCATGTGGTATAGTACTGTATGTAATTGGTAGGCAACCCATCACTGCGAGCTGCATGCAGCTTCAGACCATTTCTCTGCTCACAGTCCACCCCTCCTCATGGACACTGCCAAAATTGGATAGTAACCAGCAAATTTTCAGAAATACATTTTTTCAGTTGTGTCTCTCAATGAAAATAAGGTGAAAAATATGTATAAGATATATCCTGTGAACTGGAACTTGGGAAGATTCTTCTACAGGTTATAGCCTGTTTTCCCCCTCAATATATGTCTATGGATATGTGACTTTTGGCCCTTGTAATTTCCTTACCTGGCAATGGCTAAGAGAAGGAAAGTTGAAGAAAGAGACAGAAGGGCTAATTCAGTCTGCACAAGACCAGGCCTTAAGAACAGATGCATATAAAGCCAGAGTTGGTAAGACAACGACAGCAAAAGTTGCCTCTGCAAAGAAGCTGAAGAAACAATGGACCACTTTGTTAGTTGCTGCAAGAAGATTGCACAAGCTGATTGCAAACAATAGCATGACATAGTAGCAACAATAATTCAATAGAATATCTTCAAGAAATGCCACTTGCCTGCAAGCAAAAACTGGTGGGGCCACAAAACAGACAAAGTAACAGAAAACAAAAAAGCTAAAAAACAGACAAGCATCTGCCACACAACACTCCAGATTTAACTGTTAATAAGAAAGTAAAAAAATAAATAAATGTCTGGATAGTGGACACACAGCAATAGCTGGACACAGCAGAATAGAAGAGAAAGAACGGGGGGATCACAAAATGTAAAGATCTGCAAATAGAACAAGTGTGGCAAAAGAAAACAAGGCTAGTACAAATAGTAATAATAGGTGCCTTGGGTGCAATTCCAAAGCATCTGGAACACCACTTGAATAACATTGGCATTGACAAAATCACCATCAGTCAGTTACAAAAGGCAGTTTTACTTGGAACAGCTTGCATCCTATGACATTACCTTTAACAACAGCATCTGCTTATCCCAGGTCCTTGGGAAGAACTCGATAGGTGGATAAAAATGACAAATCAAGTCTAAATATCTGGCTGACTGTGTGACCAACCATTACAACAACAATAATAATAGCAACTCGATGACCTGTAGAATCTTGGTTAGGAGGACCCCAAACTTCAGAATCAACATCTAGTCAATCCAATTGTGATATTCACTTGAAGGTATAATGAGCAAAACAATTCAATAATCCCATTCCAATTCTCCTTTCTGTAAGAGGTCGTGACCATTCTAAGGACATTGAATGTACACAATTTGACAGCATGACTGTAGTTTGAATACTTCTCCATTTGTTCTTTCTATAGCAAACTATGGAATTCCCCGTTCGCGATTCTCCACCCTAATCTATTTTGGCAACCTAAGTTACAAATCCTCACCCAAGTGGCCTCAACCCTGGAAATAAGAGAAGTGACAGGCCTTCTGTGCTGCTGTCGAAAAGGGTTGTTTTCCTACAGCATGCCTTGTGCTATAGGAAATATGCTGAAGAGATCACTTGGCATTACATGCCGGTATGTCATGAAGTTCCGAACAACTGGCCAAAGGGGATAATGTTTTCCTAGCCTGACCCTATCAATTTCTTCCTATACCGTTTTCAAAAACACTGACAACAGGAAGAATCTGAGCTGAAAAAAGGGTTGTGACCCAAGCCTTTTTATTCAGAAATCTAAGCATTGTGGAGAAAAATGTGCTCGAGAGTTCCTGACAGCAAACCTGAACATTCTTTGGAAATCTTTTTCAGACTGCCTTTGATGCAAGCCAGTGTCTTCTGGATGAATCTGAGTGAATCTAGCTTTCAGTTGGGAGTGAATGTCATTTTCAAGGATCCCTCACTCCCTAAGGGAAACATGCTAAAACAACACAGGCTTTATATTCACTTCACAAATTGTGTGGAATATTCACCACATGAAAACAAGATCTTATTTAAACAATGTGAAGTTGCCTTGTTTAGGATTTGAGGTTCTTCTCTGAATGAACAGACCTGCAGTGCCAGGGGCCTAGAACTTTTTTACTAGTAGCTGTTTTCTTTCTTGTCTCAGCCTTGAGAATGAAACATGCCAATTGATTGATACAATCCATATTTCTTTCTGATAATGCAGACTAAATTTAATACCTTCTGGTTGGAGAACCTGGTATGCTACAGGGGTCTCCAACCTTGACAACTTTAAGACTTGTGGACTTCAAATCCCAGAATTCCTCAGCCGGCTGAGGAATTCTGGGATTTGACGTCCACAAGTCTTAAAGTTGCCAAGGTTGGAGACCCCTGTCTAGATTATATAACCGGTTTAGTCAGGTTCTGGCAGGCAGTCCATTTTCTCAAGCAGGACTGAATTATTAATTACTCAGCTATAGCCTTGAACCATGATTTGGATGCTTTGTGTCAGACTTTTGCAACAAGGAAATAACTTTTCGAAAGTTTGAGTCACATTTGGGAAAAAGTACATGTTTGCCCACACAGCACAATTGCATTGTCACACAGTTGCAATTTGGTTTGCTTGATTTTGGCATAGTGCACCTTGCCAAACTAATCATTTTGGCTTGTAAACTATATCTAGCGAAGTTTGATTTATTCAACAAATTATAGTTAAACAAGTCAGGGATTTCTTGGATCTTAGCAACAAGGAGACTTTGGATGCCAAAATGATATATTTGCATCATATAATGCCACTTAAATTCTCCCCAAATCATTATATTCTCTCTTTTCTTTCCTCTCTCCCTAAACATAAAACCAAAGCTAGTTCCATGAAGAAGCATTCTTCAAAGAAGGATCTTTTTAAAAAGAATCAGGGTAAGATGTGACGATATCCAGAAATATGTAACCACTACAGTTAGATAAATTAAGGTGCACAAGCTTATTGAAGCATACGATGTCTCCACTATAAAGGGAGGAAAATTCTAAGCACAAGATCAAAGAAATCCTAACGTTCCCTAAGACTTCCAGTGGGATCAAAGGGGCTTAACCGGGAGGAGTTGATTCTGATACAAGATAATGAGAATAATAGTCATTGCTCCACAAGGTTTGCACTCTCTCTTCTTCACTCTTCCTGCTCTGCTTCTGCTTTCTATTCAATACGTCTTTGAAGGCCATGGACCACTTCATTCTCTTTCCCCAAGCATTGTGCTTACTCTTGATTGTGATCAATGCTGCCTCTGAGCCCTGTAGGTATTATCGCTTTCAGGAGAGGAATATGTTCAATCTTGTCTTTCACATTCTCTTTTTAATCAAGCAGAGATTTTTCTCAAGTTTTTTCCCCCATTCAAACAGAAACTTGGTTCTAAATTCTATTGTTGGAAACATTAAAGTGATAGCAGCATTTGGATCATTCTGTACAATAGTAGGCAGTGACATGCATCCTATTGTACAGTTGGCGATAATAATTTGTTCTGAGCAGCTCACAACATAAAAAAAGAATAAATATACAATCAGAAAAAATCGACACAAGATGGTGAAAATCATGAAGCAAGATATTTAATGAGGAGATATCTACTGCATCTAGACTCAGAGAGAACCTCATTCTAGAGCAGCGGTTCTCAACCTGGGGGTCATGACCCCTTTGGGGGTCAAATGACCCTTTCACAGGGGTTGGGAGACTTCACCCGGATGCCGCCATTTGGGTTCTTTTACCCTCTACGCATGCGCAGAATGCTTTGCGCATGCGCAGAAGGTAAAAGAACCCAAATGGCAGCGGCGTGGTGGGGGGGCGTGGTGGCGGGTGTGGCGGCGTGGTGGGGCATGGTGGGGGCGCGGGGGCGGGGGGCGGCATTAGGAAGGTTGAGAACCAATGTTCTAGAGAAAGCACACCTTCTGAGTCATAATTGCTTAATTGAAGGAACCAGGCGCATGCTAATACTGTCAGATCAAACCAGCTGGTCAGATATCCCAGGAGACAGCTCTTAGATATATTTTACGCCTACTCTAAGCCTTCTTAGGGCTTACTTAGAACTATGTTTTCATGTTTTAGCCTTACTGCTGAAAATGAAACTTACCGTATTTCTGAAAATGTCAACGGAGTGTTCATTCAATGTCAGTTGAATAAGCTTGTTTTCCCCCCAGCCTTTATGCCCATCCCTCAATAAACCTTAACTTGAAATTACAATCCCTTTTCTCCTTGGCATTAAATACCATCTTTCACTCAGTTGACCTTAATTTTGACCAAAATCTATTTCAGCGATTACTATATAAATTTAATAAGATACTAAAGATACAGGTACAGAAATATTTATATTTGATTCCCATAATGCTTTCAACCCCTTCACGTTTATCTTGATTTCTAATGAAAGCCTGTGAACTTTGAGATTCTGCCTTTTTCTCTGATAGGCGATGAATTCAACCTAATTTCAAAGTCAGTCATAATTGCAGTTCTTTGTAGTCTAACTGCTGGCATAGCAGTAACCTGAAAATGCTATCTAAAAATTTTCAGCTGAACTTGGCACACAGTAAGATCCTCATGAGCAGGAGTTGTGCATTTTGCACAATAATAGAATGCAACACAGAAGCACCTGTGGTGGGGAGAACTCTATTTCCCCCAGACAAAGGGTTGCCTACAGAATACTAATTTCTTTTTATTTCTCCAAATATGAAGAGATAAAGCTTGGTATATTATTCAAACAGCATTCCCAAGTGCCAAACTGTTAGATGATTACCATGCAAAGTTGAAGAACATTTTTAAAAGAAATCAAAAATAGCAAGAACATCATCATTCCAGCCCAGCCCTGTCCAAACGTACACACAAAATGCCCAGACTGAGTTCATATTAAATGCAGAAGCACAAAATGTGATATGGTCTGATTACTGAACTAACAGAAAACTCCATCAATATGCTTGCAACAGTTCAAATTTCTTTTTAAAAAATGTAGCAATATATAAAAGAAGCCAGTGATGTTTGCTTCATTATTATTACCTATGGTGGAAGGAGTGACATGGCTTTTTAACCAACACAAAAAAAATATAGAAAATTGTTTTCTGCTGAAATCCACAGTAATGATAGAGTTATAGATATACATTTCAGTATCCTTAAAGAAGATTTTTCCAATCTGACACCTTCCAGATGTTTGAGTAGAATTCCCAGAAGATCCACTGAACATTCTGAGAATCCTAAGAATTGCATTTAAAACATCTGGAGAAAGTCAAGTTGGGAAAATCTTCTCTCTGCTTTTTGAAGTTAGTAAATTTAGCTTAGCTTGTCAACAATTTATCAAACATTGTATTAGGAATTTAGGATTATTTTCCAGGAGGATTCACAACAAAACGTTTGGAAAAAACAACAACTGCATAGCTTTTTGTTCTTTTTAGACTAAGCTCTCTTGCTCCATGCTTTTAAAGTGATTTTAAAACCCTACAGTACTTCGCCATTTGAGGGTCTCTTGATTGGAAAGCGCACTTGGATGTAAGAATATGATGAGTGCTTCACATGACATTTTCAAATATTTGAACAAGCTCAAATCTCTTCAGCGCCACCACCATTTACAGTTTTAAGCCATTCATCTCCCTGCTAACCTCAAAATTCAAACGACTCCAAATAAGACAATGAGTTTACTTCCAACTGATAAAATAGGAGGCTGCAAAAATAAAAGGCGCGCAAACACTGTCCCCTTCTTCTCAATTCATGCCGTTTGATGTTTGAGGCTTTGTCAAAAGACTAACTGCAAAAAGAAGTAGCCATAAAGTCGGCAGAGTAGCATATCACTACTAAAAAGTAATTTTCCAAAACCTTAACGTGTTCCTGGGTTGGGAGATGGATTCAGAAGTTGGGAGGTGGGTTGAGCCAGGACTCCTAACATGGGGAAATTCCAATAGCTCAGTAAAGTTCCACTGGAAACCTGCAAGTCTTGATTATCTATAGGTGACCAGAAGAAGTGGGTTCAGGTGCTGTATAGAATGGAAAGTTTGGGGGGGGGTCTATTGGGGGTATTTTTTTCAAAAGGTCTATGTAAGGGTAATTTTGGAATCTGGAAAAGAAAAGGGAGGTGTTGGAAACATGACAAATATGAAATAGATGGTTTAGGATCCAATCTAAGGTAGGTGTCAGGCTCCAAGCAATGCACCCATTAGGTTTAGTCTTTCGAGCTTTTGGACTTGTGCTGGGAGCCCATCCTCAGGGAACTTCTCTCACATCAGAATGTGTCACACTGAGGATGGGCTCCAGCACAAGCCCAAAAGCTCAGAAGACAAAACCTCTGGTCCCGGCGACTGACCCAGATTGGATCCTGAAACATTATCCTGGGACACATACATTTGCCTTTGTTCGTGAGAGATAGTTTAGCCATATTTCTTATGTGAGCCCTCCTTCCATCAACTGGGGATTCTATAGGAAAAGAATTTAAACGACACATGGAGACTTTGCCTCAATTTACTCTCTCATAAAAGAAGAATGCAATTTTATATCTAGCTTGCAAACTTCTCAGATCTTTGTCCTGACATTCAATCTTCCTTCCTTAGTTATACCCTACTATTAAGGGCAGAAATTGTAAAGCAGTTGTAAGGGCAAGATTGACATGGTAAGATAAATGCTTAGAGGTCTCAAACGTCTCTGAGAAACCTTTAACAGATTAACAGAGTTGGAAGGGACCTTGCAGGTCATCTAGTCCAACCCCCTGCCCAAGCAGGAGACCCTACATCTGCCTCTACCTAGGATCGAACTCACAACCTCCTGATTGTGAGGCAAGAGCTCCACCTCTAGGCCACAGCAGCTGTGTATGCCTACATACCATAGCTCCACTTCTTGCTTTGATGTAGCAACTTGGTTGTTTGGGTGCCACCAACTATATTTAAAATAAATAGGGCTCCTAGGACTTGTGCCACTTACTGGCAACTAAAAGGAAGTACGACTGAAAGGACATTTAATGTATTCTATAGCACTATTTCTTTGTCCTGTAGTACTGAGAAATTTGACTGGGGAAATCAGCATCTCCTCTTTTATGAGGAAATAGAATAATTACACAAGAAGTAAATAGAACTGAATCTTTTAAAAAACTCAACAGAGTATGTTAGGCATTTTTCTTCAAGATTTACACACAAAACAATCATTGGACAAATAAACATATATAGCTAGTAAATCACACTGCATTTTAGAAGAACCTCCAATAATAAAAAGTAAAAGCTAAAGGTCTGAGCAGATCTTTAGATGATGCTAATTATCTCCTACTTAAAAGCAATGCTATATAAAGGTGCCAGTTTGCATCTTTATAGTTTACACACAAGGACAGAATTTATATGAAGGTAATAGCCACCAGAGACAATCCATTATCTTGAAATGAACAAAAAGAATGAAAATAAAGTCAACATAGTTTTTAATTAGCTTTATCTTATTTTACTAAGTATGTGCCTTTGTGCCCATTTGTTACTTGGAAATACTTCTTTATGAAGGTCCATATTTAGTCAAAGGTTGGAGGAGGATCTTAGCTGTCTTTTTTCTTCTACTGGATCCCCAGCCCCTTCATGTTTCTCTCGTACTCACTGGAAAGCTTCTTGCAGTTTCCAAAAGAACAAAGGTTTCCCACCTGGAAAGAGAGGATGTGGGGCATCTTGCATTTGGCAAAAGTAAGCACTTATCTTCAGGAAGACCCCTCCAAAAATGTGGATAAGTAGAGGGTATGTGTTTTGTACTTCCTGTCTGGGGAACAGCTGTTAATCTCGTGAATGCTGGATGGTATCATAATTAAAGTGTAATAATCATGTAATAATCAGAACATGTGTAACTTCTGTGAATAAGTGTCAGACTTCCCAGGTAGATCTTTCCAGTTAGGAAACATGACGTGATGAATAATTTTATTTTATTGTAAGGCTTGACAGACTTTTGCAAGTGTGATAGTACAAGTTATCCTGCCATCTCTTTTACATAGAAGTTAGGGAGGATCCCTTCTGAGTCTCTTGTTCCATGCATTAGCAATTGCAGAGGGAAGGGAAGGGGAAGTTAGTATTAGTTGCAAACCTGAACTATGAAATGAACAACTGGAATATCCAACCTTAGAAAATAAATGGGTCCAGAAAATAAAAATTTCTTTTTCTTCTTTCTTTCTTTCTTTCTTTCTTTCTTTCTTTCTTTCTTTCTTTCTTTCTTTCTTTCTTTCTTTCTTTCTTTTTCTTCCTTCCTTCTTTCCTTCCTTCCTTTTCTTTCTCTTTCTTCTTTCTTTCCTTTCTTTTTCTTTCTTTCTTTTTCTTTCTCTCTCTCTTTCTTCCTTCTTCCTTCTTTTTCCTTTCTTTCCTTCCTTCCCTCCTTCCTTCCTCCCTGCCTCCCCTCTCTCTGTCCGTCTCTTTTTAAAAGGGGGGTATTGAAAAGTAAAGGTTCTTCTAATCACTGGCAGGAAGCTGTTCCAAAGAACTGAGGCGGCTACTGAGAAGACATGTTTCTGAGATTCCATTATATGGCAACATTTAAGAACTGCACCCACACTATTAACCTAGTAAGATAGGCAAATACCCTCAGGGAGAGGCAATCCCACAAGTACACCTGGCCCTGTGCCATGCATGGCTTTATTTAACAAGCAGCTTGAATTGTACTCAGAAAGCAACTGGAAGTGCAGCTTATGCAACAAAGGTGTTACTTGGGTGACCTGTAGAATACTCAAAGTTGAGGGTGCAGCAGGACACCACCCACATCCAAATCGTTATCCACAAGTGCAACTAATGCTGCCTTGATACTACTAGAGCCTGACCTGATTCCTAAGTGAAAAAGTTCACTTCACCCAAGGCCCTCTGTAGCTGGGAGATGTAAGTCTGTTTTTCATTTTTGGAAAGTATATTCTAAAAATGAGAAGATAAAGCAATATGTTTTATATGGTGTAGATTTAGTGACAAGTTTAAGAACTGAAACAGAATTGAATTAATCCCATGTTGATACTAAATTGATATAAGGATTATTTCTGTTATGTGTGTTTTTTTCCTTTGTTACATTTATTTCATTTACTATAATATATGCAATATTTTTATTGTAGTACCATTTTTGGTTTTTTTTAATGTTTCAGCTGTTTGTATTTCAATATTTATCATTTTTTAAAGTATTAATTATTATTGATAAAAGGGTCCTCTCGTTTGGGAATAGTCAAGAAGCAATTCAAACCTTGTAATGATAGAGAGAAAAAATCTTTAGCAGATGGTTAATATATTAGGCATATCCAATTGATCACAATCATAATTACACCTCTCAGACAAGATTGGCTGCCTCAGTGGCTTAAAACTAAAACTCGCCACAACTTAAAGCTTCAGCACATAGGTGAATGTATGGTAAAAAAGAAAGAGGAAGAGGAATATTTACCATTTAATGATTTGGCTTCAAATACTTCTTTCCTCTTATGGTTTTCATTGTTCTTGGCTTAGTCTGTCTCCCTAATTTATTTCTGCTGTGCATTTTCAATTGCAACCAACTGTTGAAAGTTTTAAAAGTTGCATCAATATTCTTGTGACTGCAGAAAAGAAAAGATAAACCGTTTTGTTTTTTCCCCTCTTTCAGACTGTCTTTTCTCACTTGCATCTAGGTGTGGCACAAAAATGCCTTGTCAGCTTATTTTCTCTGCCACAACCCCATGAGGTTGCCTTCATCTGATTCCCTTGAACATATTTGAGGCGGCCTTAAGCCTACCTAAGCCGTATCTGCATTAAAACAGTTCTCCTCCTCCCCTGCTTAGAACAATGCAACTTTGCCATAGATATAATCCAACGTACTTCACCAACTATTCTGTCTGCGATGTAGTCAGGTAACCTTCATAAAGTGAGATCAGACTGGTACTTATAAGTCCCCTTAGAATGGTGAAAGGTAAATTCTACTCATCTCTGTTTATGAACATTGACTTCTAGGACAATTCTGCTTTAGGCAGCATGAGAGTATAGTTATAAATCAACACTCATGATTTATGCTTCAGAAACTCCGTAAGTCTGAACAGCAACTGACCAGCAGTTGGGTTGGTGATGGGTGGTAGGGAGTTTGCCCAGTGAAGTGTGAGAGAGATATATCTTCTTTGTTGCTGCATAATGCAGTACTACTAGGGGTGAAATCCAGCAGGTTCTGACAGGTTATGGAGAACCGGTAGTGGAAATTTTGAGTAGTTCGGAGAACTGGCAAATACCACCTCTGGCTGGCTCCAGAGTGGGATGGGATTGGAGATTTTGCAGTATCCTTCCCCTGCCATGTTCACCAAGCCACGCCCACAGAACCGGTAGTAAAAAAAATTGGATTTCATCACTGAGTCCTACCCATGTCTATCTGCTAATGTTCAGACTATTTTTGGATACCAGTTTAATACTGGAAGAATACTACTAATGTTGAGTGCCTTTTAAATATAAGGTTAAGACTGTTGAAGATTAAGACTGTTGATCTGGGGCCTATAAAAGAGCCAGTTTGGTCTAATGGTTAAGGCACCAGGTTAGAAAGCAGGAGATCATGAGTTCTAGTCTTGCTTTAGCCATGAAAGTCAGCTGTATGACTTTGGGTCAGTCACTCTCTCTCAGCTTAACCCTCCTCAGAAGGTGGCTGTTGTGGGGAAAATAGGAGGAGAAAGATGTGCTGGATATGTTTGCCACCTTCAGTTACTTGTAAAAATTATAAAGACAGGATATAAATAAGTAAGTAAGAAAGAACATGTTCCAGCATGTGTACCATCCTGAGCTCTTCAGTTCCCAACCTTGCCATGCTAAACAGGATATAATTTTTCCTGCAATTGAGGATTCAGACTTTCTTGGAAGGATGAGAAACCAAGCGACTTACAGAATAATGGAAAGGACTGGATAATGAAAGGACATTGACACATCCCTTGGCCATTTCTTACCTAAACAAGGGTAGGATTAATACACTTCATCCATCAACATTTATTTAAACTGTTCTTCTCCTCTGACAAGATTTTTAAGGCAAGGCCACTTTCATCAAGTGGAATGAGAACACTTAAAAAAAAAACAGAATAATTGCTTTGTCAACACTCACTGGAGGCTCTGCAAGACACAAAATGCATGTTGTGCCTGAGCATTTCAGTCTGTTGTTTTGAGGAGGCATGTGTTTCTTCCTGACTTCCACTGATACAGACTTTATAGATAAAAGTGAAATTTATGTCATGTGAACATTCTGAAACTTTCATAAAACAGGAAATGATTAGCCATTTCATTCAGACATCAGCATTTTCCTTTCTGTTTTTTGTTAATCTGCACACTTCCTTTTCTTTTCCTGTAAACAGCATATTGCAATAAAGAACATATAATCCGCAGCGAATTCCTCATTTTTTTTAAACACCCACCCACCCACCTACAGATACACAATGGATTTGTGAGAGTTTTCTAGTTTCCTAAACTGGAAACAGAAGCCTTCCCTTTACTCCCATTATTGCCCTTTCTAAACTGGTATTTGAACTGGTCATACTGGTTTGATGGGAATGTCCACTTATTGTCTATGTTACAGAAGAGATCATGAAATACTGCATGATCACCAGCAACTCAGTTTGGGCCATGGTTTTTCAAGCGTAAGTATTATTGAATTCATTGTTTACTTCCAGGTAATTTGCAAGATAACAGCCTCTCTCTCTCTCTCTCTTTCTCTCCTCCCCTCTCTTCTCCCATCACACACCCACACATTTTCTTTTACCCCATTCCCCAAACCTTTTAGGAGTGAGCTATAGTTATCTTTTATCATTTTAATAACAACAGATATCCACAAATAAATTGTGCTGATGCTCAGGATTTTTTAAAGGTACAAACTGTGTGAATTACTTTCCAGTGTTGGTGAGTGTGGCCTGTGAATGTGGGATTGTCTGTAGGCCTTTAGTTTTTTTAAAAAAGAAAGCTGAGGGAGATAAAGGAAGGCAATAAAATGAATACCCTTAATCTGATGTTGGGATAATCATTAGTATCATTCCAACAGGCATGCTGGCCGAGCCCAATTTAGCCAGAGGGTAGAGGATTAAGGAGGTTGATTTCACAATTCATTTATTTAAGCATCATTTTTAGGGGACAAGCAGAACTGAAGCTTGAAATGTATGACATAGTTTATAGTGAAACTTTAAAATATAAAAATGTAACAAATATCAAAATATAAGTTAATTAGCATAAGGTCTATTCGCAGCCCTGTAAAATATGACAATAAAAGGATGGCAAGGCTCAAATGAAGTGAAAGCCTTTCCAAGCAAATTGTTTTTCAGAGTTACTGGTCAGTCTAAAAGTGCATCCTAGGGCCTGCCAAGGACACTGATGCTGCAGATAATCAAGTGAGATTACCAGACATAGCCATTGTTAGCCTTAGGAACTGTCAAGCCTTTTATCTGGAGGGCCCTTTTAGAGAGCAGGTGCAGTGCAGTGGTGAAGACATTGGACAAGGATCACAAAGTTCAAGTCCACTTTCAGCCAAGGAAGCCCACTGGATGACCTGGAGCCAAGTACTCTATCTCAGATAAATGTGAGCATTAGTATAGAAGAAAATTGGAGAAGGGATTGTTATGCCCAGGAATTGAGCTCCTGGAAGAAAGTCTAAAGAAAGAACAAGATCAAGGACATTTCTATCAACTGGAGAAAATATTGGATTTTAGCATTCCATTTGGATAAAAAATTCTATGTTGCAAATTGGCCACTTGGAGGCTGTTTGCCAAGGTTATTGTATCCCTGCTGAAATAGTAAACACTTGGTGTGTTATCATTGAGAATCTGGCCAAGGTTTTTCTATTCCTTGGAGAAAAAGTCCAGGGACAGAATATTCATCTTCCTTTATTCTTTTTTCTCACTGCATCATATGTCCATGATGGTTCCCCCCCATTATTATCAGTATCCCAGTAGAGAGAAATCTGAAATAAAAATTAAAATACTGAAAAAAATTGGAGGGGAGGGGGGAAGATTAAATTTTTTCTACATCATACTGTATTTTTATACCTCCATTTAATCATTTAAATACTCCGAGCTAAGGATTACCTTGTAGCTATAATAGAATTCTTTTTTGGCCAAGTGTGATTGGACACACAAGGAATTTGTCTTTGGTGCATTAAGAGCTGAAAAATGTGAACATTTCAGTAGGAGCTGTGGTGGCACAGTGATGAGAATGCAGTCTTGCAGACTAACTCTGCCTGCTGCCAGGAGTTCGATTCTGACCAGCTCATGGTTGATTCAACCTTCCATCCTTCCGAGGTCAGTAAAATGAAGACCCAGATTGTTGGGGCAATATGCTAACTTGCCAGCCGCTCGCGTGAAATGATCCCCTTTCCCCCCAACCACCCCCGGTCCACAAAGCTGGAAAGATTGAAGAACTCTGTTCTACATGAAATAACAGGGTAAGATTGTCTATTATTTTAAGCTCTCATATAATTTAATTTAATTTAATTTAATAGATTTGTATACCGCCCAACTCCCGGGGGACTCTGGGCGGCTCACAACATGACAAATCCATTACAATAAAATATATAACAGTTAGAAATATAAAAATTAAAAGAAAATCTCCAACATTCATAACTAAAGGGGGGAGACCCCGGGATAATCTATTCGGTCTCGCTTTCACCCCGTCTGCCGGAAGAGCCAAGTTTTTATTGCTTTACGGAAGGCCAGCAGGGTGGGGATGGCCCTGATCTCCGGAGGGAGTTGGTTCCATAGGGAGGGAGCTCTCACAGAGAAGGCTCTCCCCCTAGGCCCCGCCAACCGACATTGTTTGGTCAATGGGAACCTGGAGGAGACCAACTCTGTGGGACCTAACCGGTTGTAGGGAGGTATGCGGCAGGATGCGGTCCCGAAGGTAGCCTGGCCAATATACTATCAATATGCTGATGATATCCAATTATATATCTTGACCCATTCCATCCAAATGTTGATATCAATATTCTAACCCAGCTGTTCATGTCTGGATGAGGAAGAATATACTCAATCCCAAGCCTGGCAAGACCAAGTGGTTTTGATTATTTGGGTTCCCTGGATCTGAGAGTTTTTCATGTCTGTCTTTGATGGAGTTGCACTTCCCCTTTCAAGATTGCTATGCAATCAGGGGCTTTTCCTGGACTCATAGATTCCTGCTCAAGGAGCAGGTGGTAACTGTAACCAGGGAGGCCTTTATAGAGGTTACACCAGGGGTGTCAAACTCGCAGCCCATGGGCTGGATACGTCATGCGCTGGCCATGCCCACCGCCATTTTAGCGAAGGGAGAAAAAGTTGTGATACATCACGTGACGGTGTGAGTTTGACACCCCTGGCTTACACATTTCTTAGAGTTGGAGCCTTTCAGACAGTCACTCACACCTTGATCATCTCTTGACTGGATTACTGCAATGTGTTGTACATGAGCCACAGTGGCGCAGTGGATAGAATGCATTACTGCAGGCTACTTCTACTGATCACCGGCTGCCAGCAGTTTGGCAGTTCAAATCTCACCAGGCTCAAGGTTGACTCAGCTTTCCATCCTTCCAAGGTCGGTAAAATGAGGACCCATATTATTGGGGGCAATATGCTGACTCTGTAAACCGTTTAGAGAGGGCTGTAAAGCACTGTGAAGTGGTATATAAATCTAAGTGCTATTGCTATTGCTATGAAGCTATTCTTGAGGTTACAACTGGTCCAGAATGCAGTATTACAGGCATTGGTGGATGCCTCATAATATGCCCATGTATCATCATTACTTTGTGAAGTACAATGGTTTTCAGTTGGCTTTCAAGTACAGTTCACAATGCTGGTAATCGCCTATAAAACCCTACATTGCATAGGCCTTGGTTATCTGAGGAACCATCTATCTCTTAGAGAGACTCCCAGTGAGATCAAGCAGCATGAGTGCGCTCCAGGTTCCTTCAATCAAACAATGTCATCTATGAGGACTTGCTATGTGCAATGTGTGCATAAGATATTCCTATTAAGTTAAATTAAAATTACCCCAGGAAAATACACAAAAGATTGTAGCCTTAAAGTCATGTTAAACCACTTTCATTTCAAGCTCAACAGGATTTTTTTAATGCCCAGTTTTTAACAAGAAACAGGTTGCTTTATTTAAAGGTATATATTTTTAATTTCCCTAACATACGCATCTGAGATACTGAAGACTATCACTATGTTTTGTGACTGATGTCATTCTGAAAACTCAAAATGATTGCTTTTATTGGCCAGCAACTGGGAATCCTTACAGTATTTACATATTTAACAATATCACCTTCATTCTGCTTGCCAGGTGTTTCTATTCAGTGCCCCAATTGTAATGACTCATTCAAGAAACCTTGGAGCTTGTTCCAAAATGTTGTTTATGTGAAGGCTGAAGTGGCACAAACTCATTCCAAATTGCTTCGGTTCTCTTCCTTTGAGTTCCACACCCACAACTGAATTACTCTGAAGAATCCACCTCAGACTGGCATACCAGAAACAAAATGTACAAAAAAATAAGTAAAATCATTGAACTCTTTCTACCGATCTGTTTTCAGCAATTTTATGTGATATTTCAAGAAAAAAAGAAAAACGAATTCTCCAGTTTGGGGAGAGAAAAGTGCTGACACTTGGGCTAAACACATTCTAATGCAATTTTTGCCACAGTTCTTCACTCTGAGGGTCCTCTTTTTTTTCCCCTGGAGGACATCAAGGAGTGAATGCCTCCACCTAACAGATGGAAAAACCCTCAAATAGGAATGGAAGAATGGAAGAGAGAAGGAGGAGGAAGAATTTATGGACACCTTAGATAGCAAAATGTCTTGAGCCAGCTGCAACAAAAGCAGTGCAATGCAGACTCTTCTCAAAAAGACATGGTGCATGTTGACTGGAGATCCAGTTCTGTCATAACATAGTTTACAATTACAGATTCAGATTCTGAAGACTCAAAATACACCCTGCATAACACAAGTGGTAGGAGCTAGCAAAAATAAAGTACCATTCAATCCCATTGAATTCAGAGGACAACAAGTTAAGTTTAACTTTAATAGGCTAGTGGAGTTAAGCAATAATTTACTCATGGCACCTCAAGTGACTGAACATATTCTGTTTCCAGTCCAACATTTCAGGGTTTTTTTTAAGTGCACTCAGGGATTCAGTCATATTAAATCAGCCTATTAAAAGCAGCAGATCATTTTGGATCATAGACAAGTGATTGTATTCTTTTAGGGAATATAGTGATTAATAATATCATTTCCCTACCTATCTGATGGTAAATATAATAACAGCAACAATAACGTCTTCAAAAGAAAAAAAACAAGAAAGTCCAGTTGCCTCCTGAAAAAGCACCTTTGGGAGCAACAATAACAACACTAAAGTTGACAGATAGCATAGGGAACAAAGCTGTTACGGAATCGGGTAACCCTGCTAGAAATACTTTGAAACCTCCTCCCAGAGGGGAGCAACAGAAACAGACCGTAAAGTGGGTGTGTGGGGTCTCTAACAATGCTTTGAGCTCTTAAGCAGATAGAAAGATTCTGCAAATCTATATTTTACTGTGGTGTAACTATGTTGGGAGGTTAGTTTGGTCACTGTTCTGAAAACAATATTTAACTGAAAAAAAAATAAAGAAAAATTGCAACCTATGAGGCTTTTACCTCAGAAAAAGTAGATTAAAGTATGAGACTAAACTATGTGGGGCAAGAGGACATTTCTGCCTTCTCTCCTTTTACTCAAAAAATGAGCATCACCTAATGAAGCTGAATAATGAGAGATTTGGAAAGAGAAAATGGAGTTCTTTGTCACACAGCAAGTAATCAAACTATGGAATTCACTACCCACAAGCTGTGGTAATGGACACCAACCTGGATGGCTTGATAAAAGAATTATGCCACCCTTTCTTCCTGATCTCAGCATCCCTCTGGATCTTGGAGCCTCCTTGCTCGCCAGACCAACGCAGTCCTGAGCTGCATAAATAGAGGGATACAATCAAGGACCAGAGAGGTACTAGTACCACTCTATAAAGCCTTGGTCAGACCACACCTAGAGTACTGCATCCAGTTTTGGTCACCACACTACAAAAAAGACATTGAAACCCTAGAGAAAGTGCAGAAGAGAGCAATCAGGATGATAAAGGGTCTGGAAAATAAAACATACAAAGAGCGGTTGCAGGAACTGAGCTTGGCCAGTCTGGCGAAGAGAAGGACCAGGGGTGACATGATAGCAGTGTTCCAAAACTTGAGGGGATGCCACAGAGAGGAGGGGGTCAAGCTGTTCTCTATGGCACCAGAAAGCCAAACAAGGAATAATGGATGGAAACTGACCAAGGAGAAATTCAACCTGGAAGTGAGGAGAAACTTTCTGACAGTGAGAGCGATCAATCAGTAGAACAGCTTGCCAGCGGAGGTCGTGAGAGCCCCTACACTTGTGACCTTCAAGGAGAGACTGGACTGCCATCTGTCTCAAATGATGTAGGAACTCCTGCTTGAGCAGGGGGTTGGACTAGATGACCTACAAGGTCCCTTCTAACTCTAAATAATAAATCTAAATCTAAATCTAAATTTTTTGATCCTTGTCCAGGGTCTTCAGCACTACACTGCACTGGCTTTCTAAAAAGGCACTCCAGATAAAAAGCTTGAGAATTCCTAATGGCTATGTGCCATAATCTCACTACATTATCTCCAGAATCAGAAGCTTGTTTCCCAATATCAGTTGCAGGGGAGGGGGGAATACTGCACTATTATGCTTAGTCTTAGATCTGTATCAATTAGGAATTGCCATCTGGTGGGACTACGAAGAAGTCCTTCTTGGTGGTGGCCCCTTCTTTATGGAATATAGTTCCCTCTGAGGTATGGTTGGTACGTTTCCACTGTTGCTTTTCTGAAAGGCCGGAAAATGTGGTTTTGTCAGAGGACCTGGGACCGTGAATGTAGAAGGAGCCCATCAAGAGGCTGATTTCATTGCGTGTTGCTGCCATGGGGGAAGGCTCTTTTAATGGGTTTTATTATATGGTGGATTTTTAAAATTTTTATAAGCCACCTGGAATCACCTATCTGTGTGAGTTGGGTGGCTATATAAATTTGTTACAAATACATGTCTTATTTGTATTATTTTCATAGGCTTTTTGCTGGCAATTGTCAGAACTAAATTCTGAACTAGACAGGCCACTTGTGTGATTTAAAATTCTTACAGATGTTCTGCAGCTATTTTATGACGCGCTTGAATGGACCTCCCAAGGATCAGAATTTGAGAGCTACATTTGTTGTGTTACTTATCTTGGGAAAAGTATTCATGTAGGTTGTGGGATATAAACAACATTTTTTTTCTGGAGATGAGACTATATCCATGTTGCCTGAAAGGATGTATATTTAAAAAAAAAACATTTTTTGAGGAAATGCCTTACCAAAAGTGATTCTTAATGTTTGACATTTGCAGCCCTTGTCTATTGCAAACAGGATCAAAAGCAATACCAGCAGCTATATGCCAGTTTCCTTTGTATTACTTGCTTTTTTGTTTATTTTATTTAGGACCTTTGTATTGTTTTATAATCATATTAACTCTACACATAAACAACCCCATCTGCCCAATTAGAACCAGACTTCCAGCATGTGATATACCACAGTCCAGTTCGTAACTACTTATGTTATGCAGTAATTACCTTATATATTAATAATTTATATCCCAGTTTATATTCCATAGTTGTTTTTCCCCTCCCATTTTATCTTCAAAACTCTTGTTCCATGAATTCAAATGAAAGGCAGATAAAGGGCTAGCTCTCCCCCCTCAAAAAAATGAGTGAGGGTTGAATTTGAGTACTTGGTTGTTTATATTTCTAAGCTGCTTAATCATTACCTATTTCTAAAACAGAGACATTCCATATTACTTCTTGTAAATGTTTAATTTTTAAAAGAAACAAAAAAACAACAAAGAACCAATGTAGCAAAATGTTCGATTTTTGTTAATTTCTCTGAATTTAATTTAATTTACTTTCATTAGCATTATTGCTTTAGTCAATTTTTAGCTTTTGAGGAGTACTGAATTCTAATTCTAAATCTTCAAAAAAGGCAGAAACACAGCTTTTTTAAATAAAATCAAAAAACTTTTAACAGATTGCACGAGTCAAAAAGAGGGCCGTGAAAATATTTATTGACCCTTTGCATCCTGGACATAAATTGTTTCAACTCCTACCCTCAAAATGATGCTAGATAGAGCACTGCACACCAAGATAACTAGACACAAGAACAGTTTCCCCCGGAATGCCATCACTCTGCTAAACAAATAATTCCCTCACCACTGTCAAACTATTCACTAAGGCTGCATTACTATTACTATTAGTCTCCTCATCATTCCTATCACCCAGCTCCTCCCACTTATGCCTGTATGCCTGTAACTTGTTGCTTGTACCCTCACGATTTATATTAATATTGATTGTTTCCTGATTGCTTATTTGTACCCTATGACAATCGTTAAATGTTGTACCTCATGATTCTTGACAAATGTATCTTTTCTTTTATGTATACTGAAAGCATATGCACCAAAGACAAATTCCTTGTGTGTCCAATCACACTTGGCCAATAAAGAATTCTATTCTATTCTATTCTATTCTATTCTATTCTATTCTATTCTATTCTATTCTATTCTATTCTATTCTATTCCTGCTGACCTGCAGTTTTTCATTCTACTTTTCAAGTAGAAGTAGATGAAGTCCCTTTGTGAAGAAATTAAATATGTGTTGATTTATGCTTTGGCATATAACTTTTATGGCACCTCAAGGTCAATTTACAAAGAAAGAGTGCTATATGAAGCAGATTATGTTTCCTTGTAGTGTAATGAAAAGTTACAACCCTGCTGAGACGATGAGTCCCAGCAACATGGTCTTCTAACCTTATCCTTCTCATATTGCATGCTGGGATAATTAGTCACAGCAATTTACAACAGCATGAGAACTGTTCAAATATAACGTTGAATGTACTTTTATTTTTGTCAACTGTAACTGTCCTTTAAAGCCATCATTCTCTGTTCTAGGTAGCCAGATAAATGTGAACACATAGACTGAAATTGCCCAATGAAAAGTACTAGTAAGGAGAGACACAGGATAATTAGTGATACATTAATTGTATTCTCTCTTTGTTCTCATATTTATTTTCATGACTAAATGATATTCATTTCACATAGATGTAGTGTATGGAATGGGATGTTATGGTATTTGTTTTGATTTTTGTGAAGTTTCCCCCATCTCTATGAAGACTTCTATGTGCTTACCGGTAGTGTTATGCTGACATCAGGTACTACAGAGAAGTGACTTTACATATTTTACAGACAAAGTCTGCTGTTTAGTTGGCTGCCATTTTTTCCCTCTGGACAGTGCATGCATGGCAATGGTACTGCACCTGTGTTTGGCATAACAGCTATTTGTCCTAAATATGACCAGCCGTTCCTAGCCAAAACTGAAGCCATTGGATGGAGAAATAATGAAATTCTTGTAGCATAGGAAAGGATTGTAAAAATGACAGAATTTGCAAAAAATGGAGAAATTCACTTATTTGGTGACAGGATAAACTATAAAAACTTTTTTAAAAGACTGGAAATCTTACATAAACCTTTCCCTGAAAGAAGAAAAAAGTGAATTGATGATTTATGGCTTTGAAGATTAAGAAAGATACAGAATGAAGGGATGAGGGGATTTGTAAAATATTTAAGAGGGAGAAGGGACAGTAAAGTCATTATTATCTGTTTAAAAGAAGGCCAGAAGTTATTTCTATACTGTATTTCTTAACTTTACCTTTCTTTTTCTTTTCTTGCACTCTGTTGTTTTTCTTGTTCTTTTTTCTTTTGATTAATCTTTTATTATATGGAAATTCTTAATAGATGGAAATAAAACAAAGTTAAAAAATGGAGGAGGATTTGTGGTTGTGGAAGAGTGATGCAAGTTTCTTATCTATCTATCTAAGTGATGAAGTATGTTTTTCCTTATGTCTAGAGCAGTGATGGCTAACCTTTTTGTCATCGTGTACCGAAGCACGTGCGCGTGCACACCCATAATGCAATGCGCGCATGACGCCCTGCGTGCACCACCTCCCGCACATGCACGCGAGACCCCCATGCTTCCCCCATCCCCCGCACATGTGCACATGACCCCCCTGTGCTCCCCACACATACATGCATACACGATACCCTGCATGTGCCCTACCCCCGCACATGCGACCCCCCGGGGCTCCCCATGTTTGCACGCACACACATGTGCATGCGTACAAGACCCCCGCAAGTCCCCTGCCCCCTGCACATGAACTTGCGTCTCCTGCATGCCCCCCGCCCCCACGCATGCATGGCAGAGACCTGAAAACCAGCTGGCTGGCAGGAGGCGCGCGCGCATGTGCGGTGGAGCTGACCTGGGGCGATGGCTTGCGTGCCCGTAGATTCGCCATCACGGGACTATGCTGTCTCTTCGCTGACTGTTCCCTAGGCATGTCTCTAGTCTCCCAAGGTCATTCCCACATATCTTTACAGAAATGCTGTGACTTGTGGAAAGTGTTGATATTAGCGTTACAGCAGCAGCATCAGGCCTCTATCAGAATTGTTATGTGGCACCATGAAGGGTACGTTGTTTATCCTGTGGAAATAAGCAATGCCATGGCATGTGATTGCTTTAAATAATCATATTTTTTGGACATATGCAGGATGATATATAGAATTTGATACTACCTCAATCAACTTTAATCTTTTAAAACCTCTCCTCTTTCAATGCAAACATGCACAATGGGACCAACATTTATGCTTAAATATATTTTGCTACTGCTACTGTTATGGCCCACTTACAGTGAAATTATGATCAGATATTGCACCAAACTTGGTTATACCAATTAAGCTTCCTGTAGATTTTCAAATTGCATAGTTTTCATGTGAACATTGCTTCTTGGTTTACTATTCTGTACTGTTTGTTAAATGTAGTCTTACTGAACAATGCTTCACGCTTTCAATTTTGAAGAGATTATAAACAAACATCAATAAATCTAGTGAGTTAATGTACTGCAAGGTCTTCACAGATGTCAATTTAACAAGAACATTGATTAGAAAAAAAGTTTGGATCAGAAGCTGTAAATCTGTACTTGATAGCAAACTGGATAGAATTATGTGGAGTACAATTGGATATTTGCTTTATGTGGAAGGGTTATACAACTTTGAGAATAATACATTTGGGAGGACTACACGCTAGGAAGTAGAAAAAGGACTAGTTGAAAGAGGAAGAGTATTTTTTTTCTCACTTGGCAACTTGTCTTTTCTCACTTTCTTTCTCCATCCTTTTAAACATTTCAGTCTTTCTTACAAAATGTTTGATCACATGCCACTGCTATCTATTACAGGTAGTCCTCAATTTATGACCGCAATTGAACCCAAAGTTTCTGTTGCTAAGTGAGACATTTATTAAGTGAGTTTTGCTGCATTTTACGACCTTTCCTGCCACCGTTGTTAAGTGAATCATTGCAGTTGTTAAGTTAGTAACACGGTTGTTAAGTGAATCTGGCTTCCCCCTTGACTTTGCTTCAGAAGGTTACAAAAGACATTGCAACTGTCATAAATATGAATCAGTTGCCAAATGTCATTTTGATCACGAGACCCATGGGGATGCTTTAATGGTCGTAAATGTGAAAAATGGTCATGTTACTTTTTTCAGAGTCGTTATAACTTTGAATGGTCACTAAATGAATTGTTGTAAATGAAGGACGATCTGTACTCTATTTAAACATTGTCTCCTTTCCCCCCTCCCCGTCCTATTCTTCAGATTTACCCTACCTGTGTGAAATTAGACATATTTGGCCATCGCTGGCAATAACGTATAAGTGACCTCTCTCTTTTTGAATTCCATCCAATCACGATATTTACGTCCTCTTAATCTATTCACTTTTTGTTTTACATATACGTTTTGCTATTGTATCCCATTCATTCTCTGAACTGTATGACTGACCAACCTAGCATAGTTTTGTACTGGCTAATCACGTCTCCAATGACCCTTTCTATTTCTTCTAGTTTCAGCAAACACATTTCTTAAGTAACCCACCCCAGTGTTACTGGATACACGTTAAATGCCTCACATCTACACGTGAACAGAAACAAAGTCTTATACAGAACCATTTTTATCTTCGCCTTTTCTTTCTTCTTTCCTTGGCTTCCATGTCCATATTTTCCTAAGATCCACTCTTGATAAAACTATGATCTGTCCCACATTCAGACCCTCTCATCATCCTTGCACCCTGTACTAATACTTTGCCCAAAGGATGCTTGTATTATTCTGTGCATTTTGGGGATCTCTATTCAGGACTTTACAAGCTCCATCCCATCAACTAGAAGGTATATGCAGTGTATAGACACACACTCAGAATGTGCCTACTTTCCCCTGTGAGACAGACTGGTACCCAAATACTTTGATGATGGACTAAGTGTCACTGTTTCAATGGTCTATCAGTGTTTCAGTGGTCTAGATAGCATTCCTCACTCTTGCTCTAGCCGCTTCTTGCTACATAGCTTAATCCTATCCATGTTTACTCAGTGCCACATTTATCCCAAAGCTCCTTAAGATCCCCCCCTGGTCTTAATATTAATAAATGATATTAGATATAGATATACAAATATATATTTTCTATCTACTATATATACTCTAATCTAAGGTAACGTATAGGTAAACGATTTAGACAAAAATATTTAGCCTGCCTTGTAACTACATTCAGCAGATTTTATTTTGTTCAGTAGGCTTACTCACAGGCATGTATACAAAGTGTGTAGCAATTCACTTTCTTACTGTATACACCTTGCAGGCTAAAGACCTACGTAACACATCATCCGGTCAACTGGTTGAATAATGTAGATCTATCCAATAAATATTAATTAAATAATAGGTTGTCCTAAACGGGTACAAGCGATCGCTACTTCCCAGCTTTTCTCATCAAGTTGTGACAACCGCTCCTCCTCGATTTCGTCTCACTTGGTTCAGTCCGGATTGTACAGGGGATGGGCGAGACATTAATGTTACCCGGCCACAGTGTTCACTTTCAGATGTCACCCCTTTACCTTTCACAAGTAGTGGTTTGGTCCATGACCTCTGCTCCAGCGGGGAGCAGTAAATCAAGCGCGGCCGCTCTTTGCACTGGCAACTTCCATCTCTCTTCAGTTTCTTGGCTAGGCGGCTGGTGTTGCGCGCGTGCGCACTCTTTCTCCCTTGCCCCGAAGTCTCGATCCATCCCCGCCCCGCCCCCCCGCCCCGCCGCTCACGGCTTGGGTCGCGCTTTGGGGTTTGTCTCGCCTTCTCCTCCCCCTTCCTCGACGGTTGAGGCGCGCGCCGCCAGGGGCAGACGGGAGCCCGAGCGCGAGAGCGCGCTCTCCTGTTAGGAGAGCCTCCGATGCCGCTGCTGTGAGATGGCATCATTTTGTTGCGCTGGGGCGGCAGCGGCGCTGAAGGCGGCGGCGGCGGCGACGGTGCCGACGGTTGGGAGCGGTGCCGAAGGTTGAGGAGAACCCAGCCCCTCTTGTCAGAGAAAAAAAAAAGGGGGGTGGCGGCGGTGGCGGCACTACCTCGCAGCTGGGCTCCGAGCCACGGTAAGACCGAGCGAGTGAGAGGAAAAGCAGTCATTCAGCCAGCTTTGACTCTTGACAAATAAACAGGCTGCATAGCCGCCGCCGCCGCTGTAGTCTCGCCCCGGTTATTCTATTCCTTGGCGGGGGCCTGAGAGAGAGAGAGAGAGACAGGAGGCGGGGGGGGGGAGGCATGTTATTGCTTCTTTTGAGGGTCGTGTTTGGGGAAGGAGCTCTTCATGCCCCTCGGGGACCTCTCGGTTTCGTGACGTCCCGGCTGAACAAATGGGAGAGGAGGGCGAGATCTGCCCTCTGCTTGTTTTTTTTCTTTCCCTGCCCGGCTTGTTCAAGGGAAACCCGGAGGGCAGTGGCTGATCGCCAGCCTTCTCTTTACAGATCCGACTCACTCCTTGGCCTGGTGTCACCTTGTTTATTCGCATTTTAGGTCTTTAACTGCCGGGAGGGGTAAGGGTAAGGCGGGCCGTGGGAGACGAGCCAGGTTGAGGGCTGAACCTTGAACCCCGTTAGCAGCGTTGATTGGCAGAAGCGTCGGGTGCCCTGGGAAGCATTTGGCCACACCAGGGGTGACTTATTTCTGGATCCAAAGGACAGGGGGATATTGGGTTCTGTCTTTATGTTTGTTGGTATTTATTTCTGGGAAGGAGGTGCTGAGGAAAAGGAGTGTCTCACTTTAGGATGACTTGCTTTAACTCTGCAGTGTTTCTTCTTCTCGATTGCACCGTGCAACCCCCTCCCCCCCCTTTTGCCCAAAATACTGCATACAGTAATACAGCTTTTCTCCAAGTGTAGAGCGTGTTGCCGCTAGAAGGCTGAAGGCCTGGAAGGGTTGATTATATCTTACTAAAATATTCCCCATTTCCTTTGGAAGAGATTTTTTTTTGTAGCTGGCCAGATAATGCAGATGTTGATTTGAAAACAGCTCCCTAAGTCCCTGACTTGCTTTCAATAAAAAGTGCATGTGATGTAGCATTGATTGAAATGGTAGAAAAAAGTGTTATGTAATAAGTTTAATAGCATTCTTCTGAAACCCAAATAATGAAGTCTTGAGACTAAAATCTTACTGCGTTTTAAAGTGAAATTGACTTATGATGTGACATTAGTCTTCTGGAATGGGTTGGTGGATATTAGTATTCAAGTCATACTTGATTCTTTTTTATGTAATTGATGTTGAAATGTTTTATTTAATAAACTTTTTTATTAAAAAGTTTATTGAATAAACTTTTTATCTTTGTCTTTTTATGAAGCACTGTAATGTGATACAAGGCTTTCCATTAAGGCTTGCTTTGCTTAGGTATATCTAGTACATTTTGGAATAATATGTTCTAGATTTTAAACATGTTTTCAATTTTTTTTGGCAGATTAGTGTCTTTAATCTTTTTAGGTTCAGATCTAACCTATAGTATTGAACTGATATTTAATATTTTAACTATATATAGGTCATCTTTTAAGATAATAAAATGCACAGGTACTTGTGGAATAGGAATTTTGGGCAGTAGTCTTTGTCACTCTTCATTAACAGGCAGTAATTAACATAGTTTTGTTTTTATCATCGTTAAACATAAACATATTGTTTCCTCCAGCTTGTCATCTCTAGCATCCTATTTATCACTTAAAAAAGGACAAAAAATAATATTAATTTTCAAAATATTGCTAATTTAGCTGGTAACTTACTTTAATAATTTGAGATATGGACCAACTTAGCTCCTACCCTCTAAGAATTCTGTGCTATATGTGATTGATTTACTATTCTTTAGCAGAAACTAACCAAGTGAAGTTTTCCAGTTACAATACTGGAAGCAAAACCAAGTACCATTAGCAGGATTTATTTCCATTTCAACATGTATAAAAGTTGGTGGCAAATGACACTTCAAAAAAGAAAGAAAAATATGTAATTTTAAAAGGTACAGATGTATTCAAGTCAAGCTCAGCTAGTAGTGATTACATGACTATATCAGTTAGGCTTTCTTGGCAATAGTACAGATGTGGTTTGTTTTTGCCTCCTCCTGGGATTTTTTTTTTTACTTCCCAGTCTAAGGCTTCTCTCAAAATCAGATTTATAGCTTAATACTATCTGAGACAATAGTGCCCACACATGTCTGCCCGACATGTGGCAGAACATTTTGTGCCCCTATAGGCCTTACCAGCCACCTGCGGACACATCGTGGACAGCCCACAACCTGTTAGATGTTAAGGTCCTCTTCAAACACGATGGACGAACATCATCATCTGAGACAAAGAGCCTTGCCATAAATACGTATGTCTTGTTAGCATCCATGTTAATGTGCTACAGTGCAACATGGTGTATTACTTATAAATATCAACTGAAACATAATATAGTGACTTCAGTTTAGTATCTATCTATATAACTATAGTAGTGACATAAAGATTAGTCTCATTGAGCTAAATGGAGCATACTATCAAGCTAATTGTATTATAGAATTTATTTTGGCAGTATTAAAATAGCTGATTTTTGTTTTCTGAGCATAATTCAAAACATTAGAGAGATAAGATAGATTTTAATGGATATGGGAAATTAGAAAAGTTGCTGTTCTTTGACTAGGTAATAGTTCTGCAGAACTCTGAAATTATTGCTAATGAGACAAATTGAAGCAAGCGGGATTTGAATGTAATTGCTTGTTCTGTTCAAATATTGGTACTTTTGATGGCCTTTTCAAATTATAGATCTAAATATGAATAAACACAAACACAAGTATTTGAATATTTAAGCAGCATCATTTCTTATGCAATTCTTTATTATTTCAACAAAGTCTCATGAAGGTTAGGTTCAGGTATTGTATTAAGCTACACTAAGTTATAAATCATGTTGTTTTTTAAAAAACTATTGTAGCCTAGTTCAGATTTGAATCAAGTTTGCAATATAAAAAGAATACAGTACTGCAAAAAGGATGAAGAAAGACAAGTAACAGTTTTTAAATATAAACAATGTTTTTTAAAGAATGATGAAAGTTGTTCAGGAGAGACAGAGAGAAGCCAAAATATAGCAGATTCAGTGGAATGACTATATTTATTTACTTCAAATATTTATGTCCTATTTTTCAGCTGATAAAGCTTCCAGTGCAAGTTTCATAACCTTAAAATAAGTCATTATTGTGCTACAGTGTTGTGGAATGTTTGTTGCTACACTATTTGCAAGGAAGAATAAAAGGCTGTTCTTCATCAGAGCAGATGTAATCAGCTTTTATCCCTCTATTGACATCAAAAAGAGTAAATTTTTCACCACAATAACCAAGCTTTCTTGCAATAGCTTAGTCCAGTTGGGGAGTGGGGCACTGATCATAATCTATAGCTAAAGCAGCATTAATGCCTACTATTCCATGCTTCTTTGAGATTTAGGTCATTCTTTTCAAATAGAAATCCAAAAGAAGAGTAGAATTTTATTTAGTCCATTAATTTAACTTTTTTTTAAAGCTATCAGAAGCCAAGACATACAGTATATTGGAGCTCAAAGGGGAAAAAAAGGATAGTGGAGATGGAGATGACTTTGTAAGGAGATGAATAAATTTAAACATGGTAAACATAATGAATCAAAAATGGGTAGGGATCAGGGGCGGGTTCCTAATTTTTTTACTACCACTCTGTGGGCGTGGCTTATTTTATGGGTGTGGCTTGCCAGCCATGTGACCAGGTGGGCATGGCTTGTCAGACTACTGAAGGGAGGGGAACTGAGATAGGTCCTGCCGCCCATTCCCCCTCCCCTCAGCAGCTCGAGAAGCCTCAAACGTGCGAAAATGCCTAGGATCATCACCGCGCGTTCGTGGCTTCTCGGACTGCTGAAGGGAGGGGAATGGAGATAGCTCCTGCCGCCCGTTCTTTCAGCGTCTCACGCGCTCCCTCAGCCATCCTCCCCTGCTTGGACTCACTGTGGGGTAGGAAGGCAGCGCATGAGCAGTGCCGGAAGCTCGGCTTCTGGGCATGCACAGAAGAAATTTTTTTTTAAATTAAATGTTTTTTTAAAAAATGGCGGTGCCCAGGCACCAGCAACCGACCGCACCGGTACTGTGATGTCACCAGCGGGCCGCTACCGGTGCTATAGAGTGGACCGCACTGGTAGGAACCCACCACTGGTAGGGATAGGGATTAGGTGGGTTGGATGGTAGTTTTAATTATTTTTGTCAGTGGAACTGATAGGTGGGAGAAAAATATGGGGAAAAGTGAAACTTTTAAGAGCTCAAAATAGGGTTTGATCAAAATAATTTGTTTTTTAAATTAAATTATTTAATTTTTAATTAAAAGAGTTAATTATTTCTTAACTATTTCATCTTTACAAGTCTTTTGTCCATTCTTTTTTCAAAAACTCAATTTTTGTTAAGCAATTCAGCTAACTTTGTGGTCAGTTGCTCAAATATTTTCTGAAGCAAATCTGATGTAATTCCTCTCTATATTGTTTGCTCTAGCAGTCCTCTCCTCCATTTTTGCCACTTTTCTGGTGGTTTGGGTGCTATTAAGATATTATCCAAAAATGAAAATGTATCAAACAAGGGAAAGAGAAAAGACAAGCTATCCCCCCTTTTAATTTTTGTCTTCCTGTGTCCTTAATACTTTAGCCTCAAGTGGCACTCCGTAGTTACAGGCAGCATCACAGTCAACATACTTGCATAGTTATAGACTGCATAGTTATAATTAACTTCAAAGTGTGGTTCATATTATCTGTATCTTTTGTCCTTTAAATCCCCCAATTGTCTGCCCTGTTTAATAGAAAATAAAAACCATTCCTGTGATTGGTTTTTGATTTGTTTTTTAAATCCAATTTGTTTAAAAGCATTTTCACCCTAAAATAATCTTTTGAAATAACTTTATCTGTTTTAAAGTTTCTTACTTCAACTCCTTGTTACATTTTTTTTGCCAAAAATGTTTAAATCTTTAAAACCTTTTTTCTTTATTCCTTTGTAATCCAGAAAGCATAATAACTCACCAAATGGAATTTTTATCCTGCCACTCAGAACATCTCTCTTTAGCTGTAAATTATTTATATTCCAAAAATGGTTAAATAATGAGGCTTATGTGAACTTTTATATTCATATAAACTGCCTTGTGGTTGTGAGTTTGATTGAAATCCTTTGACTCCCAATTGTTCAACTCATAATGCAACCACAAAAACCTAAGTTCCTCCAGTTTACTTACAAGGAGCAGTTGTCCAGAGTGCAAGTAGGTAATCTCATAATCTTTCCTCTTCACTGTCTGCTATTGATCTGGTCGCAATGCCATCCCACTCCTTCAACATCTAGTTTGCCATGAATTCTCACCAGAAACTTGACAGACAGTAATTGATTAAGAAGATCAAACAAAGATGGAGCTTATGAAATTTTGTGCAATAAAGATATCAGCGTCCAAAATAACTTAGAAGGTGGTCATTAGTTACAAGAATTGCTAATAGTGGAAGATGAAGTGTCAGGCCCAAGCCCAGAGATGAGATAACAAGAGCCAATCAAATTCAACCCACTATTAGCTAACTAAAGGTATAGCCTTCTTACCTATTCACTATATTCTGAGAGTTTCTAGGATGTGGCTACCCTGAACCTCTTCCCTCCTCCCTCACCTATCTTGGGACTGCACAGTCTCTTAATGTGGAGCACTTTCTGGGAAAGCTCTGTTGGCAAAGGTTTCTCCCATTGCTTTTGCAGGAGCACATTCCATCACATGAAGTTAGATCAGCAGTCTGGTAGTTACCGTATTAGAATATTGTAGAAAGTGATAGAATAGCTGTAGAAATAGGACAAACAACAGAAGAATCTGTAGAGATTTACTTACTTACTTATTTATTTATTATTTATTTATTATTTACATTTCTATGCTGCCCAACTCCCGAAGGACTCTGGGCGGCTCTCAACAGAAAGATTATAAAGATTCTAATCAACTTTGCTAGCAAATCTGGATACGATAGCTAAAAGATTGTAAGAGTTCACCAACACACAAAGAAAACTTAACAGAGTATGTTAACTACAGTACATGTAGTTGAGTTAGGCTGGCATTGCCATCACATATTATGGCACATATCTGCATCACTTAGCAACAGCAATCCTAATTATTGTAGTAACCTCAGGTTGCATAGGTCATTAAACAGAAAAGGATAGGAGTTTCAGGCAAGGAGTGCAGGCATTGCTGTGGACAGGCATTACAGAGCACAGATGGGTTGGGGGCACAGAAATAGTAAAGTTGAGAGGACTATCTGTATTGAATAAAAGTCTTAATTTTACACACTAACAAAATACTACTTCAGATCATGGCTGATGCAATTTTTAAGCTTAATTTGCAGCCCTGTAATGAAGGGATTCAGTGTAATTTCCAGGGGGGATCCTAAGTTTCCTGGCAACAGTTATCATATATAAAGTAACTAAAGTTTAGTTTGTAGGAACATAAAGCTTAGTGATACTTAATGGAAGAACAGCTAATAAGAATATAGACAGTATTTAAAATTTGTTTCATTCTGTGACAAATCATATTTCAAAATTACTGATTGATTGACATTGCCATTTGATGCAATCTGGTTATTAAATATCCCAACAGTTTTTGAATATGTGTTATCCATTTTAACAGTCAAAAGTGGGAATAATATACTAAATATATAAGCTGTCTTTAAGTTGTATAGTCACAGTAAATTTAATATTTATCATTGATATTTCTATTGTTGCATATTGTTGTTAAATTATGTAATATTTGAGTTGTTCAGTTTCTGAATCATAATTCACTAACAACCCCTGAGGTAGATGTAGTTGCCCAGTATGTAACAGCTGGGACATTAATGCAGGACTTGTTGCTGAGAATTTAGAAGTCAGTGTTAGGTACCCTTCTGTCTGTGTGAAAGTCAGGGATACTGTGTGTGTGTGTGTGTGTGTGTGTGTGTGTGTGTGTGTGTGTGTGTGTGTGTGTGTGTGTGTGTGTGTTGGCAGCCTTGCCCCCAAGCTGGCCAATGAAAGAGACCAGTCCTGGAGTGGGGTAGATTGAATGTGAATGGAGCTAGAGTTGAGGGAGAGTTCCTTCTGGTGCTGAGATCTAACACTGAAGTGCCTCAGGAACTTTTTCTCTTCACATTCCCCTCACTGAGTAATTTCATTGGGAGCTACAGTTAGGGAAGAGTATGGCTATCAACAGGGAAGAGGGGACAGCTCAGAAGAGAAGGGAGCTGACTATAAGATCCCAATAGTGATGAATAGAGAAAAATATGGCAAGAGTTGAGAAACATGTTGTTCATGGGGACTGAGCCATATGTATTATCATATTTTTCACACTATAAGACGCACCAGACCATAAGACGCACAGTAGCTTTAGAGGAGGAACATAAGAAAAAAAATCTGCCTCTGCCTCCCAGCATCCATCCGGTATTCATCTGGCTAGCGTTCTTGCAGCAAACAGCCTGGTCAGCTTCAGCACGTTATCGTAGCCCCAGCACGTGGCTCATCAGGGTTCCGCTCCATTGCACCCACCATCGGTCAACTGAGCTGAGTTGCTGCCGCTGCCAGGGAACACTGGAGCCTTTGCTGCCAAGCAGCTGATTGGCAGTTGGATCGGCCTCCTGGAATACCGCCGATCAGCTATTCTAGGTGGCGGGGATCGCTGCCGTTGCGCCCTGCCTATCGGCGGTAATTGGCGATATGCGGCGATCCCCACCGCCTAGAACAGCCGATCGGCGATATTCCGGGAGGCCGATCCAACCGCCAATCAGCTGCTTGGCAGCGAAGGCTCCAGCATTCCCCGGCGGCGGCAAACGGTTCGCCGCTGCCGCACCAACCCCCCTTCCCCCGCCAGGTGGAAGGGGGGTTGGTGATCCCCACGCTCTATAAGACGCACAGACATTTCCACCCATTTTTTTTGAGAGGGAGGGAAGTGTGTCTTATAGTGCGAAAAATACGGTAATTCCTGTGGCATGTTTCAGTTTTTTAGACTCAATTGTAAGACCCAGATGGTAGGCTTTCAAGGTTCTGGGCTGTCTGCTGGTGGTGGTGAAGACTAGATCAGTTTGTAATAAAGCTATCTTGATTCTATTGTTTTTTAAAAATATTTCTAGTATTTTTAATTGTATTTTTTTTGTCGGCCACCCAGGTCCTTGATTGAGATAGGTAGCTATAGAGAATGAATGATTGAATTTAGTATTTAGTAATTTAGTAATTTAGTATAGCTAATAGGCTGTTAAAGAAGCATGATTTCACTGTTATGGTTTGTATTAGTCGGCGTTTTGTTTGTAGTTGATTGTGTATATTTGCTTACTGTAGTGTTTTCTACAGTTTTTGTATTTGTTTTTTTTCTGTTGGGTTTATTTTTGTTATGTGTATTTAATTGTTATGTTTTTAAAAGAAAATTCAATAAATATTTTTTTTAAAAAATAAAATGAATGATTGAGTGACTGACTGACTGACTGAATAACTAAATATAATTGATTGACCAGCATTTAATACGATTGCTCCCAGAACTGCACTGATTACTGGCTAGTTGTTATCTTTAAAGCCCTTCATAGTTTAGGGCCTGGGCATGTTCAGGGCTGCTAACTCTATCTGCATGTCGATCAGGAAGATTCTGATTTTTGCATTCCTTGTCTTATGGAATGTCATCTGGAGGATCTATGCTTCATAATGTATTTAGTCGAATTTATATGGCCTGCCATATCAAGAAAAGCTTTCCTTCAGAGATTGGTTCAGTTCTCATGCTACTGAGTTTTCATGAAGAAATAAAGATTTGACTGTTTCAGTATGCTTTCAGGACTTGATATGTTACTTTGTTCTTCCAGTCAGGATTGCTAGAACAAATAACTATCAAAGTGTTGGTGTACCTCGATAATTGTTTTGTACTGAGGAAAAATATTCAATTATATATTTGCTAGTCAAACCAGAAAAGTATTAGTAGCATTTTTAGTTAGGATTTGTATTTAATACTTTGTTTTTGTTCTGTGCAGCAATGTTTCCAGAAAGAAGAACCTGTGACATGTATATTTTTGGAGAATATTTTAAAAGTTTCATTTTACACTATACATTTGATTAAAATGTATAGTTTTTAAAATGACCAGGTCAAATAGTCCTGGTGGGCTTCTGAAAGTTAAACCACTAATTTACTGATTAAACTGGCTATGCAATATCAGTAGACCTTTCTTCATTTTTTTATGAAAGACAAAAATAATGAAGAACTTTTAAAAAACAATTTTAAGTTCTTTTTTGCTTGAAAAAAACTGGCTTTACCTGATAACAATACATGACGATGTCAATGATATCTTTAAGAGTCAAGCTCAAGTTGAAAGAAACTATAGATTATGCTTTGGTTTAAGTGTCCAAGGTAAAATAGATATACTAGGGATATTTCTTGCCTTGTGGACTATCTTGTTGACTAGTTTTCTGACTTCACTCTCTGAAAGTTAAGGAAGAGATAAATTACTTCATATTTCTTTTTAGATTATTCTAGCAGTGTGTTTTACTTCTGAACTAATGCTAGTGGGTTAAATATGCTGAGCAATCTCACTATTTGATCCTAAAACCTTTATCTCTCAGAGCTATGATGGCTTCTTGTTTTTTAGTAAATTATATTCTTTCATTTTGCTTCATATATTACTTATATGAACCATGAAACTAAGCCCAAGTTCTAATACAATCCTGATGAATTATGTCTAAAATGACCGGCCTTTTCCTGCCTGACTGTTCTTTGGAACATTGTTGTTGCAACTAAAATAGAAACCCTAGGAATAAAAGGATCATAACTTTGGCCAGTGGGAGAAATGGAATAATTGACTAAATTATTGGACTAAATAACTGTTGATCAGAATAAACAAGTTGCCTCTTAGATGATCACTTGCTAAAATGTCTCTTTGGTATTGGAAGATTTAAGATAAATTATTATGCAAAGCAGTTTAGGGATATTTGAGTCTTTGAGGCAGAGCACAGGGTAGCAAAGGCATTTGTTTTCAATCTCAATAACTACTTTACCAGTGCTGTTTCTTTGTCACCGGTTGTGTATATACAGTCTTTGTAGTACATAATTTTCCAAGGACTGTTTTTAAAAAACAAACAACAGAATTACTTCTATGATACCTAAAACTGCACAGTCCAATTGGTCTGCCCAATTGGTCCACTGATTTAACATTCTTAACTACATTATTTGGTATACCGTGTTTCCCCAAAAATAAGACCTATCCCAAAAATAAGTCCTAGCTTGATTTATACAATATAAGCCTTACCCCCAAAATAAGCCCTGATTAAGACTCCGCCCACTCTGTTGCATCTGGTTGCACCAGGTGGGGCGAGGCACATGGGTAAAAATCAAGCTAGGGTGGGGATGGGGGAGTGGAGCTGTCCCACATGCCCTGCACCTGCTTACCTTAGGACAGGGGTCGGCAAACTTAAACACTCAAAGAGCCATTTGGACCCATTTCCCACAGAAAAAAAAACTACTGGGAGCCACAAAACCTGGGTGGGCGTAGCCAACTCGACATCACTCCCACCAAGTCACATGACCCCCTAGCCATGCCTACCCAGCCGGTCATTAGGGCAGAGAACTGGGAACCACAAAACCCTTTTCTCTCTCTCTCTCCTTCTCTCTATGTCTCTCTCTCTCCCCCTCTGTCTTTGTATCTCTCTCTCTCCCCTCTCCCTATCTCCCCACTCTTTCTGTATCTCTCTCCCCTCTCCCTCTCTCTCCATCTCTCTATGGCACTCTCTCCCTTTCCTTCTCTATCTCCTCCCTCTCTCTGTATCTCTCTCCCCCTCTTTGTCTCTATGTTTCTATGTCTCTATGTCTCTCTCTCCCTCTCTCTCCCTCTCTGTCTCTCCCCCCCCTCTCTCCCCTCTCTCTGTATCGCTATCTCTCTCTCCCCCACTCTCTGTATCTCTCTGTATCTCTGTCTCTCTCTCCCCCTCTGACAGATAACATTACAAACATTGATCTTTCTTGGGCATGCAGTTCATATATGAAATGCGTCACAAAGCAGTTTTGATGTGTGTTTTGCTCATTCAGTAATATTGTAATATACTGAAACCGGTGTTTCAATTTGGAAAGTCCACTGCAGTTAATGAAACAAATATCCAAAAAATAAGTTTTAAACCATTGTTTTAAATGGTCTTTAAAATAAATACAGTGATTAAGATGCATCTTTCTTCTCTGAGCGATCCTTGATGCTCTCTAAAGTTTGTTTTCTTGCAGACGTTTAATTATCCAACTAGGTAACAGCATCAGTGCGATCTCATTTTAATCAGGCCAGCTGTGATTTGGCCTTGCAGGCTATTTGATCTCAGTCACTGGACTGTCAGCAGAGGTGCCTCTGCAAAATTCAATTTGCAAGCCAAATTGTGGGCATTTTATATGCTTCTCACTGTTACAAAGCACCCATGTCCCTTAGCAGCCCAGTTCTAGATAGGTTGCCCTCACTCTGTGAGCCCCCTCCCAGTATAGATTTAAAATCAAGCCTTGCCTTGTTTCTGACAAACGTTGATGGATTGGGCTCAGATGTAGCATAAAGCTATCAGGGCGAGAGCCTTTGAAGCAAAATCCTCCACTGTTTCCTGGCAGTAGACCTCCTGATCTCTAGCAAGTGAAACTTTTGAAAAAGCAGAAAATCTTTCAAATGAATTGGAAGGTATCTGGCTGCAGACGGATCCAAAGGATCAAAACCACCAGCAATTCCCAAAGTTCCTTCCTTCCTTCCCTCCTTCCCTCCCCTTTTCAACTGAAGAAGCTTCTTGGATGAAAGTGAAATGTTTTCAAAGAAAACCCAAGAAAGTCCTGTTGCCTTTTGGAAAAGCACTTTTGGGACAACCATAACCGGAATGACTGAAAATCTCCATAGACATTAAAGATTCCCTTTTCAACGCAATGCAGCGTAGCCCCAAAACTAAAACTCTTGCGGCTTATTAAAAGACGAGGTTTGGACTCAGGAAATGGGAATCACTTCGATGCAAACTTCATGCATGCTCCCCATGCCACAGCCCCTTGCTTTATTTCATCTTTTCTTTGCGAGTGGTGTCTTTGTCACCAAGCAGAGCGAACGCTGAGCATGAAGCAAGCTCCCAGTCCCAAACTAAGCTCGGACTATGTTTCCCAGCATGCAAAGCGGCGTGCCTGTGCTTTTTGCTCCTGTGGGCGTTACGAGCGGGGGGAGGGAATATTAGCAACAGAACCCAGATTGGAGGAAAAACGGTGGACTTAAAACCCAGGTTCGCTCCTGCTGTTTAGGAATGACACCTCCGTGGGTGCGTGACGAGGGGCAGAAAGGCAGCAGGGGGCTCTGGGGAGAACCGTGGGAAGAGCAATGGGGCTGGGAATGTGGGATGCGTGCACAGAGAGGAAGAGAGCTCGGCAGCTTGCAGGTGTGGCAAAAAGATTTAGGGATAAGAGTGAGTTGGGGGTTGTTAAGAAGAGCCACATTCAAGGGGCCAAAGAGCCGCTTGTGGCTTGCGAGCAGCAATTTCCGACCCCTGCATTAGGACAGTTGCATTGAGGTCTCCCGTGCCCCAACACCTGCCTCACCTTGCTGGCCCACTTCTTCTGCGGCCGCTTGTGTGCGTTGCCCTCAGCTCCGTTTCACCATCAGAAGCCTTCAGGAAAGGCCTCTGCAGACAAGAAACAAGCTCTGGATTGACATGTATGTCCTCCCCGACCTCTGTTTTGCCATCAGAGACGTTCGGAAAGGCCTCTGCAGCCGAAAAATGAGCTCCAGATTGATGCGTGTGTCGCCCCAACCTCTGTCTTGCTGTCACAGGCCTTCGGAAAGAAACGAGCTCCAGATTGACGTGTGTGGTGCCCTCCCGGGCTCTATTTCACCGTCAGAGGCCTTCGGAAAGGAGGCCAGGGGCACCGCGTGCGTCAGTCCGGAGTTCATTTCTTGGCTGCAGAGGCCTTTCCTGAAGGCTTTGATGGTGAAATGGAGGCCAGGGGGTGCTGTGCGTGAGCGGCAGCAAACGGCCTCAGAAGAAGTGGGCCGGCAGCAGACACACGGGCTCCTGCTGGTCGGGCTGTCAGTGCTGCCACCCTGAGGTGAGACAGTAGAAAAGACATCCCCTGAAAATAAGGTCTAATGAAAGAAAGAGAATGGATATTGGGGAGCTTGTGAAAAAGAGGGTAAACAGAAACTAATTTTTTGAGTGCGTTTATAAAGCTAGCTTCCTGCCAAAAAATAGAGATGTAACTATGACTTAATAGGTATGTGCTATGTTTCTCGATTTAACAGAAGAGCATACAAATTACACCTTTTGCAAATGAAAGTTTGCATTTTGTTGGAATATAAAATGAAAGGCTTTATATTGGAGGCCAGCCATCTTTGAAACTCATCAAGAAAAGGGAAGAAAACAAGCATTACATAGAATGCTCTCCATGAAGGTCAGCAGAATGGGACCTCTAGGTGTCAGGCTCACTGGGTAGATCACAGCAGAATGACCCTACCATAATACTTAAAAACACTATTTATGAGAAAACTTTTCCACCATTTAGTGCATAGTTTTCAAACATTTTGGTGTCAAACCTTCACCATTTGGTTGAAGAGGAATTGTCTTGGATTGCATATAACATATACAATATAGTTAATGTACATAAAATCATATAATGTGTACAGTTTACAATCTTGTGGGGCGGCATTACTAGCTGTCCAGGGTTGCATGTGGCCTGGGGGTTGCAGGTTGGGCACATTTGATTTAGTGGATTCATAAAGTTTCTATGAGAAAGCATGTATAAAAAGACTGTGGATAGCAAAGCCCATCTGTATTAAAAGTATAGGCATAAAAGATCTCAGTGAGAAGAAAAATAAAAATTAAAAAATGAGTCTATATTGGATAGTAAGCATAGTGGGACAAGCTGGGAAGCAATTATAAGACCAAGCTGAGGAGCAATAATTGAGGCAAGAAATTGGTACCTCAAGCTTGTAAGGATATGTCTTTGTGTCAAAAAGACAAAACTCAGAAGACGATAAGGCTGGCAAGGAAGTCGAAATACTGTATAGCGTGAGTTTGGAAATGGTTGTGAGTGTTCTAATATGTCAGAAGTACAGTAAAAGAGGCTATTGCTGCATTGTGTAGTGGAAGTGGAGGAATAATGACAGAATAGGGAGAAAGCAGAACTGATTAGCATTTTCTTTGTAATTCTTAAGAGAAAGAGAAAACTTCCCCTTACATTATTGAGGAATAAAGTGGGAGAACCTAGTTGAGGATTAATTTAAAAAAATCCTTCAGGGAACTCTTCTTTCTAGGAGAAATTATTAGTGGTTCTCCATTTTTTTAGAATGTGAGGGAAGCTGAAGCCTAGAAACATGCTTTTCTTAATGACTTCTGTAATACCTATAATACCTCCCTAATATTAAACACCTGGAAAATTGTAGAAGTTTGAAATAGAACATGTTGAAATAGAAGAATCATTCAACACTAGGAGGAATTTTCTGATGGTAAGAGTGATTGAACAATAAAACAATTTATTTAGAATGGTAGTGAACAACTTCCTTTGTTGGAGGTTTTCTTAAAACACAGGATAGTCACCTGTTGTGGATGGCTTAGTGGATATGTGCACTGATCAGGATTCAGGTTGGTTTAAATAAATAATATCCTTTCCAACTTGTATACAAGTTGCAGGAGGTTTGTTTTCCTCTGAGACTTACAAATTCTTGTGGGAAGTGGTGATTGTGTGCTTTTGTCTGGCAAGGTACATTATATCTGTATTGACATTCTGTTATCTAGAAAAATGATAAAGAGAATGTTCTTTCTTTGTCTTAATGTGGTATAATGAGTTTAATGGTTAATTATCTGTGAATAGGTTTTTGATAGTTCATTGGCTTTCCTTCTTGTGTTAGACTTTTCTCAGCTGAAATTTATAACACTGTAGACATTTCTATAATATCAACTACAAAACCTTAGTTTGAAATTAAAT
Source organism: Diadophis punctatus similis (assembly GCA_023053685.1). NCBI lineage: Eukaryota > Metazoa > Chordata > Lepidosauria > Squamata > Dipsadidae > Diadophis > Diadophis punctatus. The sequence goes on from JALIGW010000003.1 coordinate 176,146,580, forward strand.
CAATTAGTATACATTCTTCAATATTTTCAGTTTCCAAAATGTATCATTCAAGATGGAATATTAGGATCAGTTTGCTTTGGAATGGTGTGATTTTTGTTGTTTTGGTACTTGAACTACGGTTTGAGACCTAGAATGAAAAAAAAAAGGAAAATGAGTAATCAAATTGCTGTTACTATGGATCTGCACTATGCTCTGATATTTCAGTAAGAAAAATAGTATTAAGTGAAAGAGATAAATGGTAGAGGAGACAAACCACCCAGACCAGGATATTGAAGGTGAGCTAACATCCACACTTTTAAAGTATTTTGACAGTTTGGGTTAGAGTTTATATATAACATTTACTAACATTTACTTTTTCACTAATATGGATTATTAATTTAAATATGGAATATCATTTACTTGTCTCATGCCTTTTACATTATAAGACCCTAAGGGCAGGAACTGTTGTTTCTAATTATAAAAGCTGCTCTGAAAGCTTTTCAGCTGAAGAATTGGGCATAAATGCTTTAAAAGTAAATCAATAGTTTATTTTTATCTTAGCTAATATTAACAATAAACAACTACTTGCATTCCAGAATGTCAGCTGTTTTCCAATCGATTATTATTTAGTAACATATTTAAATTATTAACTTAGATCAAACTACGTTTAGTTTTTACTTTTACAATTTTGTACCATTTACTATAATTACAGTTTTTCTAAATATTTAGCAATCTTTTTCTATATTTTAACTAATACATAGTTACATACTGCTACCATATATTATTCTAATTCAGTTTAAGAGAGCAAAAAGTAAAATGTTTTATTTGTTTTTAATTTGAGAATAAGAGGAACATGATTGTAGAAATATAGTACAGGTATTCCTTGACATGTCTACAATGATGCCTACCTATTAGGATCTTACGTTGTAACAATTGTAAAATGACTTGGGTCATGTAACTGACTCAATTTTATGGTTTTTTGCAATGGTCATTAAGTCAATGTGGCAGACTGTAAGTGAGCCAATGGTTTGCTAAGCGTTTTGTCGAAAGCTGGAACTAAATGTTGTTTGACAAAAACAGCATAAAATGCAGTCATGTGACTGTGGGAAATTGCAAATGGCTGTAAATGAGGCTGTTGCCGAGTGCCCCAAATGCAATCATTTGACTGCAGAGGGGACCTGATTGTTGGAACTTCAGATCCAGGTTGTAAGTCCCTTTTTCAAGTCAGCGGAACTTTGAATGGTTGTAAGTCAAGGACTATCTGTAAATCCTCTCTGTTTCTGTTTGAGATAAATTGGTTAGCATACATTTCATACAGACTTTTTTTGTTGTTGTTAATGACAAAGCAAAACCAGAGAAGCTATTTATAACACCCCTGCCTGATTGTGGTATCGTTCTTAACAGAAAGCAAAAGTTTTCTGGTATGATAGGGTAGAAGACCTGAAATGATTAGCTGGAATCAGATGTTAATTGTGTTGAAGATGTGTAGGAAAGAAGACTTTCAGATTGTGATTTATTTTACTTAGTACAAGAAGATCACTTTAAGAGCTATTAGAGTTGATTCTGCTGTGCAAAAGAATTGTGCTGATAGATTATCTCCAGTTTAGTTTTATGTTTTCCACAGGTTTATGATTATATCTAATGTCTTCATAGCCATATAGCAATAGCAATAGCACTTTTCTTATATACCGCTTCATAGTGCTTTACAGCCCTCTCTAAGCGGTTTACAGAGTTCAGCATATTGCCCCCAACAATCTGGGTCCTCATTTTACCGACCTCGGAAGGATGGAAGGCCGAGTCAACCTTGAGCCTAGCCTAATCTCCATATTTTTTTTATTAATTGGAAGCAATAGGTAAATGAAATGTCAACATTATAAGAATAAGTTCTCTTTATTTAGTTTTACAATGAGTGGAAAATAGACATCTTTTAGGTCATATTTACACAGAAATATTGAAAATTCAAAAGAGAATTTTAACAACTTGTATATTTGAGAGATGTAATGGTGCTGATTTGCCCCTACCAACATCACAGTCTTAAAACGAACAACATATCCAACTCACCTTCTTCCTATTTTCCCCACAACAATATCCCTGTGAGGTGAGTTAAGCTGAGAGAGAGTGACTGACCCAAAGTCATCCAGCTGGCTTTTATGACCAAAGCAGGACTTGAACTCACATCTCTTCCTTTCTAGTTCGGTGCTTTAACCACTAAACCAAACTGATTTTCTTATGTTGACAAGCAAAATCTTCTCTTCTAATAAAGCTGCCTGCTTTATTGTATAGTTTATACAAACATTTAGCAAAACTTCTGAAATAATTTAAAATGTCTCTTTATCTTTCTCTCACCTAAAAAAATTATCAGCAGATTATTGTCCATATTTGTTTTTTTTAAATTCACTTAGTATTATATTATAACATATTTGTAGAAAAAAGCAGAACATATTCTCTTGATGGTCATTAGCCATTTTTCCTTAATGGCTTGTGAGGCCAAAATAAATTTGTAAATTAATTAAATTAATTATAATACATAACTTTATATTTTATATTATAATTATATGACTTTATATAGAGCCGTTTGATCTAGTGGCTAAGGTGCTGCCCGAGAAACCAGTAGACTCTGTGTTCTAATTCAGCCTGAAGCATGAAAGCCACTGGTGAGCTTGGGCCAGTTTCAGCCCAACTTACCTCACAGGATTGTTGTTGTGGGGAAAATAGGAGGAAAGAGTATTAGGCATGTTTATCACTTTGAATTATTTATAAAAATAATAAAGACAGGATATAAATAAATAAATTTTGAAATTGTACTATCTATGTAGTAGTGCTTATTTATTAATTAAATTTACAGTTTAATCAGTTAAATTAAAGTTAAAATTTTCTTTCAAGAACTAAAGGTGGCTTTCATGGGAATCATTTTAATTTCTTATCCCCACAACAACAAACTTATGATATAAGTTGGGTTGAAAGAGAATGGTTGACCAAAGTCATCCAGTGAGTTTCTGTGGTTGAGGATAGACTTGAACCTGAGTCTCCCTATTGATAAATCAATTTCCTAACCATGACATCTTACATGCTCTTTAAGTGCTTTGTTACAGACATGAATTTATTGGGCCTGCTAACAACTAAAAATATGAAAGCAGTAATAACTATTTTGCAGATGTGATTAAAAATATTGATAGCTTCATTTTTTTCACAATTTGCCATAAAATAAATTGAAACTTAAACAGATAAATGGCCTCCACCATTCTTTGTTCTATAGTGCAGAAACTTTGCTTTTGAGACATGAGTTAACATATTCTTGTAAATAAAACCAATTAAAATGGCATGGACATAATTATTTTCATCTTTAGATATTAAACTGTTATTGGATTTTAGTGATCTCTGAAGCAGACTATTCACTTTAATTACTGTCATATTCAGTCTCATAATTAATCACACAGCCAATTTGGAGAAAAGTACTCAGACATTTGTATCATTGTGTGCAACACAGTAAACATGACAAAAGAAAGAAAAGCAGAGATTTGACTGAGGAGGAAAGGAAAAAGTAATAGTCAAGCATGGTAAAGGTTATAAAACCGTCTTCAAAGAACTTCATGTTCTTGTGACCATGATTGCCAATGTTATCAAGAATCTTAAGAGCCCTGGAACCATAGCCAATCTCCCTAGTGTTGTGGTCTGCCAGCGGCCTGGAGAGCTGGCAGCACAGTCGGACAGCGAGGAGGCTGGGGAGGAACAGGCCAGTCCTGGAGTCTGGAGAAGGCCCGGTGCCAGAGGCAGAGATCCAGCCTGGGCCATCTGGGAGGTCTGTGCTGACTCCAGAGCCTCCAGAGGCTGACATGAGCAAGGCAGAGGAACAGGGGGAGCCTGTTCCCAATGCGCACATGCACAGAGCTGCCAGAAGGCAAGAACAGTTAGAGGAAAAGGGCTACTCGAGAGTAAGGTTTGGAGATGATTGGCCCCTCCCATAGGATAGAAAAGTGGAGCAAATGGATGTGCTCGTTGCAGGAAGCAACTTGGTTCACTTCGTGTCTCAGCATATCAGTTCTGACTCCGTGTTTCTGTTTGGCGTTGCAAAGCTCCTTGCCAATTAGGTCTTTGGCAGTGTGTCAAGAGAGATAAAGGTTGGTGATATCAGCCTTCTTCCGAAAGACATCTGTCGGACTAATTAACATTGTTTGGGACTTATTACGGCTGGGAATGAACATAATTCACAGCCGTTAAAATCAAGAAAGGTTTTTGGGACTCCATTTGTGCTTTATGATTTATCAGGAAGCCTAGGTCAGATCACCTGGATGTGGCCACAAGATAGATAAAAGTGGACTATGGATTGAACAGAAGGAAAGTTTGAATGGTAGAGAAAGAACCAAGGAAAATTACAAAACACATCCTGGCTGATCTGCAAGATCAAGTTACAACAATATCACGTTACACCATCACACACTGTCTGACTGAAAATGGTGTCCATGGTAAAAGATCCTACTTCTTAAAGATTGGCATCAAACAGCCAGATTGCAGTTTGCCAAAATGCATGTTGACAAGGCGTAGATCTTTTATGACAATGTCTTTTGGACAGTTTAAACAAAACTAGAGCTTTTGGGTAAGTTACAGCAGCTGTATGTTCACAAAAGAAAAAAATGCTTTTTAAAAAAGAACACCAACTCTACCATGAACCATGAACCTCCATAAAGTTATGGGATTAATGAATAATGAATGAAATCAGAAAATTATCAAGACATCATGGTGTTAAACTATAATGCTCAGTGTTAGAATGCTCTGTCTTAGCTTATGGGTTCTCCAACAGAATAATGGCCCAAAACATATTTCAGAGAGAAACAAAGAATGGTTGGAAAGCAAACATTGGGCTGTTCAGAAGTGGCCTGCTTTAACTTCTCACCTGAATCCAATTGAACATTTATGGAAAGAGTTGAAACTCACAGTTGAGAAGAGCCTATGAAACCTAAGACAATTGGAGTAATTTTTCAAGAAGAGTGGCAAAGATTGCCAGTTGAGAAATATAAAATCTTATTCAGAGGTACACTCATTGCAGTTATTGCCTCAAAATGATATGCTATGAAATATTAGGTTAAGGATACCAATAATTATGCCCATACTATTTAAATTTGTTTTATTATTTACAAGGATATGTTAAGTTAAGTCATATAACAAAATCAAAGTGTCTTGTCTGTAGACTATTGAATAAAGATTAATGGATGCCATTTGCTTTTGTAAGTTTCAATTTACTTCCTGAGAAATTGCAATATTTTTGGGGGGAAAACATGGACATGTACCAATAGTTTTGGCCACATCTGTATAGGTAATTCCTGATTTAGGACTAATAAACCCTAGAATTATGGTCGTACATTGTGGCCATTATTAAATGGGTCAGCACGTGACCTCATCTGATTTTACAACCTTTTTTGAAGTGGTGGTTATGCAAACACTGTGATTGTTAAGCAAATGCTGCAGTAGTTAAGTGAATCATTATACTCAATGGACTTTTTTTTTGTGCCAAAAATTAGAAGTGAAACTGACAAAAAAGTTGTCAAAAATTGGGGTCATGTGACTGTAGGATGCTGTAAATGGCCATAAATGTCAGTCAGTTGCCAAGTGTCCAAAATGCAATCATGTGAGTGCAGTGGGCATTTGAACTTTAAAAACAGGTCATAAGACCTCTGGGGAGGTCCATTGTAACTTTGAATGGTTGCTTAAGTGATGAAGACCTGAAGTATCAGATTTGAGTTATTGTTTATTTTCTTAAAAATAAAACATAAACACAAATAAAAATAAACATTTTTGACAATAATTTCAAAAAATTATGTAAACATGACTTAAATTGATAAGCACTACAAGGAATATAATAATAATAATAATAATAATAATAATAATAATAATAATAATAATAATAATAATAATAATAATAATAATAATAATAATAATAATAATAATAAAATAGGTTTATAGCAGGAGTGTCAAACTCGATTTCATTGCGGGCCGCATCAGGGTTGTGTCTGACCTTGAGGGGCGGGGTGAGTGTGGCCAGGGTGGGCATGGCCAAGGTGACGTGGCCAGCTCGATGTCATTTGTAATGGGGGCGACTGTGGTGGCCCAAGCACTCTGCCAGCAAAAATGGGCTCCCAAGCTCTGTTTTTGGCTGCGACGGCCTCCTGCAACCCTCTACCAGTAAAAACAGAGCTCGTGAGGGTTGCACACAGCCCTCACAAGCTCCGTTTTCAGGTGCGACGGCTTCCTGCAACCATCTGCCAGTGAAAATGGAGCTTGGGAGGGCCTCCTGCAGCCCTCCTGAGCTCCATTGTCGCTGGCAGATGCACCATGGGCCGGTCCTTCGCTGTTTCCAGGGCGGCCCCGTGGGCAGATCTAAGTACCTTGCCAGCCAGATCTGGCCCCCTGGGCCTTGAGTTTAACACCCCTGGTTTATAGGAACTAAATCTGATTCATTAAATTATTATCAGCTGATTGTAATTTTAGTAGAAGAGTGGGGACCTATAGTCAAGTATTTTGTCTTCTTCAATAGGCTGAAAGTGCATCCTCTGATATGGCTGCAGCCTCCCCAACATCTGGAAGCAGTAATAACTACAATGGAAGACTACAGATGCAAGTAACAAGTAAGTTGAAATCTACAAACGAAGCATCTTATTATTTGCCTGCTATTGATAAATAAAAATAGATTCTACTTTATCTCTTGTTCTATTTATCTGGTTTGATTATATCTTTCCCTGAAGTGACTAGTACAGATTTAATCCTTTGTAGATTTACAATTATATTTTATATGTCTATGTTATCCTTTTAAAATAGAAATACCGCATTATATCCTGTTAGCTTGAGCAAAGAGGGATGCTGGTGGTGCCCTAACGTTTGAATAGAATAGGAATAGAATAGAAGGGAAGGGAACAGAACAGAACAGAACAGTTGGAAGGGACCTTGGAGGTCTTCTAATCCAACCCCCTGCTTAGCCAGAAAACCCTATACCAGTGATGGCAAACTCTTTTTTTGCTAGGGTGCCAAAAGGATGCATGCCCACACCCATAATGCAATACCCTTGCCCCTGCGCATGTGCGCACAACCCCCCTGTACTGCCCCCCCCCCGCATTTGCGCAGGGCTCACTGAAGCCTCTGGAGCCTGTGGATGGCGAAAAATGGATTCTAGCTGATTTTCGGCCTTCCGGAGGGTGGGGGGGGGAGGTCGTTTTCGCCTTCCCCAGGCTTTAGGAAAGCCTCTGGAGCCTGTGGATGGTGAAAAATGGACCCAACGGGCCAACCGAAAGTTTGGAAACTTCCGGAAGTTCAGAAATGAACTGGAAGTTCGGAAACAAAGTCCTAAAATCAGCTGGCCAGTGCGCACATGGAGCTGACATAGGGCAATGCCTTGCGTGCCCTCAGATATGGCTCTGCATGCCACAGGTTCGCCATCACAGCCCTATACCATATCATTTTTATTCTTTTGAATTTATATTTGATTACTATGTTTATTTTAAAAATAGATAATTACACACAAGGATGAAATAACATCATGGTCCTTCAAGTTTTGTTGAACTTCCATGTGCCTTGGCTTTAGTCAGATAGACTAAAGACTGTAGTGATAAGACAGAGGAGAATTGCTTTTCCTTCCTCGAATTTTGTACCATTCATTTTAAACAGATCTTAATATGACTAATCATAATGTTTTTGGTATTTTTTTGGCATAGAAGACTGCTAAGTCCAGTTACTTATCCTATGCTTCAGTTACTAACAACTTTTCTGAATAAGAGTGATGTGTATTTTGTCTCTTTGATTTTCACAGTTAGTAACTATGACTTTTAGTTTATTTTGAATATTTTAGGTTATTATTCAAATAGTTTTTAATCACTTTGGGCTTTTCTGAGCTTTCTCTCAGTATCTTCCTATTTATTTACATTGCTACAGTTGCTGATGGAAGATTGGGATATATGATGGGAGTAAATTCAGTGAAAGGTCTATTTTGGAGTTTAATTAGATACCAAATCTTGCCTATAAAAGGTTTATAGTTATAGGTATTGTTCTGATAGTCTTATGGCCACTCATGGGCCTGGAATCTCTGTGATTGAGCAAAGTGGCGATTAAACAATGTGTTGTTTTGCTCAACAACCCCAACCCCAACTCTCCCAGTTGCAGTTGGTAAATGAATACATGAGTCATTAAGTGGAGGGCTGGAGAGGGGGGCCTGTGCCTCCAAGACATGGTAGGGTAGGAAGAGGGATTGGGCCTCCCACCATACCTGGGAGGTCTGGGTCTTCTCCCAGTCCCATTGGGGAGAACAATCATGTGAATAATGGCGATCGCTAGCATTTTCGCCAGATCTGATTTTCCCTCCAGCATGCTAAGGGAGCAGACCTTTTCCAACCCCCCCTTCATTTGCAGCCTTGTCTGCTGGCTTCCCCCATTGACTTTCAAATGATATTTGGCAACCGGTCATAAATACAAACTGTTGTCAAGTAGATGTGATCATGTGATCAAGGGGATTCAGTACAAAGCTTTATTAAAGTAGGAATATTTTATGGGCAGTAAATCACCTGTTCTCCAGTGAGGTTGCAGGATAGTCCAGGAATGGGTGGTGACTTTGTCCTTCTGCCTGGAGACGGAGTCATAATTTTATAGCCACTCCCCGTTGTCTCTCTCTCTGGCTCCAGTTATCGACTCAGTCCTTGCCAGAGAGAGACGCTTCGTTTAGTGGCTGATCTCTCCAGTCAGAAGAAGGCACAGGCAGTAAAACAACTATAATGATCTCTGTGAAACAAGAACATTGCATTGACATGTTTTAGATCCTTGAAATCTAAAGAAGCTCAAAATACTTAATCCCAGGGAAGACAGTAAATCTGAAAGAACTAAGTAAGCTTTAGGTATATTCAAATGATAAAGGACTTCTGGTTGTTGTAAAATGTCATGGTGGCCACATGATTGTGAGCTGAGTGCTTGGCAACCAATTTGCACTTATGATCAGTTGCCAGGCACCCCATGATTATGTGATCGCCATTTATAATCTTGTCTGTTAGCTTCTCCTGAAAATCAGTTGGGAAGCTGACAGGGAAGCAATTCCTCTTCCCTCCATGCATAGGTGTATGTGTGTGGAAATCCTTTGTGGGACTGCATCATGACTTATTGCATCATGTCATCATTTATTTTACAAAAAAAAAGCCAAAATGGAGAAGCATTTGGCATATATCATGTGTTATTCATCTGAGATTGTATTTACCTACTTTTAAGCACTGCTAAAGACCAGATGATTTTTACTATGTCCTGATATGTTAAAGTGTAGAACTCAAAGAGGGTGTGCTTTCTTTTTCACGACTGTACAGTATCTCCTAAAATCATAAACATTAAAAACCTGGCACCAAAGTTAAGATTTCACAAACAGGCCTCATTAAATCTTCTCATTTACCTTACACCAATCCCAGTGCTTGGGAGAAAGCCAGATCTTAAATGCCAGGGAAGAGTATTCCATAGGGCAGGGTCTGCCACGGAAAAGGCATGCTTCCTAAATCCTGAAGTGAATGCAATTGTGGCAGGGAATGAGAAGGATGTGATCCTTCTCATCTAATGACAGCATTGTCCTGGCCTAACAAACATAATTGGTTTAAACAGAGGTTTGTCCTCTGAGCTTGCTGCTTGATTTGCGGATGTTTTGTTACCAAACTAGGTAACATGACAGTCACAAGACTAACTGACCACCCAGGACCTATATAAACAAACAAAACACTTCACCCAAAACCCTCGTTGAAGATGTTACTTAGTTTGGTAACAAAACATCCGGGATCCAACCAGCAAGCTTGGAGGACAAACCTCTGCCTAAATCTGCAACACAAGCTAGGAATATTGTCTACAATTTCTAATCTCATTTGGGACCACTGGAAGTGCTGTCACTAAACAGTGTGGTTATGTGACAACTACATTGCTTTGTGACAGAGGTTCAATCTCAGTTGTGGTCCTAAGTTGAGGAATACCTGTACTTTTACTTCTTTAGTAAGCAAAATAATAGTCTTTGGGTATAAGAAACCAGCTCTTCAGGTAGCTTTCATGTAAGCATTTTTGCTTTTGTGATATTATAAAAAACTAGATTTAAGAACTTTCAAAATGTCAGTTAAGAAGGAGTAGGAATTGTTAAGCCTCTATAATAGGGTTAGTGAAAACTATATCTGTAGTGTTATGTCCCTACATTTACATCTTAGCTGGAAGTTCCCAATCTGGTCCAGTTTATTGTCATCAATAGGTTGCTCCTGATTGGCCCTGGTCCAAGACCGGGCTATCCTTTTAAACCCCAGCCACAGCTGGGTTTTTTGCAGTTGTCTCCTACCATGACCTAATAAAAAGCTGAAGCCACTAACTCGCCTCCTGCCTCTTCAGTATGAGAACTTAACATATAGATTTTAAAGTTTGCTGTTTGATTACATAATACCTCTGTCGGCACGTTGCTATAGTAACTTTTATAAAACATTCTATGTCAGAAGGTTATTTAAGGAGCTGGAACCATTTTCAGTGAAAATATAACTCAGGCGATGAACAGTTAATATTAGTGTACTGATTTGTTACTAGTGAAGTGTGAAGAACAACTTCAAATAGATCTGTTTTAACTGCTTGTTATCACACCCTTCCAGTAGTACTCATCCATCAGGTTTTGGTTTCTTGTGTTTTTTTAACATGGGTCCTTTTAGCTAGATGAAAAAGGAAGTGTGAAGTGTGATATTGTTTATGGATCTCAACTGTCATGCTGGAATATATACAAGGGATTTTTCTTGCAACAAAGCAGAAGCCTTTTGATTGTCAATATGTTCTAAATTAGAGTACTGGCGTACTTTTAGGCAATTTTAATGTACAGTAAAATACTGTTTGTAATCACAAAATGTGCACCTGGCCTGGATTTTCTAGATAGTGGTAAAAATAAGCCCCCCCCCTTCATCAGTTTTGAATAGAGACATTGTAATTAATTGTAATTTTATAAAAAGAACTATTTCCAGTAGTTTTAAGTATTATTTTTTTTAGTTTCTAGTGCCAAATTGAAAAGAAAAAAGAACTTTTTTGGTTTAGCTGCCATTTATACAGAACTAGTAGCAGACAATGAAGTGAAGAAAACATCTAAGTCTGGCAGTTCCTCAAATCCAAAATGGGAAGAACAATTGACAGTGTAAGTAGAATATTTTTGTAATTAACTATTTCTATCCCAAATGTCTAGAATAAATATGCAGGTACCAGACCCCTCAATCAGACTAGTTTTTTAATGGACAAGACGAGGGAAAAACAGTGGGTGATATGGAGTTAGTCACTGTGTTATGATGGAATAGGAGAGTAGAATCTCCTCTGTTAGATTCTACTATATACTGTTTTGGATTACATCCAAGATTGTCTCACCTACTATTGGGATGAAGAAACAAACACAAATTAATCCCCATTTTTGAAAACAAAAATTTCATCAATAATCTGGCCTTGTTTCTATCCATAAGGGAAATACAGGTAAGTGGACACATAAATAAACAGAACCATATTTTATATTAACAAACAAGAAGGCAATATTGAATAGTGTGTTAAAATAAAAGTCAAGGGAAAGCAAATTAGAAAGCTTTACCTGGAAATTGTAGAGAGTCCTTAAAGAAAGAACTTTGGTTACCTTTGTTTTTGTGCAACTTCAAGTACTTCACATACTGTATTGAAGTTAGATCCTAAACTGGAAGATTTCTGCTAGTTGCAATTGGCTTTTATTCCTTGGTGATACTTCCATTGGCTGACATATATAAATTAATTTAAAAAAATATGCACAGCAATAAAACAACCATGATAGTTTGAATATTGAGGAAAAAGAAGATGGTGATTATTTTGAAAAGTATATTATGACAGTTTGAATATTGTGTATTTAGGTTATATATCATATGACCTAATTTTAACCATTTTAATTATTGAACTCAGTCTGTATTATAATTGTGTTGATATAATATTATCTAAACTTGCTGCTTTCTAATCAAAAGACAATATTCAAATAAAGTGCATGTTGGGAATTATTAAATATGTGCAATAATGTATTTCCAATTTAAAAAAAGAATTTGTTTCTGTATAGGAATGTGACTCCACAGACCACTTTGGAATTTAGAGTTTGGAACCATCATACTTTAAAAGCTGATGCTTTATTAGGAAAAGCCACTGTAGATCTTAGACAAGCTTTGGAAGTTCACAATAGAAGATGTAAGTTAAAGTTTGCATAGAATCCATTTATCTTGTTTATTTTTAATATTCTGTACTTTATGCTCCCATTATGCCTTAAATATAGGATGCTAAATGTTATGTGATAATAATTCCCTCTGAACTACCCCAGGCAGATCCAGTGAGCAACTTGGGAGTTCTGCTAGACTTGTGACTCCTGCTCAAAGAGGAGGTGGCAGCCGTGGCTAAATCTTTTGTACAACCTTCGGTTTTGTGCCAATTGCATCCTTTTTTGGATTATGAGGCTCTGCACTCAGTCACTCATGCCCTGGTCATCCCCTATTTGGATTATTGCAACACACTCTATATAGGGCTACCCTTGGAGTATTTTTTGGAAACTTAAGTTGGTTCAGAATGCAACCACACATATAGTTTTAGTGGCTCCTTGGGTGGCACATGTAACCCCAATGTTACACAAGCTGCACTAGCTGCTGATTTGCTTCTGGGTCCAATTAAAGATGTTGGTCATTACCTTTAAAGCCCTTTATGGCGTAGCTCCAGGATATCTTAGGAGTCATTTTGCCCCTCTATATTCATGCTGGCTGAAGAAGTCTACTGCAGATCCCATCAAACAAGGAATTATGTCTGACGAGATCCAGGATTAGAGCCTTTTTTGCCACGGCCCTGCTATTTGTAACATCTTGTCGCAGGAGGTGAGGTCCACCCCTGTCTGGCCTTCAGGAAATGCCTTAAAACTGGCTATGCTAATTGGCATGGGGTCCTAAAGGAGAAGTTGTAGGCTGGAGATGGCTTGTGTAGTACCATAGCAGCCACAACCACCTTTCTGCTCTAAGCCTGTGGATTTTTTTAAAACTTTGTTTTAATCTTTTGTAATTTTGATTTGTTTTTATATTTAAAATTGTTTTTACTTCCTTATGTTTTACTGTGTTGTATGCCTTGCACTGTGAGATGAGTGGTAAAATAGATAAGACAGACAGACAGACAGACAGACAGACAATGTTGGAATCATTAGGAAATGTAATCTGAACTAAATAACATTTAAGGATCAATGAAAAAAGAGAGCCCACAGGAGTTTGCCAGTGGAGTTCAGTAAGAAATTTGAAAGAAAAGATGTGTATTTGGAAGGGCTATGTGCTAGCTAGTTGTGAACATTGAAAAGGGCATCTTATGAATAGCTATTGATTGTGAGGAGTGTTTCCTGAAAATATTGTTTGGCCATTCTGATTAATTAAATTATTGCTTATTAGTGTAAGGGGGGGTGGATTAACAAATACAGGAAAGGAGCATGGTGGAAGAATTAATCGGATGAGCCCCTAACAAGTAGGAAGTGTATACTATCTGTGAAGGGAGCAAGAAATAAAAGGCTTACAAAACACAAATGAAGTTGAATGAAGGAATAGTCAACAGTTAGAATGTGTACTGCTTGTCCTTATTTTGCTCTTGTTTTTTGGTCCTTGTTTTTTCTAGTTTTAATAATAATTTTTATTGATGTTTAGAGATACAAAGATAAAACACTAATACAAACTAAAAAAATATAGAAGTAAAAACAAAAAAGTGCAAAGAAAAAAATTAAAAAGAAAGGAAAAATATAGTAAAGAAAAAATAACAGTTACATAAAGAAATGACTTGTCCTTCATCACGACAAATAGAAACATTTTCAGAAAGTATCACCTTATCACCTTCCCTGATACTTCAACAAAAAATCTCTTCTTCCCATATGTCATTTCTTATCTGTAAACACATATTTTGCCCTAATCAACAGAAGTCCATTAACAGTTTCCAGAAATAACAACATATATATTTTAATTAATTAAATAAAACAACTTTACATTCCTTTACTTTCATATGAGTAACGTCACTTTCTCTGAAAATACAACAAAATATTTATTCTTTCCATATATGATCTCTTGTCCTCAAGCAAATCTTTACATTTGTTTTAATTAAAATTAAAATTTAATTGTCATATAGTCCTAATGAGTAAAATCCATTGAGTAACCAGAAACAACAACCTATATATTTTAACTTCGATCAAATACATGTACTCCTTCCCTTTGATTTTAACTATCTTGATCTTAAAACCCTTTAAATAGCATCCCAGAACTTAATTTCTTTTCATTTTTTCTTTGTCCCTTGAAAACTTTAATATGTCTCTTTGGTAAGTTTATTGAAGTCCATCTTCAGGTTTGTTATTTGTGTATACCTTTTAATTACCGTTTTCCACAAAATAAGACATCCCCTGATAATAAGCCCAATTTTGAGTGCATGGCAATAAGGCCAAGCACTTATTTCAGGGTTAAAAAAAATAAGACAGGGTCTTATTTTGGGGGAAACACGGTATTAAGACATACCTGGTTTAATTTGTTAATTCTATGTAACATCTTTCTCCATATCATTTTTAATCAATCTCTTGTCCAGTAAAACTAATTTTTCTATAACCTCTTTTCAATCCATTTTATGATAGCAGATAATCTTAAGAGTAATTTCTGAGTGCATTGTTTTCAAATAACCTTGAATTGTTTCAAAGGTAGAGTATTTGATCTATTCTGTATTAGTGGCTCTCTTCTCCTTTAATTATAATCTTTAGTTCATTTTGGTTCCCTCTAGTGTCCAGACTGCAAAAGTCCCATCTTATATTTTTTTCTTAATCAACAGCATTTCTCATGGAAATTTATGCTTAATTTCATACTCTTCATGTTTAGTAAAATTCTAAAGAATTCACAGGAAGGATTCTTGCTTTTAATTTCAAAATCTATTTCAAACTCATCTGGCTCCTTAGTCCATTTATAACTTTCAGAATACCAATGTTCTAATCACCCTTTTGCTAATTATTCCAAAATAAGGTTTGGAATAAGTTGCATAAAACTTCTGTTGCCAAGGATTAAAGGAAACTCATCCAGTATAATGAAACTAGCTGTTCTGAAGGAGATATGTATATGTATCTGTGGGTGGGTGTGTTTATGTGCGCACATGTGCGTGCACACACAGATATGTGCATATACATACTGTTACAAGCAATTTCCATAGGTGTTAAAAAAAGTATGCGAATCCAGTGTCAGCTTTGGGTTGCTTAGTAGGCACAATATAACATGCTGGCGTTGATCTTTAGAACTCTTTCATGACTTATGGCCTAACTATCTGTGAAATCTTTCATGACTTATGGCCTAACTATCTGTGAACCTTCCTAGTTACTTAGATCAGTAGACACAATTCTGAAAATTCTCCTGCTGCTAAAAACATGACTCTCGATTATTTAGTAAAGGACATTCTTCTGTATGGCTCCCAGGTATTGAATGGTTCCCTAAGGAGATGCAGTTGGCTCCCATTCACCCATTATTTAGGAAAATGGTAAATTCTTATATATTTTCTAAACTTTTAATTGTTATTTATTTTAATGAGTTTAACTTTTCTTTATCTTTTAATTGTATTCATTTTGTTCTGTTTGTACTATATATTTTATTGTTGCAACCCATACTGAATGTAAAGAAGTGCAGTAACTAAGGCATCAGATTAAAAACTAGGAAACCATGAGTTCTAGTCCTGCATTAGGCACATAGTGAGCTGGGTGACTTTGGGCCAGTCATTCTCTCTCAGCCCTATAAAGGAGGCAGTGGTAAACCACTTCTGAAAAATCATACCAAGGCTTGTCTAGGTAGTCTCCAAGAATCAGACACAATTGAACGGAATAAAAAAATGCTTAATATTAGAATAAAAAAGATGGAATATAAATGCAATAATAAATAAATGTTGCATTGGGAAGGAAGGAATTAAAAAAAAACTCCATTTCATGAACAGCTTTCAGTCTGTGTGAGTTGTGCTTTAAATGCATAAAGATCCTTATATGTTATAGCAGGGGTGTCAAACTTGATTTCATTGAGAGCCGCATCAAGGTTGTGTTTGACCTTGGGGGCCAGGGGGCATGGCCAGCTCAACATCACTCATGTCGGGGGCGCCTGTGGTGGCCCGAGTGCTCTGCCAGCAAAAACTGGCTCCCAACCTCCGTTTTCGGCTGCGACGGCCTCTTGCAACCCTCTGTCAGCAAAAACGGAGCTCAGGAGGGCCGTGCATGGCCCTCCCAAGCTTCGTTTTCAGGGCAGAGGCACTGTGGGCACTTCCACGGGCCGCATCCGGCCCACGGGCCTTGAGTTTGACACCCCTGTGTTATAGGTTCATTTTGATGTTTTTAAAGACTTTATATCTTGCATTGCACATATGCAGTTAGACAATTATTACCAACTATGCTTCATAAATAGTGTGATACACTGTTCAGATTTCGGTATAATTTGATAACCATGTTTTAGAAATGTAGTCTTGATATTTGAAATGATTAAACATACACAGGTATTTTTCTACTACCTACATATTTAGGTAGTAGAGTTAGATCTGAAAAAATGCATTTGCTGTTTTAATAAGTGGCTTATTTTTTTTACAAAACACTTTTTTTCTGATAGTAGAACATGTCAAAGAACATTTGAAGCTTTCACTGGAAAATAAGAGTGGCTTGATACAAACAGGAGAACTGTTAATAGTGCTTGATGGTTTGGTGCTTGAAACAGAATCTCTTTCAAATCGCAGTTCACTAGTAACCAGTAAGTTAAATTCAGGGGGATTAAAATTATTATCCCTTAGTTTAAAAAGAGAAATGGAAAAATCTAATTTTCTGTTTTATTGTTTAGTAGAAGTCCAGCAAAATGGTGATGCTTTACATGAAAATAGAGAAACACCAGCTAGGACCACTTCCAGGTTAGATTTCTTTTGAAGAATACTATTTGAATAGTAAATGTCATTGAATTGAATTTGCAGAATATCAGATTACATTGTAGTCTCTGCTAGCAGACAATGGAATAAGTTGTAACGCAGTATCAAGTATGTTATTAATTTGACTAAATGTTTACTTTGAGGAGGCATTTGAGTTGTGTATATTTTTGCATGCACATAATGAATTTTTTTTGTGAAAATGCACAGTAATTAATATATTGGATAAAACATTTTAATAGGGGATATGTGTGACTGCAATTTTTAGGAAAACAGTTAAGAAAAGAATGGCAGTGAATTTACATTATGTTACATCAGTGTAACAAAAAAAATCTTTTTAACCTCTCCCTCCTGCTGTTCAGATAGTTGAAAAAAATAGTCAAATTGGTTCAGGACCTTGTGCTGTTGCTTTCTTAAATGCAGTGTGGCATTACTTTAGTAAATTCTTTTGTGGAATAAACTTACCTAGATGAATTGTACAAAAATTAATTCAAAGTCAATCCTTGTTGCCACTCATTCCTGCTGTAAATCAAGGGGGGTTCTCTTGTAAACAGTAAGTAAGTAAGTAAGTAAGTAAGTAAGTAAGTAAGTAAGTAAGTAAGTAAGTAAGTAAGTAAGTAAGTAAGTAAGTAACCTTATGGTAAGATGGGCGGCGAATACATTTTATTTATAAACAAACAAACAAACTGCAGGTAGTGCTCTCTTAGTGATGATAATTGGAACTGCAACTCTGTTACTAAGTGATGTGGTTGTAAAGTGCAAAGGCACGTGACTTACAGTGGCAGTTGTGACTTACAATGGCACTTGTGACAATCCCAGTTGCTGTCATGAGGCAAATCCTGCATAGGTGGTGTATCCTGCAGTCACATGAGCACTATTTGAGGATAGCTTCCCCATTGACTTTTCTTGTCAGAAGCTGGCAGTGAAGGTCACAATGGCATGCTGCAACATCATAATTTTGAACCAGTTGCCAAGTGTCCAAATTGCGATCACGTGACCCCAGGATTGCTGTGATGGCTGCAACTATGAGGACCCTTTGTAAGTCCCCCTTGTTCAACACCATCATGACTTCAAGTGATTGCTGAATGAGTGGTCATTTGACAAGAACTGCCTATATTCCTTGCTCTAATGGCTGAAAACATGACAGATACACAAATTAAATACGGTGCTGAGAAACGAAAACAGGTGAAGGAAGAAGAATATGAAAATCATTTAAAATACATTTACTTTTGATTTGTATGTAGTGGGTTATTGGAATGGAGAATATATAGATGTAATACATATTTTTCATCACTTGTGTGATATTTCCTACAGATTAGATAATCAAACACCGTCAAGTTCCATAGTACAGATCTCATTCCCTATACATGCCGTTAATGGAGACAATGGAGACAACTCATCATCTCCTCATATTGTGACCAGATCCAAAAATTCACCAATACCAAAACCACTGTCAAGTGAACAAGATAACAACATTGGTAAGAATAATGTTGGCTAAGGTGTTTTACTAGACTTTTTTTTAAAGGAAACATCAAATTAATACTAGGAAGTGATTTATTAAGTTAGATTATTGAGAATCTGGTACATAGGAGGAGAATACTTCAGTATGTGTATGTATCAAAATGTCACTTTCTCTGTTGTGCTAAACTTACTGTTGCAACAAATAATCTGACCTTTTGCAGTAGCTTTTAAAGGATAATATGGAAAAATATTGGGTAAAAAATTGGATTTAAAAAGCTCGTATGTCACCTTGAGATAAGATGTTTTATCAATGCTATTTATTTGTTCATTGAAATAGAAGGAAAATGCAAATTGTAAACATTTATTCATAATATGTATACAGCTTAATTTATAAGTACAAGGTCAATAGCTATTTGAGAGACAGTGGAATAAAAATGTAATAAGTAATCTTGAACTCAGATTTCTTGGGGTGTGTGTGGAATTATTTATCTGATTTAAAAGGCTCACGTCAATGAAATGGCTCAAGCTAGTATGCAATGGGTTAAAACATAATTTAAATATAAGACGAAATACCATAATAATAGCAACATGTTAAGGAATGTACAAACATTCAAATAGCAACCATTCAAATAATTTACAAATTACCTAAGACCTGCAGGAAAAATAAACTTTTTAATTCTTTCCTGAAGGTCAACAGGGTTGGGGCCCAATGCAATTCCTGTAGAGTGTAAGGAAGAGGACCTTGATGCAAGATTGATGTCAGCTTTACCAGGTAGACCAGACAGGAAACATGACCAGATAAACTAATTCTAGTTTCTTGTACAGTTAACAGAATCTTGCAAGTTTGAATGTACAATTTTCCTGCTGTCAATTTTACAGTCTGATAACTTAGGAAAGGTCCTTCCTGAGCCTCTTGCTCACTCACTAGACATCTGGGGACTATGCTACCTCTCATCTGACTATTCCCCAGACAGCATCTTTTTGCCCCATCTTCCAAGGTCTTTCTGCCTTACCATTACACATATTTCCTAACAGCATTGACTAACCAGGAGGAACATAGGTTCATCATACAGGTGGCTGTGCTCAAAGCATTGAGAACCCCGTCTGCTTCCTTGAGACTCACAGCATTAACTCTTCTCAGATACCAGTCATTTCACTAGGACTTGCTCAGGCAGTGTTCAACTTAGAGCTGATCTAAGTGATCTTATTTGTGAAGTTTCTAGTAGCATTGGCATATTATCCTTTGAGATATTCCTCTATTTGTCTTTCCCTAAGATGTTATGAGTCACACTAAACAGGACTGCTGAATGGTATTCCGGATGCAGTAATCACTAATCAAGGAACCACCAGGAATACTGTCACCGACACTGACAGGGCAAGGCACTAGCGATTAGTATATAAACAGAGAGCTAACCCCACTCCCTTCTAGCACTGATGTTTTACTAGTTGGATAATGAAATGTTTGCAAAGAAACAACCAAGCTCAGAGAGCCCCAAGGACTCCACAGTTCCACCCTGAGCTATTCTCTTATATTATTCTTAAATACATTATTCTTAAATACATATTCTAATATGTATTTAAAATGTAACAGTTTATTACCTGAAAACTCAAACTAATTAGAAGTAAAGAATCATAAATGTAATAAAATATACTGCTGTAATAATGTAATTTATTTCATAGATATTATGTCTTCCTTATAACAGTCTCAAGTAAATTAATATTGAAGCATATAGACAAAGCTATATATCTACCATATCTACTGTTTTTAATTGATTTTGCTTATCAAACAAAAAAAGTTGCCAGATTCATCTTCTGTTCTGGCTGGATGGAAGCAAACATCTTTTTTTTTTTTTAAAAAAAAGGAGAGTACCCCTTTCACTTTGGAAAAATGGATAAAACATTTTAACTTCAGTTACTGCTGGAATATCCCTACTGGATATTGGCTATTCCTTGCTGTGGGTAAGATTGATAGTTTGTCTTTCTGCCTATGACGAAAGACAAAAAGACACTCTGTCCTGTTCTTATTCATGTCCAGAGTTGGATTAAAATAGTTGTTGAATCTTTAATACTGAAAAGAGCGCATAATCTGCACTTATAGACAATAAAATGCTTAGGACTTTAAGTCAGACCATGTAATGCAGCTCAGATTCCCACCCCAGTATTTAATTTTTATCTTTCACTTCCCAGCATCTGCTGCCAGAAATTGTTGTCTTACTTAGCCTTATGGTAAGACTGTCTCTTAGCTTGAGAAGATAAGGCTGAAGCTTATTCTAAAGTAGCGTATAGAATTTTAGCTGCAGATTCTTTTCATTACTTTTCAGAATTTTCAGACCTTTTCAGCTTCAGCTTTGGAAATAAAGCTTATTGTTTTGTTAGATGTTATGTTGCAATTTCAAGGTGTTTCAAGGAAAGACAAGGAGATGCTTCAAGAAGAACATTGGAATCGCTTTCCTAAACTTTAATAATGGAGAACCAGAGGAATTATGTAATGAACTTAAAGAAAATCTTTAAAGATGACTATGAAAAGAGACTGTTAGAACTGAAATAAGAGAAAGCAAACTGGATGTCAAGACAAACTCTGGAAATTGCCAAGAAGAGAGGAGAAGAGAAGCTAAAGCCAAGAAAGACAAAATCTCAGAAGGAGATTTCTTGAGAACAGTTTTTGAGAACTGTTAGAAGAGACAAGAAGCAGTATGCAGTATATACAACATCTGCAAAAATGTAGAAATATAAACAGACATGGAAAAACATGGAAAGTCTTTCAAAAGATCCCTGAATTCAGATGGAGGTTCAAATGTGTATGCTAAAGGACACCAATGGATAAGTAGTAACTAATTATAAGGAGATCCAAAGAAGAGGGAAGGAGTATACTGAAATGCTATGCAATAGAAATCTCAACATCCAAGATACCTTAGAGGATATTCCTTATTTACAAAAACCTCTAGTATCAAAAAATGAAATTATATCAACATTCTGGTCATTACCAAGTCAGAAGGTTACAAGAATTGATGGAGTACTTACTGAAATATGGCAAACCACAGAAAAAGAATTACCGTATTTTTTGGAGTATAAGATGCACCGGAGTATAAGACGCACCTTAGTTTTTGGGGAGGAAAATAGGGGAAAACAATCTGCCTACCAGGTATTCATCTGGCTAGCGTCCTTAGTCTGGTCAGCTTCAGCACATTATTTTATCCCCTGGTTAGGATTTAAAAAAACCTTCTTCTGAGAGAGTAACAATGAAAGAGCATGCAAGCCAGTAAGAGCTGGGAAGACCGTTAGCACCTGGTTAGGGCTAGAAAAAAACTTATTCAGAGCAAGTAGAGCAATGAAAAAAACCCTGCAAAGACTTAGGGCTGGAAAAACAGTCTTCTGAGAGAGTAACAATGAAAGAGCCTGCAAGCCGGTAAGAGCTGGGAAGATAGTTAGCACCTGGTTAGGGCTAGAAAAAAACTTATTCAGAGCAGCTTCAGCACATTATTTTATCTCCTGGTTAGGACTAAAAAAACCTTCTTCTGAGAGAATAACAATGAAAGAACCTGCAAGCCAATAAGAGCTGAGAAGATCGTTAGCACCTGGTTAGGGCTAGAAAAAAACTTATTCGGAGCAGCTTCAGCACATTATTTTATCTCCTGGTTAGGACTTAAAAAAACCTTCTTCTGAGAGAGTAACAATGAAAGAACCTGCAAGCCGGTAAGAGCTGGGAAGATAGTTAGCACCTGGTTAGGGCTAGAAAAAAACTTATACGGAGCAAGTAGAGCAATGGAAAAAAATTCTGCAAAGACTTAGGGCTGGAAAAACATTCTTTGGCGAGAGTAACAATGAAAAAGCCTGCAAGGTAAGAGCTGGGAAGATCTGTTAGCACCTAGTTAGGGCTGGAAAAAAAAGCTACATTCGAAGTATAAGACGCACCCAAATTTTCAGCCACTTTTAGGGAGGAAAAAGGTGCGTCTTATACTCCGAAAAATACGGTAGTCAAGTTTCTAATCTAATGAAGCTATGAAAAATTGAATGGAAGTGGAGATATTTACTTTGGATTAACAGATTGATGATGAAGATTAATATTTAACATACGCTGTGTTAAGTATTAAATATTATCTATCCGATACAATCCAATGGAAATATTTACAGCAACATTTGTTAGCAATATTTTATTGGCCAGCACCATTCTTAATTTCTGAAACACCTGAAGTACTAGAACTTGTTAAATCTGTTAAAACAAAAAGCTTATTATTACTTTTTATAGATATTTGTTATCAGTAAATCAACTTGATATGCAGATGGTAAGAAATGAATTGGACAAAGAATTAGAGATCCCTATATTGCATAGACAATGGGAGAATGTTTTAACTTCTATTACAAGAGTGTCAATGGACCTCAAATTATGATTTATACAACAAATAATAATATCTAGAATTTATTGCTGTTACATTTGTATAGAACAAGACTATGTAAAATCTGCATTGCATAGTAGAGCAGCCATGAAGGCCTTAGAAAAAATAAATGCTGTAATGTGTTTATACCTACAAAGATCAGAAGTGTGCAAGCCATAGTATTCCCTGTGACATTGTATGGAAGTGAAAGTTGGACTTTAAAAAGCAGAAGAGAAAGATTATTGATGCCTTTGAACTTTCATTTTGAAAAAGACTCCTGAGTATACCATGGATAGCAAGAAAACAAACCAGTGAGTCACTGGAAAAATAAATCCAGAGTTCAAGACACAAATTACCAAACTCAAATTATCCTACTTTGAGCATGTCATGTGAAAACACGGCTCTTTGGAAAAGGCTATTTTACTGGGACAGGTGGGGAAAAAAGAAAAGAGGGAATGACCAGCAGCAAGATGGATATATTCAATTACAGTGTGCATTATTGGGAGACTTGAAAGAACAAGTTGGAGATAGAAAATCTATGTGGTTACTAAAAGTTGAAAATGACGAGTCGAAAATGAAAGAACCTATTAAGTTAATCATAACATAATCAAATCATGTTGCAATTGCCATTTCTTTGCATATCACTTTAGCTTTTTAATGATCTATAATGATTAAAGAATCAATAATGTCTGCAGGTTACCATTGCTGGCTAAGCAGTCTGATTGATTTCAGATGCAATATTCAAAAGATAAAAGTAATGCTTATCCACATTTTATTCTCTTTTGTGTATTACAGTTAGCTGTGAATCATCTATAATGGAAGCTGATAATCTTTCAATCTCCGAAATACCTATGGACTCTACAGAAGCACCATCCACATCTGCAGATTTTACAACTACTACTTCAGAAACTCCTATAGAAACTGAGGCTACTACTAGTAACGCTGAAAGCAGTACATCTACAACTGCCTTTAATGAATTTTCAGGACTTCAGCCTGTTACTCTTTCAGATTCAGTATCCTCTAGCACAGAGAACAATGCAACACCAGTGACAGAAGTAGCAAAACCAAGGGAGTCTGCTAATGTATCTGGCGAAGCTATAAGGCAGCAACCTGGTAACACCAGCATAGAACCTTTGCCCCCAGGGTATGTGAGATTAAATGTGATGCACTTGTTAGATTCGCATGGAAATGTTAGTGATTTTTAACCTAATATATATTTATATAATATATTTAGGTTATTGAAATGTATTTGTCAGTGTGTTGGATTATACTAAAGTAACTGAATTTAATTCAGGGGTGAAATTCAGCAGGTTCTGACAGGTTCTGGAGAACTAGTAGCAGAAATTTTGAGTAGTTCAGAGAACCGGCAAACACCACCTCTGGCTGGCCCCAGAGTGGGGTGGGAATGGATATTTTGCAATATCCTTCCCCCAGGAGTGGGGAGGGAATGGGGGTTTTGCAGTATCCTTCCCCTGGAGTGGGGTTGGAATGGGGATTTTGCAGTATCCTTCCCCTGCCACACCCACCAAGCCACACCCACAGAACCAGTAGGGAACATTTTTGAATTTCACCCCTTATTTAATCTCTTTTGAAATAATTTATGTCTAATATACCCTTAGGTTATGCCTAGTATGTTCGATTGATTTTATCTATCCAGTGGAACCAAGTTGAAGATATTTCATCTAATTTGCTACCGTATAAATGCAAGCAATAATACATTTAATTGGGCATCGTTGTTGTGATGATGACTAACTTGTTTTTAATGCTAGATTAACATTATTTTAAGAATGTAACCATGTAACTATAACTGATCTGAAATTTGTTGCAGTTTTTATAAATTTCAGCTTTTCAGGAGAGAACTTTTGTTTTCTATTAATTAAGTTCTACTTTTTATATTTTTCAAAGATGGGAACAAAGGAAGGATCCACATGGTAGAACCTATTATGTTGATCATAACACAAGAACTACAACTTGGGAAAGGCCTCAACCTTTGCCACCAGGGTAATAGTTATACTCTTCCATATATTAATAAATGCTACCAACTTGCTACCTAAATGTAGAGATGAGAATTTGCTATAATATTTGTTTCTTTGTATGTAAATTATATAATGGAATTTAAGTTGCTAAAATAAGCTTATTATAAACAATTTTTTTAAAAAAGGCTAGCCTTTAGTAATCTTTAAAAGTAAATCCATGTGCTTGAATTCTAATTAGGATAGTATAAAGATGCTTCTTCCATCATACATTCTTCAGTTATTTATGCCCTTTGAGTTTGAGGTGAGCTTCCTGGACAATGGGAAGAGGAATAGGGAGGTATTAGTAGTCAGAAGTCTGCCCCATTTTGCACATCTATTTCCCAGAAGCTTTACTGTCCTTTACTCCCAATTCACATTATTCAAGAGGGAAGAGGGGACTAATAACATTCCTTTTATTAACTGTTCCACAAAAAGTATGTCAATATGCTAATTAATAAAATTCAAAATAAAAATCTTCAAATTTGTAATACATAAAAATAAAATTTAAAATTCACAGAATTCTGATTGCTTTGGAGTGGCTACCAGTATTTTATTCTGTATTCAGACTAGTTTATTATGGATTTTATTTTGTGTCATTGAATGATTTCTTTTTTATAATAGCAATTCCCCTGATGATAGCTAGAAAAAGTTATAGATTAAATCTTCATAACTACTAATATACAATTAATAGTACCTGTAACAAGTTACTTATTGCTATAACATGATTCCCAATATTGTAATTTCTTCCTAGCTGGGAAAGAAGGGTTGATGATCGTGGAAGAGTTTATTATGTGGACCATAACACACGAACAACAACATGGCAGAGACCAACAATGGAATCAGTCAGAAATTTTGAACAATGGCAGTCGCAACGAAATCAATTGCAAGGAGCTATGCAACAATTTAACCAACGATACCTCTATTCGGTAAAGCTAAAAAAGTGTTTAGATTCTTCTCTTGTCCATTCTTAGATATTTAATGCATATTATTTTAGGGATATGATTTACATTGCCCTGACAATGGCTGAACTCAGATATAATGTGAAGCCATGATTTAGCCAAAACCTTGACCTGTTTAACTATATTTTGATATCAGTCCATGGCTGATAAACTACGTGGTCTCGGACTAAATATCTTAAGAACATTGCCATAATAAATTTGTTAATTTTTAAAATGCTAGAAAGCTCAAAAACGGGTTTTTGTTTTATTAACTCCATGTAGATAGTATTAGCTCAATTTGGGAATTGGGTAGTTTCTCTGATTAGAAAGACTCTTATTTGTTTGTTTGTTTATTTAGAAAATTTATATAGATTGCAAAGGAACTGATATTGACTAGATGTTTATATGGAAGGATTTATTTTTATCAAGTGCAGTTAAATAGTAATAAAAATAATTCCAATTTATTTTTTTCACTAGGCTTCAATGCTTTCTGCTGAAAATGATCCACTAGGTCCTTTACCACCAGGCTGGGGTGAGAAATATAAATATGTAAAATAATATTCATGCATTATTGTTTATATTGTTTACATAGCTCATTTTTTATTACAGAAAGGAGAGTTGATTCAAATGACAGAGTATATTTTGTAAATCACAATACAAAGACAACACAGTGGGAAGATCCACGGACTCAAGGGTATGCTGATAATCTGTTTTTACTCATTAAACAAAGCTATTTTTTTAAAAAGATTACTGCATTTTAAAAAAAGCTGTTGACTAACTTTTCCAGCTTACAAAATGAAGATCCCCTTCCAGAAGGCTGGGAAATCAGATACACAAGAGAAGGTGTAAGATACTTTGTTGATCATAACACACGAACAACTACCTTCAATGATCCTCGTACTGGTAAATCTTCTGTGTAAGTAAAGTGTTAATGGATATTCTGAGAACACTTATAGTGTGTTAAATATACTGTATATAATAGAGCTAGCATAATTGATGTTGTTTGGCTTCTAGTAATTAGATGAATTATTTTGTATGAACCCCAAAATGTTCTCGTCTATATATTCTGTTTTCCCTTACTGAAGACATCTGTAGTAGGCTCATCTGGCAGCAGGTTGGAATTAAGCCTTTTGTAAAACCATCCCTGGTTTCTGGAATGAATTATTTTCATTGTTGGTATTTAAAAATTCTTATTTATATAATTTTAATTGCTTTAATATTTTTGATGCTGCTTTATGGTTCTGCTTTAAATCATTGTGAATGTGTAATGTTACAAAATATAATGGAGATTAAGAAATACATACAGTGAAATCATTCTTCCCTCTTTTCCAGTATACATAGTTTGTTCTCGTAAGCTAATTTGTAAGTACATGAGCAGTTTGACTTTAAAAACATCAGGGATGGTAATTCACTTTTCTCTAACTCTGGTTATCAATGAAGGAGTGATGTTACTTTAGATCAGTGGTCTTCAAACTTGGCAATTTTAAGACTTGTGGACTTCAACTCCCAGAATTCTCCAGCCAGCGCTGGAGAATTCTGGGAGTTGAAGTCCACAAGTCTTAAAGTTGTCAAGTTTGAAGACCCCTGCTTTAGATAGAGTGAAAGGTTTTAAAGAGAGAGTTGTTGTTAAAGTGCAAAGTGGTGAAGAAAATAGGAAGAACTCATGTTCACCATCTTGAGTTATTTGTAAAAATAATAAAGGCAGGATACAAATAAGCAAACAAAATTACTTACATGTACAAAATATACAGAGTGAGGAAGAGGTCTTTGATGAATATAAGCAAAAAACTTGCATAGACAAAAAGGGTTGAAGTATATTTTAAGTCCAAACTAAGATACTAGTTGGAAACAGCTCAGGCAGAGACCTTCCTAGTACACTGAATTATAAGAAGGAAAGATTGAAGTCAAGCCCACCAAGTAGCTCAGAGCAGAAAATTAATTCGATGTGGAGGCTGAAACTATTTTTAATGAGATTGGCTTTAATAACAGAATCTTGCAATCCTGACTATGCTGTACCTCTTCCTCCCCCTTCTACCCAGTCAATGATTCTTACATATTACCATCAAATTCATCTTTTATGTCCTCGACCTAAAATCACAATTGGGGCCAGAATTTTAGTTGCTAAGTGATGTGATAGTTAAGCAAGATCTCATATGACTTCATTACTTAGTGATTGCAGTCCATGTTGGCATTAAGCAGATTTTACTGTTCTTAGACAAGGGCCCAACCCAATCCAAGCCATTCTGGACTTGGTCCTTTCCAGCTCTGAGTCTCAGTAAGGTAGGACAGCCTCCAGTTCCTCCCACATGCCTGTTTCTGCTCCCATCTCTGCCCTTTTAGCTACCCTGCATCCAGCCATGCAGGGCAACTGCATGATTCTGGGGTTGCTTGCCATACCCCTGGGATGCCTCAGCCACTCCAGCTGGGTCCCAGTCACCCTTGCCACCTTGCAATTTAAGATCCCTGCCCTCTGCTACCTCAGTTCACTTTCACCAGTCTTTTTGTTCCTGTTGATGATGAGATGTGCCTGACCTGGTTGCTTTGCCCTATGGGGTTGACTTTGCATGGTGAAAAACAAAGCAGGAAGCTTAAAGAGGTTAGAGTAGAACAAGCATTGATTTTTTTTCTGTATTCCTGGATCATATGGCATTGGTTTTGTGCCATGAAAAAAAGGGAGCACACACCCAACCTCATATGGCCTAGGAACACCCCAAAAAGTGGCATTTTGGTATGCTATTGCACCTTTAAGCAGCTCTGAACTCCCCACCACCACCTTTTTCACTATGTGAAGCCAGCCCTGTACAGTAACCAGGCCAGACATGTCTTATCAGTAGCGGGAGTAAGAACATGATTTTGAAGGTCAGCTGGAGTGTTGAGTAGAGAGCAGCAGGTGGGAAACAGGGCAAAGATGGTGGGGGGAGTTGCAGTGCTCCCACAGTCATAAGGGTGAGTGACCTGCCAAATGCCTGAAGTTTTATCACATGACCATGGGGCTCTGTAATGGCCATAGCTTCAGGCACAAGTCATAAGTCCCTTTGTTCCCAGCCGACATAATTTCAAACAATCACTGAACAAATGTTTCTAAGCCGATACTACTGGTACCTGCAGATATCTGAGTTTGGGTGTTGTATGAATGAAGGATATGCAGGAGTTACAGTGTGATCTCTGAAGCATTAGATGATAAGATTACATACTGTTAAATATTATTTGGAAGATAATGCTTTGCAGAAATAATTAAAGAAACCCCACTATTTCCAGGCTTCTCTATAAGCTTAGGAAAAAAATCTCTACTGCATTAAGAAATCCATTCATGAAAGTTAATGTGATTCTTAAAGCACGGACATCGTTTTTCAGGCTTGTTTTGAAGCCGGAGAAGTTTATGGATGTTTATAATGAGGAATCATTTCAGGTAGTCTGAAATGTATAAATTGTGCAGAAAGTTTCAGGCTGAAGACAGCAGGAAAAGGCAAACCATCAGCAACAGCACTTGAATAGAAGTAGGGTAAGGAGGGCACCTGGAAGACTGGGAAGGGGCAGGCAGGCTAGTTGGATATGCTGTAATAATTCAAGAGTGGCAGTAGTGGCAGCTAAACAGATATAGTGAAAAGAGATTGCTGGGAAGATTTGAAAAAAAAGAGGAAGTCATCAAGTTACTTATTAAGGATAATAGCAACTTAGGAAGGCCACTGAAAAATCGGTGGGCAGAGAAATGCACAGGTTATATTGGGGAAATGAGGAAAGATGCATAGACTTGTCCTACTTGCTTCATAAGATTTTTTTCCAGAATTTGGCTTAGCAATACCCAGAATAACCAAGAAATTCTGAGTTTAGGTTAGCCGTATTTTGACCTTTCTGGAACAGTTTGACTAAACTTCTGAGTCACAGAGTGTTTCTTTGGGATTCAAAGCAAAACACATGTTCCCTTTTGTTGACACTGGAATTTCACCATCTTGTTAGAAGATAAGATCATAAAATTAATCTAGAATGGAAGTATACATACATTAGCTGTTACATCATTTGTTAGACCATATGAAATTGCTGAGAAATTTTAATCATGCTGTATTTAATAAATTTAAATATGTTTCTTTATAGAAATAAAGGACCACAAATTGCTTATGAACGCAGTTTTAGGTGGAAACTAGCTCATTTCCGCTACTTATGTCAGGTACTATAATACTGTCTAAATTTAAACTTTAAATTTTCCTTTATAACTTTTGTGTTTATGGTTGTATTAATCATTTACTTTCTCTCTATAGTCAAATGCTCTGCCAAGCCATGTGAAGATCAATGTATCCAGACAAACTTTGTTTGAAGATTCCTTCCAACAGGTAAAATACTATTAATATCCTAAAGAATGGAAACTAATACACAACACTGCAAAAATTAATATCTTTAAAGTAATTTAGATTTATATATAGGAAAGAAAATCTTATTCTAATTAAAAACATTTGAAGGTATTTATTTATTCAAAAGTTCCAGAAGAAAGAATGTAGCCTATGAAATCTTTATACATTAATAAGTAACCATTTGTTGTTTGTATTTTTGTCTAATTTTTTTAAGACTGCCTAAGTCCGAACATTTATGGGCAGCTTACACTTTAAAATCAGGAACACTTAAACAAATAAAGAAATTGTCATCCCAAAGGGAAAAAAACAAATACAACAACAGCTTTTTTTTAATAAAAAGTTTTCATTTTTTTCAACAAACAATACATCATCAATCACAATGTGTCATCTGGGTACAACATTTTAAATCAACATCTTTTCTTTTACCACTATTTTCTTAATATATAAACAACTCTACTTTTACAATTTAATTAAACTTTTCCTCTATCAAAACCTTTCCCTTTCATTTTATTTAACTCCATATCTCTTTTCATTTATATTCATTTTCTATCCAATGATAAAAACGCTCCCATACATCATAATACTCTGATTCTTTCCCTTTAATTGCCATTGTTAATCTGTTCATTTCTGCACATTCCGGTATTTTCTTAATTATTTCTCCTTTTGTAGGGATTTTACTTGCTTTCCAATTTTGTGCAAATACAATTCTTGCTGCAGTTATTTACATGAATAATCAAGTATACAATTTCTTTACTATATTTCTCTGGTAAAATACCCAACAGGAACAGTTCTGGTTTTAAGTCAATATGTTGCTGTGTCATCTTTTCTAATCACTTCCGAATTTGTGCCCAATAATTTCTCGCTTCTGCACATGTCCACAACATATGATAATACGATCCTGGTGCCTAGTGGCATTTCTAACATTTAATTGATTTATCTTTAAACATTTTTGCCAATCTTTCTGGGGACATATGCCATCTATAGAACATTTTGTACAGATTCTCCTTATATGCTGTTGCCATTGTTAATTTATAATTTCTTTCCCATAATTGCTGCCATTTATCTAACTCTATCGTATATCCGAAATTTTTTGCCCATGCTATCATTGTTTCTTTCACTTGCTCTTCTAATTTAATGCTATAGTATATAACTATACAATTTTTAATCATTCTGTCCTCTGTTCCTGTGAATATTTCATCCAATTCTGTCATTTCCAAATAAAAACCATATAGTTTAGCATCTTTTTCATATCTCGCTTGTATCTGCAGTTGTGTATACCACGCTATATCCAGCCCTTGTTCTTCTAATTCTTGTTTCCCTTTCAATTCCCCCTTCTCTGATAAAATGTCTTTATATCTAATAATATTTCCCATATTAGTCCTATTTGGATGTGTTAATGCTTCCATTGTCGAAAGCCATATTGGTAATTTCAAATAATGTTTCTCACAAATTTTCTCCCATACTAATAATAATACATTTCTTATATAATGCCTTTGAAAGTAATTATGTATTTTATTCTTCCCGTACCATAGAAAGGCATGCCAACCTAATTGTAAGTCATGTCCTTCTAATGTCAATAATCTTGTATTTCTTAACACAATCCATTCTTTCATCCATGATAGTATTGCTGCCTGATAGTATAATTCCCAGTTTGGAAGTCCAAATCCTCCTCTTAGTCTTGAATCTTGAAACATCTTTATATTGATCCTCGCTTTTTTACCTTGCAATATAAATTTCATTATTGTCTTGTTAAGATTTTGAAAATATTTTTTCTCTTAATTTTATTGGTATTATTTGGAATAAAAACAACAATCTCTGTAATATATTCATCTTAATTGTCGCTATTCTGCCCATTAAGGATAATTGTAGGTTCTTCCATCTCTCCAAATCTATTTCAAGTTGTCTTCTCAGTTTGTAATAGTTGTCTTTTTTGATCGTTATACATCTTGCTGTTAAATGTACCCCCAAATATCTTATCTTTTTGGTAATCTGTATATCTGTTTTCTCCACAAGCTCCCTTTCTGTTTCTTGGTAATATTTTTCACTAAGATTTTCGTTTTGTCTTTATTGCTTTTCAGCCCTGCCACCTCTCCATATTCTTCTATTTGTTCTATTAATTTTGGTCCTGTTTCTACTGGCTCTTCTAAAATGAACACCAAGTCATCTGCAAATGCCTGTAACTTATATTCTTCTTTCTTAATTCTCATGGCTTTTATCGCCTTATTTTGTCTTATCTTTGTAGTTAATACCTCTAGTGTCAAAACAAACAGTAATGGGGATAGAGGACATCCCTGTCTCGTACCTTTCATAATATTCACCTTCTCAGTCATATCTCCATTTATCATCACTTTTGCTGCTTGTTCACGATAAATTGTTTTAATCATATTTACAAATCTTTCCCCAAACTTCATAAGTTGTAATTGTGTTATCATAAATTGCCAATTCACATTGTCAAATGCCTTTTGTGCATCAAGAAACATCAACGCCATTTGTTTTTCAGGATGTTCTTCATAATATTCCAACGTGTTCAAGATTATTCTCATGTTGTCTCTAATCTGCCTCTTAGGTAAAAATCCATTTTGATCTGTGTGTATAAATTCATTTAACAATCTCTTTAATCTCTCAGCCATAATTGATGCAAATATTTTGTAATCTACATTTAACAAAGAAATTGGTCTATAGTTTTTGATTTGTCTTAAATCTGAGTCTTCTTTTGGAATAAGACTAATATATGCCTCCATCCATGAATTTGGTATCTTTGCTTCTATCATGAGCTCATTAAATACGTCCAGCATTGTGTTACCTATCACATGTTGAAATGTTTTATAAAACTCAGCTGACAATCCATCTGGACCCGGTGTTTTCCCATTCTTTGGTTTTTAATTCCCTCTGTTAATTCCATCCTCATTATTCTCTCCTCAAGCGCTTTCTTAAATTTCTCTGGTATTTTAGGTAATTCACCTTTTTCTAAATATAATTTTATCTTTTCTTCTTCAACTTTCTCTTGCTGATAAAGTTTCTCATAATAATTCTGAACTATTTTTTTCTTCTCGTCATTCCAATAATGTACCATTCCTTCCTTAGTTGATAATTAGTTGATTAATTAGGTTTTTTTCCTTCTCCTTTTTCAATTCGTATGCCAACCATCTTCCTGGTTTGTTTGCATTTTCAATTTTTTTTGTTTAGAACTCTTTATTTTAAGTGCCAACTCTTCCTTTTCAAGTAAGTTCAATTCCTGTTTTTTCAAATCCATTTGATCTTTAATTCCCTTATTTTGTGTATCTTGCTGTAATTCCATCTCTAATTTCTTGAATTCCTCTTCCAGATTTTTTTTTGTGTTTGTCTCTTCTTTTTATTCCTTTTACCCGAATAAGTTATTACCAATCCTCGAATATAAGCTTTGGCTGTGTCCCACACATTTTGTAATGAGGTTTCTTCCTTTTTATTTTCTTTAAAAAAGAACCCCAGTTCTTTTTCCATATTTTGTTGAAACTCCTTTTTATTCAATATTATTTGATTTAGTGTCCATCTTGGTCTTTTTTTTTGTCCCTTCCATGTCGCAGTCACTGGATTATGATCTGCCCAAGTACTTGTTTTAATGTTTATGTCTTGTATGTTAACTAATAAGTCAGCTGAGATCCACATCATGTCAATTCTAGACCACGACATGTGTCTATTTGAATAAAATCTATATTGTTTTTCTTTAAGATGATTTTTTCTCCAAGCATCTTGAATACTTAGTTCCTCTACCATTATAAAAAAGGGTTTTGGAAGGGTTTTCCTAGGCCTCTTGTTTACCTTTGTAGTTTTGTAATCCAAATCTGCTTCAATTATTGCATTAAAGTCTCCTAGCATATATATATTTTCATATTCAAGTTCTATTATTTTTCTATGTAATTTTCCATAAAAATCTTCTTGATTATCATTTGGAGCATATATTGCCACCAAGAGTGTTTGTTTATAATTAATTATTGCTTCCACCATTAAAATTCTTCCTTCTTCACCAGCAAATACTTGATTAGATTCTATTGTCTTTTTTATATACAATGCCACTCCTCTTTTACTTTGATGTGTCAATGCCGTATATAGTTCTCCCAATTTTGAGTGTTCTAACAGTTTTTTGTGTTGTTTTTTAATATGAGCTTCTTGTAAGCATATTATGTCCATTTTTAATTTATTCAATTTATTAAATAGTCTTTTCCTTTTTATTTCTGAATGTAATCCCTTTATGTTTATCAATATTACTTTTATTTCTTCTTCCATGGTTACTTATTAGTTGTTTTTGCCGATCTAGTCATTCTTGTCTCTCTTTGATCTTTAGCCTCTTTTGCCTTTGCCCCTTCTATCATTGCTTTTTCTTCTTGTTCATTTGCCATCTCGCTTGTTTGTTTGTCTTTCTCCATTGTAAGTTCTTCCAGGTGTCTCTCTCTCTCCTCTCTTTCTTCCTCTTGTGGCTCCAAGTATTGTTCGTAAAATAGTTCAGCTTTCTCTATCGAATCCAATCTGTGTCTTCTTTCCTGCCAATTCACTAGTATTCCTTCGGGTATGAGCCATCTGAAGCTCACTCCCTTCTTGATTAAACATTTCTTCAAAAACTGGTATTCTCTTCTCAAGTCCCTGACTCTTCTTGGTATTTGCTTCAGCACCACTATCTCTTTACCTTTGTATTTTATTGGACTATCCCTTGCTATCTGTAAAATTTATGTTCTCAATGCTTTTTTGGTAAATCTAACATGCACCTCTCTAAGTAAATTATGTCTCATTGCATAACGTGTATGTACTTTGTATATCTCATCAATCTCATTTAAAATCTTTTCCTTGGTATCCTCCATTGCTTCTGCCAATAACTCTGCCATTGTCTCTGCTAAGTTTTCTCCTTTCTCTTCTATATTTTGGAATCTTAGATAACAATCTGCTCTATCCATCTCCAAAGAAATAATTACTTTTTCTTGGTTTTTGTCTGTTGTTGTAAGTCTATCATCCAATTCTCCCACTTTCTTTTCTGTTGCTTCCGCTTTTTGAATTCTTTGTTCATTTTTCTCCATCATCTCTTTAACTTCTTTTAGCGCCCCCTCTACTCCGCCGATTCTTTCTTTAAAATCATCATGCAATGCTTGTATCATGTTTTTAAATTCCAGTTGCATAGTATTCGCCTTCTCTTGATAAGCCATAGTGTCCAATGTTCTCTGAGTTGCCAGACTAGAGGCTTATTTATTTATTAGTGAGATTTATATACCGCCTCATAGTGCAAGCACTCTCTAAGCGGTTTACACCATTTTTTGCTGAAGATGCCGTTGAAGGCAAATGTGTTGTTGTTTTCTTCATCTCGTGATAGCTTGAACTTCCTCTTGATATTGTAATCCACCAAATTTGTGATCCAAGTGTAATTTATAATCCAAATATTGGTTCCCCCCATTGGGAGGCCCAAGAAAACAACAACAACAGTTTGCAGAATTGTGGTGCAATGTCATGTTGGCATTACACAGCATGCCCATGCCACTTTTTATCTTTTTATTTTATTTATTTTTATTCATTTTATTTATAAAATTTATTGGCCACGCATCTTACCATAGGGTAACTTTGAGTTGCTTACAGTCAAAATGTTTGTATGTATGTATGTATGAGGGGTGAAATTCAAAAATTTTCCCTACCGGTTCTGTGTGCATGGCTTGGTGGTCATGTGAGCGCAACCTGCAGTGAAGGCTTCCCTCCTCCTCCCCCTCTTCTCGTGACCCCCTGGCTGGCTGTGGCGGGGCCGGGAGGGTGCGCATGAGAGGAGGAGGGGGAGGAGGGAAGCCTCCGCCACTAATTCCTCCTCCAGCCCGGATTTCCAAAAGGAAGGAAGAAAAACGGGTAGCGAAAAGCCACAGAGAGAGCACGCAGGACTGCAGGGCTTTCGAGTGAGTGAGAAGAGACACAGAGACGGAGCGAGAGAGAATGAGACACACACATACACTCACAGACAGAGAGAGAGACACACACACACAGAGAAAGGGAGACTGGCTGATGGGTGAGCATCTTACTGAGGACTGAATCGAGCCGAATCTGTCTCCCCCCCCCTCGCTGCCTGACTGGCGGGAAATGGCGGGAAACTACTTCTGGGTTTGCTCTCCGGCCTGAGAGAGAGAGAGCTGCCAGGGGCGAGTGGGGCAGGGAATGGGCTCCAGGAGGAGGAGGTGATCCAGTCTCCCCCATTGTCAAGCGCACTTTTGCTGTGCTGCAAGGCGCAGCAAGAGCAGCAGGCAAGCCATGGAGGGGGTATTAGGTCTTCCCTCTGCCCCACGCCAAAGGAAAGCCAGCCGGGATTCTCCTCCTCTTCCCCCTGCTCCCTTTTGCCCACTCAGTCCTACATCAGGACAAAGAAGCGTGCTGTGTTGGGGCCGGAAGAGTTGAGCGGCGAGTGGGCGGACATGGCGAACCAGGGGTGTTTTTTACTGGCTCGGCAAACGGATTTAAATCATCCCTACCGGTTCGCCTGAGCTGGTGCAAGCTGATCGAATTTCACCCCGTGTGTGTGTGTTTGTGTGTGTGTGTGTGTGTGTGTGTGTGTGTGTGTGTGTGTGTGTGTGTCTATATCTATCTATCTATCTATTTATTTATCTATCTATCTATCTATCTATCTATCTATCTATCATCTATCTATCTATCTATCTATCTATCTATCTATCTATCTATCTATCATACATACATACATACATACATACATACATACATACATACACATTAAAACATAAATAAATTAAAACAAAACATTAAAATCTAAAGATGTGTGCAAGAGTGGGGGGAGGTGATATCTATTGTTATTCTATTAACCACTTCTACTATGCTGTTTCCACATTGGAGCAATAGGTCAACTTTTATAGAAAGTTGTAGGATTTATAGGATTTCTAGTCATTCATGTATGAAAAAAGGAAGAAGTACTTGACCATAATGTTAAGACAGAAGATTATTTCCATTTTTTTTCCTTTATATACTTTAGGAGTAGGTTATTGTTTCTTCACAGAGTAGGAAGATCAGTAGGAAGGATCTGACAGTGAAGATACTTTTTTTGCAGAAAACAAAGAGACTAGTACACAGTAAAGTGCTAAGTCTGGGAATGTTACCTATTCCTTCAGTAAAGACTGTGCATTTATTTCTTGATAAATGCTGTGGCCTATTTGCCCTTGATGGCAGTGTTGTATGCTGAATTTAGCTTTATGGTTACATCTTTTCAATAATCACATGATGGATAACTTACTCTGATTGTCCAGAACGGGAGTAAAAAATACTATAGAAAAGTGGTAGATGGTGGCTACATGAATTAAAAACAAACAAAAGTACAAACTGTCTTTGAAGCATTAAAACATATTAACATTTTAATTTCTAGAAATAAATGCAGTTCTATTTGAAGAAGAGCAGTTGTATGTAATGCTTAATATATTGTAATATGTGGTTTATATTTTTCTATATTTTACCTTCTAATATTCAGTAGTACTTTTTGTTTGATTTATTATTTTATTTACAGATCATGGCTTTAAAGCCTTATGACTTGAGGAGAAGATTGTATGTCATATTCAGAGGAGAGGAAGGGTTGGATTATGGAGGCTTAGCCAGGTAACAGTGCTTATTGAAATCTCATGACCTTTGTCAAGCTATTTAAAAACAATAATAATAATTTGTCAACCATAATTGGTCCATTGCTGGGAGAAAGTGGCAAGAAGGTGACAAGCAACAGGGAGAAAGCAGAACTACTTAACTCATTTTTTGCATCTGTCTTTACACAAAGGGAAAAAACAGCCCAACCTATCAAAAACAGCACCACCAAAAAACAGATTAGGAACACAAGTTAAAATAGGGAAGAAAATGGTAAGTGAATACCTGTCTACTCTAGACGAGTTCAAATCACCAGGACCAGATGGATTACACCCCAAGGTTTTGAAGGAATTGGCAGACGAGATCTCAGAACCACTGAACTATATATTTCAAAGATCCTAGAGCACCGGGGAACTGTCAGAGCACTGGAAAAGAGCTGATGTGGTTCCCATCTTCAAAAAAGGGAAAAAAACAGAACCAGGAAACTACAGACCTATCAGTGTGACCTCAATACAAGGGAATATTCTGGAAAAGATAATCAAGCAACGAATCAGCGAACAAAGTAATAACCAAAGGCCAACATGGGTTTGTCAAAAACAGATCATGCCAGACTAATCTTATTTCATTCTTTGACAAAGCGACAAAATTAGTGGACCAGAGGAATACTGTCAATATAATTTACTTGGACTTCAGTAAGGCATTTGATAAAGTAGACCATAACCTATTACTAGATAAAGTATAAAAATGTGGGTTAGACAGCATCACCACCAGATGGATTCATAACTGGCTGACCAACCGCACTCAACGTGTAGTCATCAATGGAACTGCATCTACATGGAGAGAAGTATGCAGTGGAGTACCCCAAGGCTCTGTTTTAGGCCCAGTACTCTTCAACATCTTCATCAACGACTTGGACGAGGGGATAGATGGGGAACTCATCAAATTTGCAGATGACACCAAGCTGGCAGGAATAGCCAACACTCCAGAAGATAGGCTTAAGATACAGAAGGATCTTGACAGACCTGAACATTGGGCGCTATCTAACAAAATGAAATTCAATGGTGAAAAAAAGTAAGGTTCTACATTTAGGCAACAAAAACAAAATGCACAGGTACAGTATATGTGGTATCTCAATCAATAGTAGTAACTGTGAGAGGGATCTTGGAGTCCTAGTGGACAACCATTTACATATGAGCCAGCAGTGTGCAGCAGCTGCCAAAAAAGCCAACACAGTTCTAGGCTGCATAAACAGGGATAGAATCAAGATCACGTGAAGTGTTAATACCACTTTATAATGCCTTGGTAAGGCCACACTTGGAATACTGCATTCAGTTTTAGTCGCCACGATGTAAAAAAGATGTGGAGACTCTAGAAAGAGTGCAGAGAAGAGCAACAAAGATGATTAGAGGACTGGAGGCTAAAACATATGAAGAATGGTTGCAGGAACTGGGTATATCTAGTTTAATGAAAAGAAGGACTAGGGGAGACATGATAGCAGTGTTCCAATATCTCAGGGGCTGCCACAACCGAGAGGGAGTGAAGCTTGCAACTGGATGAGAAGAACCGTGGTGGTGTAGTGGTTAGAATGTAGTACTGCAGGCTACTTTTGCTGACTGCTGGCTGCCTGCAATTTGGCAGGTCAAATCTCACCAGGCCCGAGGTTGACTCAGCCTTCCATCCTTCTGAGGTGAGTAAAATAAGGACCCAAATCGTTGGGGGCAATATGCTGACTCTGTAAATAGCTTAGAGAGGGCTGTAAAGCACTATAAAGTGGTATATAAGTCTAAGTGCTATTGCTATATTCACATTTCAGTGGTCATTTTTTCTTTGGATTCTAACTGACTGTTAGTATATTTTGGATCTTCCAGTTAAAAATTGTAGCATATATTGATCGATTGAGAGAACAAAATATTACTAATATTTTTCACCCAGTGCTTATTAATTGGCTTTCCTATGCCTAGGTTCTACCATTAATAAAAATTATAAATAAACATCATTCAATTTACCAGATAAAGAAAAAGTTAAATCTGTGTCTGATCTTTGAACCTAATGCTCAGCAAAGAGCTAGCAATAGCAATAGCATTTAGTCTTATATACCACCCATAGCACTTTACAGTTTACAGCACTCTCTGTGTGATTTACAATGTAAGCATTATTTGCATATTACCCCCAACAGTCTGGGTCCTCAATTTACCAATCTCAGAAGGATGGAAGACTGAGTCAACCTTGAGCCCCGTCAGGATCCAAGTGCTGGCTGTGGGCAGACTTTATCTGCAATACTGCATTTTAATCAACGTGCCACCAGGACGTAATATTTTCCTTACGGTAAGGAGTGGATTAAGATATGTGCTTGTTACCAATTTTGAAAAGCCTTTACTTTACATTCCAAGAACGAGAGGGAGCAAAATCTAGATTTAATTATGTAGATTTAATTATAAGAAGATTAATCCCATATTATCAAATTATTGCTATATGGATTGTGCATATGTATATATATTCCTTTTTATGTTTATTTCATCCATTAATATGATGATGTTGAAATAAATTATGTATAAATTACGGGTGGTCCTCCACTTACAACAGTTCATTTAGTGACAGTTTGAAGTTATAACAGCACTGAAAAAAGTGACTTGTGACCGTTTTTCATACTTACCATGTTGCAGCATCCCCACAGTCATGTGATCAAAATTCAGATGCTTGGCAACTGGTTCATATTTATGATGGTTGCACAGTCCTGGGGTCATGTAACCACCTTTTGCAACCTCCTTACAAGCAAAAGTAATGGGGAAAAACGAGATTCGTTTAACAATCATGTTACTAGCTTAACAGCTGCAGTGATTCACTTAACAACTGTGACAAGCAAGGTTGTAAAATGGGGCAAAATTCACAATGTCTCGCTTAGGAAAAGACATTTTTGGCTCAATTTTGGTCGTAAGTTGAGGACTACCCGTAATTTATAATTTTATTATATAAATAGGTAAATTCTATATATCTCACCAATAACATTTAATAAAAAAGCATTGTGAGATGACATGTATTGTTTTTCAAAGATAACTTAGCAATGCCAGTATTAACTTTCAAACTAATTACAGTTACGTGAACTCATATAATTGTTCGTAGCATTATTAAAGCATTCAATTAATTCAGAGTTCATTTGAACCAAACGTTTTTATGCTATAATTTTCTGTTCCTTTTTCACAACATCATAAAAGATGTTCCTCGAATTTTTATGTCAATATTTGTAACATTTGAAGATAGCCATGTTTGATTATCTATTCATTATATTTTAAAATAGAGAATGGTTCTTCTTGCTATCACATGAAGTGCTGAATCCTATGTATTGTCTCTTTGAATACGCTGGCAAGAGTAACTACTGTTTACAGATAAATCCAGCATCAACAATAAATCCAGATCATCTTTCATACTTCTGTTTCATTGGACGATTTATTGCTATGGTAAGGGTGATTTCTGTTTTATTTTCTGAAATATTTAGCATGTAAGTGTATATGGCTATCATATTGAGAATTAATTGTTTGCCACCAACATTGTTCAGTAGAATAATTACAAATAAGTACATGAGAAAGAACTGGGGTATTTTTCCTCATTGGAATACTTAGTTGATTTTTTAAAGTAATGGCATATATTAAATAATGGCATTTAGTATCAAGAGAGAACCATTTACTGATTGACAAACAAAATGCCACATAACATGAATTAGAAATAAAAGGAATACATGTACACATTAGTGTCTAAACTATTGTAATCATCTAGGCAAAGTATATAGCAAAAACCTTTCTGAAAATAGCAGCATGATGTGCTAAGCAGGCACAGAAATTTTGTTCAGCTAATTCTCAAGTTGGCTGCATTGTCCTCTACACATAGAAGAATGAATATCTGCAACAGATATTTTGACCACTGCATGATTACAATTCTTAAATCATGTTAAATCAACTCTACAAGTTGATCTGGCCTTCCATTTCAGGAATTATTTGTTTATCATGTGGAAGATGTCAGAATTAAGTGTCAGTGGACTAAAGAGATTATGACTGATGAGGAAATGCTTGTAATATGCTACAACATGTTTGAAACGTATCTTCACTTGTTAAAATGATCATATCTTTTTCTAGGTTTATATTGTTTTTTGGTAGCTATTTCTAGCCATCTCTGAATTCTGTGCATGTAGAGACAATTAGAACTACTGTAAGTTCTAAGAATTCAGTGATATTTATTCTAATGTAAGAATTTAGGATTGCAGCCTTAACGTAAAGACATATTGGCAAAGAGAAAGAGGATAAAATTCATAGCTATGTTCAGAGCTAAAAACCCCATCTTTAAAAATATACAACTATTTCACATCACATATTGAAAATGACACTGAAAGAAACAGCAGATTCCATAAAATTATAGTGTCAGAAATCTGAGGAGGATATTTTCTGATTATTACAAACTTTGGAATAATTTGAAAAGCAGGCACTCCTGACAATGAAGAAAACTATGCTAAAATGGAAAAATTGTGACACACATGGTAAATATTCATACCATGTATATATTTATTAGACAACAAATTCCTCAAAGAGCAGTGTTTTGTTAGGCAAGATAAGCATGAAAAACATGAATTATGATTATATAGTGGGGGAAAGAAATCCTCAGTGAAATACGCTGATTACTAGTATATTCACAAATAATTTTTCATGATGAAGAATGAAGAAAATATCAGATTTCTA
Source organism: Diadophis punctatus similis (assembly GCA_023053685.1). NCBI lineage: Eukaryota > Metazoa > Chordata > Lepidosauria > Squamata > Dipsadidae > Diadophis > Diadophis punctatus. The sequence continues at coordinate 176,188,917 of JALIGW010000003.1, forward strand.
TAGTGATATGGAAGGAAATTGTTGCTATCCCCTTCCAGCTTGAAGCATAAACCCACCCATCTTACTGGAAAACATCCTAAAGAAACTTTAACAAAAGAAAGAAAATATGTAAAAGAGCAAGTGGACCCTGTTATTCAATGCTTCCTTCAACAAATCTTAATATACTTTCTTTAAAAAAAATCTTTTTCTGATTTTGTCTTTTCAATCATGGAAAGTATTATCAGATTCCATACATTGATCTACCCCAGAGACAATATAGGGCATTTATTGAAGATTACCACAAAAAGAAATAACAGTTTTTCTATTGGTTAATACCTTAAGAAACAGACAACAAGATGAATAGAATAGTCATATGCAGTTCTTGTGCATGATTGTATTTCTGTCTTAAAAATGATTTGGATTTCTGGAAAGCAGCACTTGAATAAAAAGTAGGAGAAATAGAGTAGCAGGTGGGCATATTTAAGTTCATAAGATTTTAGACTAGACAAAGACTATTTTGAATGGTCCATAATAAATGGAGGTCACCTACCCCACCTCCATTCATGAGTTTTATACCATCAGTGGCTTATCAGACAAGACAATAAATATCCTTTACAATAAACAGGAGAGTTACAGTAATACAGCCTTGCATATAGTAATGACTGGGAACACATGGGCTGGTAAAAAAGGCAGTGCCCAGGTCACTGAAAAGGCATCCCATCAGTGCCACCTAGAAAGGAGAGGGAAGGGCTATTTTAATATTTTAGGTTGTGGGTGGAGAAAGAGAAAATTCTGAAGGAAATGGTGGGAAGATCAGCTAGAAATCCTCAAGGGATTTGAGAATGGGATCTAGGGATAATCATTAATCAAGATAGGGAAATTCAAGTAATAAAGCTGGCACAGAGCAAGGAATATAAACCTTTAAGAGTACAGTGTATATCCATTACAGTTTTAGTGAATATACAGGAAAAGCATGAAGAAAGTTATTTATTTGACAGAACCTTCATGTCTATCATATAGGCAACATTTTAAGACAACCACTTGTGGTCAGATTTTAATTTGCTTTAATGTATGTACTTTACTCTGATTTATTATTGCATTTTGGATGTATCTCTAATAACTTATTTTTGTAAAGTAAAAATATTGTTCCCAAATCACAGTAATGCTTTTCACTGGATTTTGCAGGGATTTTCTTTATAAAATACTAAAGTACATACTAATGCTTTGCCTGGCTCTGGGGACAATAAGATTCAGAGTAACAATAATAGGTGCTGAGATGGGCAATAAAGAAACTCAGAAGACTGGAATATGGAGTAATTGAGGGAACAAGTTATGTTTTCCTTGAGAAGAGAAATCTTAGTTTAAATATTAAAGTTTATTTCAAGTACCTGAAACTGTTGTTGTTGTTGACATAAGTTAACAAGAAATTGTATCTAGCTGAGTGTTATTTTCTAACAGTAAATAAATCCAGTTATCAAAGAAGATGTAAACTTTTTTCTTTTGAATGTACTTGATCCTTAGGATTATCATGCATATTTATGTATTCATAACTACATATTAATTTGTATGTATTCAGGGGAAATCATGATTTTATGTAGTTTTATGTATTATTATTATTATTACCTATACCAATATAAATGTAAATATGTATTTTAATATAAACATGACAATGTAAGTTTTAACAATGTAACATGATAGATGTTTTAACACTTAACATTCTGCCTTAAATTAATAGAAAGATCCAGGCAAAATATCTGATTATGGAAATATATGTGCTTTGCTTTTATTTGCAGCATACTGGGAATTATGTTCTAATCTGCATGGTTCCATATATACTTAGTACAGAAAATAAGTTAATTTTTTTAATCATTTATAACTGAGATGACATCATTCACACTAATTGGACTACTATATCTGATAAAAAGACAGTTCTTCATATTCTTCAATGTCTTCAGTGTACTTCCAATTTAAAATGGGCATACAACAATGGATGCATTAGGGAAAAATGTTAAAGTGAAGATGTGCAGATTTTAGTGTACTCTCATTCATGGAAGCTCTCTAAGTGAATCTAAGCCCTTCTCTTTCAGGTTAATCTACCTCAGAGGGTGGTTATTATAAGAGAAAATAGGAGGGGGGGCACTAAATAGGCTGCCTTGAGCTCCTGAAGGACAGAGATGATATACGTCTAATAAATAAGTTTAAGAAAGTTGCCCTATCCCCCACCCTAAAAGATAAAAACCACTTATTTGTTGGAACAGGACCAAGATTTATTGATACAGACTGGAACAATTGGATTTAGATGGGTCCTCTTGGTAAACAAAGATAGAAGTTATCTTGGTAAACAAAGTTAGAATAGAGTTTGGGTAGATCCCTTAACTGCATTTAAGTATACTTTATTTAAAATGACTTCTTTAGTTTCTCCTACCTGCTATAGGTTATTTTCTTTTGGTTAGGTTTCTTTCTCTTTTAACATTATTGGTATTTAACCAGGTGTATGTTTAGAGCATTAGTATGTAGAGCGTTGACTTGGAATAAGCAGTTCACGGCCATTATTCTGTTGCATTCATGACACTGGCTATATGGCTATGTTCTGAAGCTACATCTGAAATATCACCTGCCAGGGTAATTGTTGTCAAGACTTCCTTTAGTATGGAGTGTTCTTGTTTCCTATTCTGCTTAAGCATTCTTCCACACACAATCCATATATGTCATTCTACTTACAACTAGAAATAATCCATTTTGAGTTATCAGTACACTGTTTTTATCAGATGTACTATTTTCTTTAAAAGTTTTCTAGTTAATAATTAAAAATGTTTATATCAAATACTACATTGACTTTTTAAATCTTCAACAGGCATTGTTTCATGGCAAATTCATTGATACTGGGTTTTCCCTACCATTCTACAAGCGCATGCTAAATAAGAAACTCACAATAAAAGATTTGGAATCTATTGACACTGAGTTTTATAATTCTCTAATTTGGATAAGGTTTGTAAATCTTTTCGGATGTTCACAGTTTTTTGTGCCAAAATAAAGTGAACATATTTGGTTAATCTCTTTTTTTTAACCTTTCTCTCTTAGGGACAACAATATAGAAGAATGTAATTTAGAAATGTACTTCTGTGTTGACATGGAGCTGCTAGGAAAGGTTACTTCACATGAGCTGAAATCAGGAGGATCAAATTTACTTGTCACTGAAGAAAACAAAGAAGAATATATTGGGTAGGGGGATAGAGTAAAATAAAGGACAAGGATAGATTTGTTTTTATACATAGTATTCTATATTAAAAAATCTACCATTTTGTATAATTTTTGGCATTTTCTCAATGCCAAAGCATGATGGACTTTAAGAACCATATGTGAGAGGACAAAAAGGGTTTTCTTTATCCCAAGACTTTGTGAAAAAGGAATTGCCCAAAATATAGAATAGCCCCAAATATATGAGTGCAGCTCTTCTGTATAGCAATTCTATACAGAATATGTATATAATATATACAAATTGGGTAGCCCATTTTCAAATGGCCCTGAATTCTGTTTTTATAGCTAGAGCTCAGGCTGCAATTTTTTATAGTTAATGTTCAGATTATGTTGAGCAAAGAACTAATATTAATATGGAGTATGTTGGAACAATAGCACACTATTGGCAGACCTGAAGGACCAGGTTAGGGACAAACTGCAATGGAGAAAATCTCTTTTCTATGCTTGCTAAGAATCAACTCCCTCTTGATGGCACATAATCAGTAATACTATGAATGCAGTCTTAAAAAAAAAATTCTAGAGCCTTTTGGGTTTATCCAAATTGTTATACATTATATCACGGGTGTCACTCGATCGTGTCACGTGATGTATCCTGACATTTTTTGCCTTTGTGGAGCCAGGGTGGGTGTGGCCTGCGCGTGATGCATCCGGCCCATGGGCCGCCAGTTTGACACCCCTGCATTATATACTTTAAAATAAAGAATGTTATTTTCAGAGTTATAATATTTCTTCTGTTTTAGTTTAATGGCAGAGTGGCGGTTTTCACGAGGCGTACAAGAACAAACCAAAGCTTTCTTGGATGGATTCAATGAAGTTGTTCCTCTTCAATGGCTACAGTATTTTGATGAAAAAGAACTGGAGGTGAGATTTTTCAGCTGTAGTGGATAAAATTCTTCTAAATTAGAATATTACAATGAGGATTAATACAAGTAAATAGCTATATCCATATTCAGTAAATAAAGCAGATAGATCTTGAAGTGCTATAAAATGGTATATTGAAAAATATTTTAATTTATATTTCAAAAAACTCAAGCTAATTTTATCTTATATTTTGTGAACTTTTCTAGGTTATGCTTTGTGGAATGCAAGAGGTTGATATGGCGGACTGGCAAAGAAACACTGTTTATCGCCATTATACAAGAAATAGCAAACAAATAATGTGGTTCTGGCAGGTATAATACTTTATTTATTCAGAGAACCAGCAGACATAAAGTGGGTGACCATGTGAATTTTAAAAAAGCAATTCTGAAATAAAGCAAAAATTTTAAATTCCTGATATCTGCAGGAATTTTTCGTATGTGCATCATGTATGATTACTATAGTAATTTGCAGAAGTCCCCAAAGATTTAGGTAAGTTTGTTCAATGTAATTGATATTTCCCATTTTCCTTTACACTGAAATAATCTTGTATTCTCAATTTACTGTCTCCTGGGAGTCATAGTGAAAAGTTTGTAGTGATGGAATTGAATGTTAATTTCTTTTCAAAGTGAAGACATCAAATATGGAAGCATTTGGACAGAGCAATAATTTTATTTGTACTTAAAGAACATATGAATGTTTGCTAATCTATTCCAAAAATGTTGAAAATGTTCACTTGGGCTGTGAATCTAATGACCCAAATTAAAGTTTTCTGTAGGCTCATCTTTACATCTTTTAAAAATACCTTTCAATTATAAAAATAGATTTTTTGAAATAAGAATTAATATAATTTTACCTCAGAAACATTCAGAATTAGAGTGTATATTTAAAGCACCTGTAAGAAATTACCGTATTTTTCAGAGTATAAGACGCACCTTTTTACCCCCCAAAAGAGGGTGAAAACGTGGGTGCGTCTTTTACACCGAATGTAGCCCCACCCAGCCAGCCACCCCCACCCTTTGGCCTCTGTCTTCCAGCAATTTACTTGTTTGCAGCAAAGAGGGAAGAGCCTGTAAAGCCAAGCAAGTCACGCAGCTTCCCGACATACAGCTATTAGGTTTGCCACGTGGGAAAATGAAAGTGAAACTAAAGCTGCAAGGAGGCAAATTGCTGGCAGGGAGAGGCAGAATTTTGTTTTCTTGTGCTAATGAGTTGCTGGATGCAAGGAGGTAAGTCAATGACTATAAATGTCTGTAGAATGTTCAAATGATTAGACTTATGTTGTAAAGACTGCTTTATTATTGTTCTAGACAACAAAATGAAGAAGCAAATGAACAAAATTAACAAAATGAAGAAACTTTTTAAAATAAATGCTTGATCTGAAGAAGCCCAGTGCTATTGTATCTTCTTTTGAATAGCAGAAAATACTTCCAGAAAGCCACATCAATTTTAACAGCTTCTGTACAAGTATTGTCTGAAATGTAACAGTGTCCTGTTTAGTATTAAGATAAGGCAGCTGGGTTAAACCCTGACTTAGTTATGTTTGGAGTAGATCTATTTAAATAATTGGGAGGAGTTAGTGTGATTACATTTAAGAAAACTTTGTGGCATTAATATACTGCCACAATGTACATTTCTCCAATTCTTTGCTATTTCTATGGGTCAGGCATACATGCACAGAAATACACAGCAAACAGTGTATATCATCTGTGCTGTTTGCTGCTTGGCAAATTGCTGGGAGGCAGAGGCAGAATCCCCCCCTGTTTTCCTCCCCCAAACAAGGAAAACTAAGGTGCGTCTTATACTCCGGTGCATCTTATACTCCGAAAAATATGGTAGGGGAATGCATGAATACATGCATTTTGTTTCAAACTTGAAATGTTTTCCTGAGCCATGTTGTACTAATCTCAAATTCTAAACCAAAACAGTATTAAGATATTTGGCTTTATGAAATACTAGATACAGAACAGGTTTTTAGTGCTTCAAGTATCTGGACAAAGGCTGAAAACTTTAAGCCTTTGCTGCTTATCTACTGACCCTCCACGTTTTTGCAGCCAAATTTGGAAGTCTTCCTTTAACTGACAGCAGGTATTTGCCATAGGGGTATATCTATTCTGATCAAAAGAGGATGGGCCCACTTTTTTTTTAATCTTTCACACAACACTTTTAATAAGTTACCTGTTTGAGCAATAAGAATAAAAAATAATTCCAGTCAGCCCATTAAAGACTTACTTTAAAAATGTTCTAAAATAAATATTATCTATCATGTGTGTCTGAACCTAGGCTTCAGGCAGACAAGAAATGGGACTGTGTCCTTCGGCTAATATTTAAAAATGTACTTTCAGATTTACCTTTTTCTCTTTGGCTGACTGCCAAAAACAAAAAGTAGAATTGCAGTTTCCAGCTGCTGAAATGATCATTAATATCAAAGGGAAAACAAAGAACGAAGAAAAGATGAACTTAAGGCGGCACAAATAGGGAAACAGTTTTTCCTGTCTGACTGCCATCATCTATACCTTAAATGTAAATAATATTTATAGCATCAGAATTTGCTAGCAAGAGGAAACCAGCAATGAGTCATGCACACACTACTGCTTAGCAAGACAGCAATATTTGACATCTGAAATGCTAAAAAAAAACCCAACAATTCAGAAAACAGGTCAAATAAATAAAGATCAATATAAAATCTTATAATGTAATAAGATAATCTTGGTTCTGCAGATATTTATCAGGGAGCTCTTTATTTTTGTGAGATAAGTGTTGTAACTGCATTATTATGTACTGTGTTCCTAGGTTGTTTTTATGTGAGGTTTATTTTGTACAGGTATGTTGTTGATGGTATTCAGTTCTTTGATAGGGTATGTGTTTTGTTTTTGTGTTACACAACTCTCCTGCATTTTGCATTTTATTTTAGTAGAAAAAGTTGATGCAAGTGTAATAACAGTAAAATTATATTAAAAATAATTAATTTTTAATTAGCTGGAATTTCAGAATAATACTTCTTTTACATCTGTTTATAGTTCATAAAAGAAGCTGACAATGAAGTCCGTATGAGACTGATGCAATTTGTCACTGGTACTTGCCGGTTACCACTGGGAGGATTTGCAGAGCTCATGGGTAACTAATCAGTGTAAATAATTCTTAACTGGTATCTTATAAAGCTACACTTTCTGAAATATTAAAATTATATTAAGTTCTTCATGGTTGCTAAAAAAAGGATTTGGTTTCCCCCCCCCCCTCCCTAGGAAGTAATGGTCCTCAGAAATTCTGTGTTGAAAAGGTTGGGAAGGAAACCTGGTTACCAAGAAGTCACACGTGGTGAGTTAAAACAGAAAAGTGATGTGAGGAAGACCTTAATGCAGACTTAGTCATGTGCTGCGTAGATCCATTGAACTAAATACATTTATAGGATTCATGGCCCACTTATTTTAGCAGATAACAAGCAAAGAATCTATGGTGTAGTTTTGCTACACTTTTGAGGTATCCCTGGCTGCAGATATGACACCAACATATAGACTATAGCAATAGCAATATCACTTAGACTTATATACCGCTTCATAGTGCTTTACAGCCCTCTCTAAGCGGTTTACAGAGTTCAGCATATTGCCCCCAACAATCTGGGTCCTCATTTTACCTACCTCGGAAGGATGGAAGGCTGAGTCAACCTTGAGCCGGTGAGATTTGAACTGCTGAACTAGCAATCAGCCGAAGGTTGCAGTGCTGCTTTTAACCACTGCACCACCTCGGTTCCTAGTGCATGTTATATTTACTTAGCATACTAGTAAGATATGGAGAGGTGTAATTCAATTCTTACAGAGACAAATCCATAGTTTATTTAGCAATAACATGCAAATAGTTTCTATTACCATTTTTTAAAACTTTTTTTTAGTAGCTTACAGTCCTAGAATTTTTTTTACTACCTAGCCACCCTTTCAACTACAACTCAGCTTAGCTTTGGGGTGATTTCTAACGACATAATAACACATCTGCTTTTTTGCTGCATGTATTCTATTGAGCTCTTTCAAGTGCCAGGCATTGTCATATTAAGAGATATACATTAACTTTCACCAAAGTTGTTATTTTGTTGATAGATTTAAAACAATTATTTTCTGTAGCAGAGGTGAGTTTTTAAGGCCAATGAGACACAATGTTTCTCAGTGCATGCTAAATGAAAAATACAAGAACAAATAAGTGGAGGAAGATCTGTCAATAACACTATGCTTGTCTGGCCAAGAAATGTATACATCTGAGCTATAAAAACTCTGGGAATTGCTAATCTGTAATGCATATTTCAGAATCTTCTTGATTGTTTGGATCAGTGGAGAGAAATGTTAAAATGTGAGAGCTGACAGTACTTAAGATGTAAAATGATTACGTTTTACTAATGGTGTGATCTTATCAGATAGAATAAAATAGAAAATAAACATTTTTTTTCTTTTTTCTCTGCAGTTTTAATCGTTTAGATTTACCGCCTTATAAAAGCTATGAACAGCTGAAAGAAAAGTTGCTTTTTGCAATTGAAGAAACAGAAGGATTTGGACAAGAATAAGACTCATCAAAGTGAAGCTTTCATTTTTTTTTTCAGATAGGCTGGATCAACTAAATTGCACAGTTGTATATAAGCCGTCTCTTCTGTACAGCAGTTTTTCTGGAAATCTTTTTAAAAAGCAGTTCTGTTCTTCCACAAAGATATGCAAAAACTTTTACTTTCTCTACTTATTTATTTTGCCCTCCGAGATCGGCCAGAATGAAATTGAAGCAGAAAGAGACTTTATTTTAAAATGTGTGTGTGTGTGTGTGTGTGTGTGTGTGTATGTATGTATGTATGTGTATATATATATACATACACACACATATATATACACACACACACATATATACATACATACATACATACATACATACATACATACATACATACATACATGCACACACAAACAATAGCTCTAGTTTTATAGAGCTTTAAACTTAAAAACATCACAGCCATTCAGAGGATCAGGGGTGTCTTCTTGACTTCAGAAATGTACAGACTGCTCTGTATTCTTCTAATTTATGCAGCATCTCTAAGGTTCTTTCTATTGCATGGCTGTTATAAAAGGTGTTAAAAGGCTTCTGCCAAATCTTCATTATGTAGAAAAATGCTGCTGGCTCTTTGAAGTGATAGAATATAATTCTATCAGCTTAATTTCTTTAAAAAGTAATAGCTGTTAACTCTCTTTGCTACGTCTATGTAGCTGTGGTCATAGGTAAAGCCTTTATTACTTGCACAAGAGTAATGTACAGTAAAATGAATGTGATTAAGATATTGGTGCCACTGTTCTGACTCACAAACAGAAGCTGAACAGACTTTTAACTCACTGATCAGCATTAAAAATTGTTTACATACTATCTTGGGTTATTTCCAAGAGAACAGTAGGTAATCTTGAAGAAAAACACAAAAGTTGCTTACATATACTGCCCTAGACTGGTATTTTATTGGCTTTTCCGCAATATTGGTTATATGCCTCAATTTCATAAGATGAACTAATTTGAAATTTAGTAGGACATGAAAAGTTATGTGAATTCTTCTGCTCATGGATTTTTATTTTTTGCTATGGATTTAGAGACCCCTATTGAAACTAGTCACAAAGCTTGCACAATTGAATTGATTTTAATAGTGTTCAGTATTCTCATCCATTTTTAACTTCAATAAATCCAGATGTTCCTAAACATCTTTAAAATTTGTTTTTATAAAGGCTAAGTCTTATTTGTCATTAAGTGTACAATATTATATATATATAAACATTAAGTTATTTTAGCAGTATTGAGGGCATTTGCTATTTGCAAATGTATGATAAATTCTACAACATTGATGTGAATTATATCAAATGCTACTTTTAGCAAACTGTGCTTCCTTACTAGAGTAACATTTTAAATTACCATTGTATCATGCATTCATTATTCATTGTAAATTCCATTAAACATTCAGTTTTGTACACACACAAAATAAATTTCCTAGAATTAACATTTCTGTAACATATCAAACTGCAAAAAATCTGTAAATGCAGTATGAATCTGCTGTTATTCATTTTCTCAATATAGCAGTTGAATTCTACCAAAACCTTATTTTTCTACATATTGTTACACTTTATTATTCATGGATATTAACCTGAGAATGCTTTGATAAAAGCACTGAATTAATGGGCCTTCAGTCTATCTTGTTAGATAACTTCCCCCTATCAATAGGTTTTTAATGTCATAATGCTCTCTCACAATATACATAGGCGCCTTAAAATAAAAATACCCTAAGATTTGGAGAAAAATTGTATTTGGAGTCACCTGAATTATGTTAGTTTATAAAGAAAAAAACTTCAAAAAATATCCAAAGAAATGGTTTACCTAAATTCTACATTCAGAACAACAAACACTATTATTTGCACTACTGAATGACTGAACCATTGCAAAGTTAATCTTGTAAATCAGTAATTAACAATAAAGAACACAGTGCATCACAAAGTATAATCTGTTTATTTTTATTTGGTCAATTATTTAGAGGACATTTTGCAAAAAGAGAAAAAAATACAAATGAAATGCTTGTATAAGTTTATTTGGGAAAAGGGACAAAAAAGAAAACAAAGCTCCAAAGCCAAGTTTTATTGGAATTTAGGAGAGCTAAACAAGGGCAACCCTACGTAAGTAAAGGTAAATGTATAGTTTCTCTTCCATTTTATATTTTCCCATTTTTTTCTGGTAAATTAAATAGAGATTTTTGGCTTGGCTCAGTTCATTTTTAAATTATGCATCCTTCAGCTAATTGCTGCTAATAGCAGTGATATTTTCCATGTCAGAAGCACCAAAGGTTTTGCCAATGACATTGCCTGAGGGACACCCAGTTGGGGCTCCTTTTGTGTTCCCATGAAGTTGCCCACTGAAGTGGTACCCATGAATCTATTTGCTGTCACCCTCTTTTGAACTGCTGGTTCAGCAGGAGCTGAAGCATGTGACGGGCGCTCACCCCACCACATAGCAGCAACAGGTCTCAAACGCAAGCGCTGCTGATTGTCAGCCCAGTGTTCTAACTTTGTGAGCCACTATGCTCCTTTTATGTACAGCCATGAAAGGAATACTTAATCCAATTCCAACCATGAGAAGGGAAATTACTGAAGTTCAGAATTACAGCATGGGATATTAAAATATTTAGGTTCATAAACATTGATTTATGGACTATGAAGAAAAAAGGTATTTATTTAGCAATACCTTTCTATGTCTGGAAGATCAGAGGAAATGAGTAACTTAAAACATTCCTCCCCCCCACCCCAAAAGTGCATGTCAAAGAGAGTTGACAAATGTGCTATGGCCATTTTCCCATGCTGGCAAAACTAGGCAAGGTGCATGTATTCTAAGTTTATCAATGAGTGATTTCCATGAACAATAGCCCCAGATGGAGTTTAGGTTTCAATGACTGCAATGAAATTTACTTAAGTGCAAGTCATGGGTGCAGGGTATTATATAACATACTTTTTTTTTTTTTTACAGAATATCATACTTTGTCCATTTTTGCACAATTCAGCAGACCTTGATTCATTGGGAAGAAATCATACTATGATTTCTTATATGATTTCCCAATAGCAAAGAAACAGTACTTTGTCTGCCAAGGAAGATAGACAAATTGCATCTTACAATGTTTCATCACAATGAACTATTAAAACCAATCAAGTTCAATTAGGAAATCCAAGTAGATAGGTATTCAACCACTTACAGAAGCGATCTTCTCAAAAATATCTCTTCCAGCTCCATGAGATTGGCCAGTTTGTTTATATTTTTGTAAAACAAGGATATACATAAGGGTTTCAGTATTTAAGAAATGAAGTGTAAGTGCACTCTTCCGAAAATCAACAGTGCTCATTAGAATTTATGTGGAAAATTGAGAATGGATCCAGATTCCCATGTATTGGATCTGTATGTTTTTGTGCATCTCCCCATCTCTATCTCCATTTCTCTAATATAAAGGCTCAAAAAGATGCCTTGACTTTCCCAGCAGTTTTATAAGAGAAAAAAAAGTAACTAATGCCTGAGAAAGATGTTACTAAAATTAAATGGGATAACCAAAGTGCACCTTGCTGATTTTAATGAACAAATGTTTTAATGGTTTTGCTGCTGTATTGCCTTCATGAAACCCTTTGCAATATTTTAAAAAACAAGGCTTCCTATGAATAACAAAATATGTACCAATATCTTCCAAATATGTGTTGGAACTCTTTTGAAACTTGACTAAAAATGTAATTTTTTTTTTAATTATATGGTGGTCCACTCATTCTCAGTGACTTGGGGGGGGGCTTACAAAAATAACAAATCAATATACAAACAATACTCCCCCCTGCCACAACAATCTATAGCATTTCAGAAGGTTCACATAATTTTCTGATCCTTCGTTCTCTAGGTGGAAAAGCATTCCTTCAGTAATTGCACCCATTTCTCTGGTAGGAAAGAGACAGACAAGAACCTGTGTGCTAAAATGGGGAGGGGAATTAATTTAATTTAATTTAATTTAATGGATTTCTATGCCGCCCAACTCCCAGAGGACTCTGGGCGGCTCACAACATATAGATTCCATTACAATAAAAATACAATATAAAATACCATGTAAAATACAGTAATTTAAAAAAATACAAAATACAAAAGTTAAAAAGAGTATCTCATCTGTACAATCAAGGGGGGAGACCCATATGTAATCTACTTGGTCTCACTTTCACCCCGCCTGGGAAGAGGAAACAGAGAAATCAGATGCTCCTCCAAGCTTAATTTTTTTTTTAGAATTTGCAGGAAGGATTTCTCAGATAATAAAATGGCACATAGGTAATACTGTTCCAAGGTATTCTCCAGTGTAGTTACGGGATAGGCCAGGAATGGATGTTGACCTCGTCCTTCTGCCTAGAGACTGAGTCATCAAAGTTGTAGCCACGCCCCGTTGCCTCTTCCTCAGGGCCCAGTTTTCGACTCAGTCCAGCCTGAGAAAGACACATCGGTTTGGCTGTCAGTCTTAGGCAGAACTTCTGAACCTTCAAGTTTTTATTGCGGTTTGTACGAAATGAGATTGGACTTTGAAATTTGGCACCTTTGCGCTTGCCGCCTGTGGCGGTTTGACAGGTCGCGCTGGCCATTCTAGCCTCGCTGGCAAAGCCGCCGACATTTTAGGTGCTGGGATCATCGTGCCTTATATTTCTTTTCCATAGGAGCAGGATTAAGCGCTGCCTGGATTCTTGGCTTGCCAAGGGGCTAAATAGCGCTTCGGAGCTGGCTCCCCTGGGTTCGCCCCAGTATAGCCGCCTGTTACTGCGAGTCTCGGCTGTGCTCGCTAACGTGTGTGCTGGCTAGTCCGTGGTCTCCCGGCACAGCCGCCACCGCAACACCACCAGGGATTGATCTGAGGTTGCAGGGTCACTGCTCTAGCCTTGCTGAGCACAACCCTTCCTAAAAGGAGTGTGCAGGGTACTTCGGGTACTCCATTGCCCTTCGGCGCCTCCCTTGCCTTTTGGCTTCAATCTGAGGCAAATTAAAATGGTGGATCGCCCCGTTGTAGCAGAGGAGCGCTGTTCTCCCTCAGTGTCCAAATCTACCGCTGGGCCATTGAAGGGTAGAAAGGGCAGTAAGTCTTCAGACAAAAAGAAAGAAAAGCAGAGATCTAAGGCTGAGTTATGGGATGAGCAGGGAAGGCAGAAAGCCTTGGAAAGACATATTTCTCGAGCTGAAAAGTAGCAGGCAGCTAATCTTTCAAAAACTCCCGTCAGCTCCAAACGTTTCCTGCCCTGCCATGCTGGAGCCGTTAGCTCACGTCAATCAAGCACCCCAGGCATGGTCGCCAGAGGGCGCTGCTGAGCTCTTTCCATTGCCAGCATTACTTGACAGCAGAGATAAAGGTGATGAGCCCTTTGCCTGCTCAGCTCCTCTTTCGTCGCAACAGCCTTCCTATAGCAATGTCTATGCTCTGGAGGCTACCTATATGCCCACGGCTGCAGGCTTACGCCCCAGTGAGACCCCTGAGCAGGATCTGCCAGAGAATATTAAAAATCTTATTTGCCAGGCAATATCCAGGGGTATAGCGGCTGGGTTACAGCAAAGGCACCAGCCGGCCTCCTTGTCTCTGAGCCTCCCTCCCATTTCCAGCAGCAGATTTCGCTTCCTGCAGATCCATCTGGGTTTGTGCATCAATCTCCCAGCCACTCCATCGGCAGTGATGAGTCGTCCCTGGAGGAGAAAGGCCAGAGAGATCTGGACCTCTGAGGACGAGGGGATCACCCCAGACACCCCCGCCTTCATGGGATTGTTCCCTCCGGGGCTGTTTAAGTCTCTTCTACACAAGGCTAGGGCTACAGCCCACCTAGGAGAGGAGTTACCTTCTCCAGAACAGACCTCCGCTTCCCAAGGTCTGGAGCAGGATCTTTTTTCTGCACCAGTGGCAGAGCAAGATTTTATTCCGGTCCCAAATCTCTTTCTAAATGTGGTGCAAAAACAATGGTCTCACACACAGCGGTGTTACCCACTCCCAGTTCCAATGACAAGAGATTTTATAATATGGGGCCTTCTCTGTCCCAGGCCGTACAGTTACCATCTGTGGACAGGCTGGTAGCGGCCCTTTCCTCTGCCTCTCCGTACCTGGCAGGGGATATAGTCAAAGGTCTGAGGGTAGAAAACAAAAAATCTGAACTATCCCTAAGAAAAGCGCACCAAGCTGCAGCCTGGGCTGTTAAGGCCTCCTCAGCGGCATCTTTTTTTAACCGAACCTCTCTGCTGTGGCTATGCCAATTACAGTCGAGAGTCTCGCCCCAGGAGGTTCGTCTACACCAAGACCTCAATAAGTTAATTGCTGTGACTCAATTCTCAGCTGATGCTACACTGGATGCCGCCAAATATGCCTCCAGAGTCCTAGCCTCTTCCGTAACATCCAGGAGGCTACTGTGGCTCCATCAGTGGCAGGCTGACGCAAGAGCAAAATGGAGGCTAGCCTCTGCGCCTGGCATGCTCTTTGGAGACTCCCTTGAACCAATTTTAATCGGAAACAAGGAAAAGATAAAGGTCCTGCCTTCCTCCTTAAGATGAGCGGACCGTCGTCCTATGCCCTTTTCATGCAGGTATTCCTTTCGGCCTTCTGAATTCGAAGGAACCCAGTATCAGTGATTCTATGCCCAAAGGCCTGACCGACAATCAGACCGTTCTAGGTTTTGAGATAGGGCCCGACAGTCCTTTCAGACCAGGAGGCCATTTCGAGGGGCAGGGGGTCACCATTTCTAGAGACAAAAATGACTTTCAGGCCAACACTCCCATTGGGGGATAATTGGCCCTCTTTATAGACCAGTGGGCTGCATCAACAACAGTCAATTGGGTACTCAATGCTGTGAGATTTGGCCTCTCACTGGAGTTCCTCTCCATGCCCCCGAACCACTTCGTACAATGCCCTGTCTCCATAAACAGTGTCAAAAAGTGCCTCATGGACACGGCCATACAACATCTATTGGAGATCCGAGCCGTAGAGCCTGTTCCGGAGGACCAGAGGAGACAGGGGTTTTACTCTATTTTGTTCGTTGTACCTAAGAGTTTGGGGTGGGATGGAGAGCGATCTTAGATCTCAAGAGACTCAACGCCCACTTGGTCTACAGAAAATTCAAAATGAGCTCCCTACGCTCAATTCTGGAAGGGATTCGGCCTGGCAATCTCCTAACTTCAATCAACCTAACGGAGGCTAATCTCCACCTCCCAATATTACCGAACCATCACAAGTACCTCTGGTTCTCTATGCAAGACAACATCTGCAATACCGAGCCCTGCCATTCGGGCTGACCTCAGCTCCCAGGTATTCTCCATAGTGGTGGATATAGCATCCAGGAATGGGTTAACTCCGTCTACTTGCTGATTGGACTGAGTCTGTCAAAGCTGTTTAGGTCCCTTGGCAGCTTTTTGACTCAGTCACTCAGCTAGGGAGGTTGTGCCAACCATTCCTCCTGTGGCAGATTGACTTATTCCTGGTTGCTAATCCATTGAGACACAACTGTGAGTTATATTTGACTAATTCCTTCAACTCTGGTGAGCCAGCTAATTCCATCAACACTGGTGAGCCAGAGAGAGGTGGCTCGTCCCTGGAGAATCCCTCCGGAAAGGATCTCTCTCAGCCAGGGGGTCTTGATCCATCCAGAGCCCCAGTGGCTCCACCTGACCACCTGGCACTTGAGAGGGATCTCCTGAGGAAGGACCATTACTCTGGCAAGGTCATCGGAATGATCCAGGCAGCCAGGCAACCATCCACTAACATAATTTACAACGCCACCTGGTAAATTTTACCAGATGGTGCTCCACCTGCCACATTATTCCCACTTCCGCCTCGGTACCACAAGTGCTGGCCTTCCTACAGGAAGGTTTGGACAAAGGTTTGTCTCACAGCACAATCCACAGACAGGTGGCAGCCCTGGCCACAGTTCTGACCTGCAGTGAACAGGAATCCCTTGCTCTTCACCCTGTCATTCGCAGGTTTCTTAGGGGCGCGGCAAACCTGCAGCCGCCAGTAGTCCATTGTTACCCTACTTGGGATTTACCCAAAGTCCTGCAGGCCCTGCATATACATATACACATACACATATATGCATATACATATATATGCGCATATATATGTGTGTGTGGTGTGTGTGTGTGCATATGTATATGCATTTGTATATATGTCTCCCTCCCTTCCTCTCATTTTTTGGCCACCTGGGACGTCTGTGTGCCCCATATATGTAACACATTTTTGCTGATAATGAAAATAAAGGGAGACTAGTATAGATCTATTTCAAGCTATTTAGCTTTCATCAGCTAGCCATACCCTTACTGATTCGAACCTGGGCAGCCTGCCTGTAAGGCAGTAGCTTTAACCTCCAAGCCACATGCTCTCCTCCTACATCAGCTTGTACCAGGGAAGGGTTATAGGTTTTTTTCCTGTCGAATTACCCTGGTATACCCAAATATGGGAGGGAGCATACTGCTTCCTTTTTGACTTTTGGCCCCTCCAGGGGCCATCCAGGCAGTTGCTATAGACGACAAACTATTTTCTCTATGTGTAATACATTTTAGCTGATAATGAAAATAAAGGGAGACTAGTATAGATCTATTTCAAGCTATTTAGCTTTCATCAGCTAGCCATAGCCTTACTGGGATTTGAACCGGGGCAGCCTGCTTGTAAGGCAGTAGCTTTAACTTCCAAGCCAGAGCCTCTCCTACATCAGCTTGTACCAGGGAAGGTTTGAATCTATTTATTTATATAAATATAAATATAAATATTATATCAATATCTCTATCTCTATCTATCTATCTATCTATCTATCTATCTATCTATCTATCTATCTATCTATCTATCTATCTATGTAACATTTTTTGCTGATAAATGAAAATAAAGGGAGACTATTATAGATCTATTTCGAGCTATATGTGTGTGTGTGTGTGTGTGTGTGTGTGTGTGTGTGTGTGTGTGTGTGTGTGTGTAGGTCTTTGGTTATTCGGGTTTTCTCCTGCGTGAAATTGGAAGTGTCTTGGCGACGTTTCGATGAAGTCTCATTCATCATCATCAGGCTGGTGTCTTCTGCTTCCTGCTTCTAGGAGCAAATTGCTAGATGATAGAATATATCCCCAAGGAGCTTTATATTTATTATTTATATATATATAAATATCAGGAGGAGCTTTATATTTATTATTTATATATAAATAAATATCATTTATCAGCAAAAAATCCTATAGATAGATAGATAGATAGATAGATAGATAGATAGATAGATAGATAGATAGATAGATAGATATATGATATAGATGATAGATATAGATAGATATAGATAGATAGATAGATATAGATAGATAGATAGATAGATAAATAATAAATATAAAGCTCCTTGGGGCTGAGAAGAATTGCTGCAAAACTAAGTTTCCTGAAGTGGACCACTAGACTCCTAAACAACTGAAAAAACGATCTAGTAAAAAGAAAAGTCAACCAAAAGAGCAACATGCAAACAAAAGCAAATAAAACACCCCAAGGAACAAAACAAATTAAAGTTTGTGTGCATTGTTTAATGGACTGTTAAATTGGCCATGCCCACCTAGCCATGCCCACCCAGTCACATGACCACCTAGGCATGCCCACCCAGCCGGTCCGGCCCCCCCAACAGTCTGAGGGACCATGAATTGGCCCCATTTAAAAAGTTTGAGGACCCCTGTATAAAAGCAATCATATTCTATCCTGCTAAATTCTCCAAAACAAAAACAGTATACTTATCAAAATGAAGTATGTAAAACCATGTTTCCATGCCAGAAAATGATTGAAATAACAGTTTAAACAAGAAAAGTAGGAATTAAAATTAAAAGCTATTATTTCTGAATACTTGTCAATTTCATAACTGTTTCCTGATTTCTCTCTCTCCATTCTGGACATGTATATGTATATGTATATAGATGGATTAATAGATGTAGATGTAAATGTCAGTAAAATCTGGAATTTATTCTTCTCTAAAAATTCTTTTCTTCATAAACCAATTTGAACCACAATATAACTGTTTAGTTTTCTGTTTAGTTTCTTAGTTCATCAGTTCATATATTTTGAGTAATCATGTCATATAGAATTTAGTATTTCCAAAGCTTCTTTTTGTACCTGGAACAATAGAAGTGAAAAAAATATTGTTTGACACAGCATGCAAATTATGTAAAAAATAGTTGTGTTAATGCACTCTTGTCTACTAATTTGCCTTTGATTATTTTTTAAGAAAATAGAAAATCTATGCAGACATTGATTTCCAGGATTAGATCAGATAGAAACTGATGCAGTGTGAAGTGGCCTCCCTCTAGAGATCAGAGTGGCTCTCTCTTTACTGCTTTTACACCAGATCTTAAAAGCCAGGCTTTTTTGCCGAGCTGTCCCCAGTTTAATTTAATAGTACCATCTTAAAAAAAAACGTGTTTTTATTTTTGTATGGGGTTTTATGCTACATTTCTTTTTTAATGTGAACAGCAAAGAGTTTTTCTTTATTGCCTTGGTATACAAAGATATTAAACAAACAAACAACATTGGGCTCTAAACTTTCACTGAGAGCGTTGGTTTCAAGTTTCTGCTTAGTTACAAATCTGAGTCAATAATCATCGCTTAAACCAATTTACCTCAGGGGTGCTATAAATTAAAACTGACAAGCCAAGCTCCAGGTAAAATTCTCACAAAGAAGTACAGTGGAACCCAACCAGAGTACCGTATCAAAATTTATGAAATCATTTTCAACACATTCAATCCTTTGCCCTTGAAAAAGGGACACAAAGAAATCTACAGGAAATTCCTCTATTCCAACTGTCCATTTTTAAACTTAGTTTCGATGAAAAACATTGACAATGCTTAATAACAATGTTCATATTACGCCAGATCTAACATTTCTATAATCATTTGATAGTCTGTTATCATCTAATGTTTCATAACAAAATTATGACTTATTTCAATATACAATATTCAAGATTTCTTTAGATTAATAATTTATTAAATTTAGATGCTGTCCAGTTCACAATGACTCTGAGATGGTTACTCTCAGCAAAGATCATGTTGGCTGGTTAGTTCTGAAAGTGGAACAATATATTACCAAGATCGGGAAACACGGCTTTAGGCTACAATGTGAGGCTAATGAAAGCACTGATGTGCGTTCAGTATGTGTTCTAGCACAATAATACTTGAAAATGTATTTCCTATATCTATATACATATTTGGCTGTGAAAGTAACTTACCTGCTTATCTTCCTCTGTATGTGGTAGCCGATCTCTAGCTTTTGTTAGCCAGAGAAGGGCCATCTTTTTATTATTTAATTTCATGTATGTCTTTCCCAAGAACAGCAGGTTTTTACTATAGAAATTTGGTTCAACTACACAGAAATGAAAACAAACAAAAAACTTCTGGTTTTTAATTTATAATCTAAAGCTTATTTGCTTCTAATATTTTAAAAAGTTAAGCATAATCTCAGTACATATATAGAGAAGAGATAATGTGGTACATTTTGCTGAGCGGTAAAGGATATTTGGTTCTATCTGCACTGTAATGTTTTTATTTCATTATCACTAGATCGACATTCTGTAATATATATATATAAATTTAAGATGGAAATTACTTTATTTCTGTTCCTCACTTCAATATACATCTTTATAATGCAAATTCTAATGCAAGTTCATTTATGACTAAAACATTTCACATTCCTCTTCTGAGAAACACAATGTATAAATAAGTGGTGTTAATTTTAATCTTCTCATAATAAATAGAAACATTTTAATAAACAAAGAAGAAATGCTTGTTCTAACATAACAAACTCATAACATGCTCTCAAGATAGTTTTAACGTACAATTCCTTTAGCATCCCTATTGAAAGAATATTAAATAGTGTATTAAATAGTATAATTAAAAAGTTGCATATTCAGTACTAAGTTTCAGTACTGAAACACTATGGATTTTCCAATTTATAATTTGGGTATCTCTCTAATGACTAGAGATACTAATTTTTTTCATTCTACATTGATACCTCAGTAGATATATCATTAGATACAGCTGAAGGGAATTTTAAGAACTTTCATATCCTTGTTTCATATAATACTATAAATCAGGGGTCCCCAACCTGTGGGCCATGGCCCACTAGTGGGCTGTGAAGCGTTTGCAACTGGGCCATGGAAACAGCTAGCAAGGGCACCCATGCCATTCTTGCATGAGCGTGCTCCATCTGTGTGAGTGGCAGGTGCGCGTGCATGCCGCTTGCGGAAATGGAATTGCGTTCACGCATGCTTGCCAACCACTTGTATGAACCTTCTCTCCCCCACCCCGCCCCGCAAAGTTGGAAATGTTGGGGAACTCTGCTATAAATAATTTACACTTTCATATAGTATCTAACACATTTTAATTTTGATTTCAAAATTGTCATTCAATATGCATTTTTACATAACTTACCATTTTCAGCCTTTTGAAAGTACTGTAATGCCTAGAAGACATTAGCATTAAGATTAGAAGAATACTATTAAAGTAATCCAAATCCTTCCAGTAAAAATTAAAATACTTCAATAACTGCAATATAACTTGTGTTTTCTAGGGAAAACACAAAAGGGAATGCTATATGCTTTATAGTTTTTATTCAAGAAGATATATTTATTTACAAATGTAATTAATCTTATGTATTTTATGAAATAGCTGGTATATTATTGATAATATCAATAAGTAGTCATTTAGTAGATGGTATATTTATTTTTCAGAATCTCAAGTTTTATCCAAAAATATACTATATACTATATATACTATAGCCTCATAGATGATAAAGACTGACCTTTCAATCTCCTATTTATTTATTTATTTATTTATTTATTTATTTATTTATTTATTTATTTATTCATTCATTCATTCATTCATTTATTCATTTATTCATTCATTTATTCATTCATTCATTTTTATATGCCGCCCAACTCCCATAGGACTCAAATTTTTTTCAATGTTCCAATGGATAATATACCAAAAAAAGCTATAGGAAATACTAATGGGGCACATACTTCTTCATAGGTAGAGCTGGGTGGTGTTGAGAATAAAATAGCAGCTATTTTCCTCTGATACCATGGCATATCAGCAAACGTGTAACACCTGTAACATACAGAAAATGTATTTATTAAGTATGTCTCCTAAGATCACAATATTTAAAATCACATAACTAGAGGTGGCCAGTGAATTCTAACTTTAACCCAATTCTAGAATGATGTATGCCTGACTATTATACTTCCAAATCACTACCAAAGAACAACTAGAGAAAGCTATAAGTTAAATGCCACTCAAGTGTAGAAAGGCCTCACTGGCTAGTTTTTTCTGTATGAACACTAGTTCATATTATGACTTGGCTAGTCAGATAAGTATATAAATATTTACTCTGAAGTGATTTTGAGAGTAGGGAGAGTAAGCCAAACACATTCTCTTCTGGGTCTATGCTATGCTCGGTTGGTAAGTTATAAGAATAGGACTTAGTTCAGCTTCTCTGTGGAGGAAGGGCAGCTTCAAAGGTGGCATAAAGTGTTAGAAACGTCCATGGACAACATGTCAAGATTAGAAGAAACTGATCAATAAAAGATCAGGCTGGCAGTTAACATACAACAGCGGCTAAAACAGACTAGCCATTTGAATAATTGTTGAAGACAGAATAATTATTCTGTCCAGATTATTTATTTGTGAGATTTATATACCGCCTCACAGTGCAAGCACTCTCTAAGCAGTTTACACCAGTAAGCAATGTATATTTATATTGCCCCCAACAATCTGGGTCCTCATTTTACCTACCTTGGAAGGGTGGAAGGCCGAGTCAACCTTGAGCCGGTGAGATTTGAACTGCTGACCTGCGGATCACAGTCAGCTAAAGTGGCCTGAAGTACTGCTCTCTAACTGTTGTGCCACCTCGGCTCATTAAAAGTGATTTTAATTTAAGATTAAAAGTGGCTGGTAGATGGATTGAACAGTTAATTTAAGATTTATGGGATGCTGTGTGAGATTAGGATAAGACTCACCAAGGCATTCAAGAATTGCTGAAGAAAAGTGCCAAAGAGGAACAAATATACAATTTCTAACTATTTTTGTTTTAATGGTTTTAATTATTGTGATATAATTTGCCTCCCGGAGTCAACTGAATTGAGATAGGCATGTCACGGTGTGAATATTGCCAGTTGTATGCATATGCAGGGTGATGCATCCCTATCCTAATATTATGGTACATTCCAATACAAGCAGGACACGTGATGTGATCTTCTGCGCATGTGTGCGTTCCTGATTCTCCATTATTCTCTTATGCCTCTGACTCTGACCGGAATGGTCACGATTTATTAGCAAGATGTAACTATTCATGATTTATTGTTTTTGTACCGAAATAAATATTTTCTATTAGACTTTTAATCTCGGCTTTATTTCTAAATGTCTGAATTACAAGAAAAGATCCACATCGCCTCTATGAGATTTATTCTCACTTTAACAAAGCAGCTATAGAAATTGAATAAATAAATAAATATATGCTTACTAAGAATGCTTTAAGAACAAATGCCTGGGGAAAATACCTGAAGTGCGCAGGACTATACTTAGAGAAGTTGAGGAAGATTCATTTATGAAAGAATGTTAAAACTGAAATGTTAAAGTCTTAATTTAATCAGATAAGGCTTGGCCAATACTCAAACTGCTAATAATATGACAAGTCAAGGCCTGTACCTCTTTCATTGTGTGTTATTTGGCCCTTTGTTTAAGACAAGAATATTCATCATTGTGTTTACAGATCTTTTAAGATATGGTGTTATCTAGTTTAGAGCTTTTCAACATTAGGGAAGAAAAGAAGGCCTTTTTAAAAAAAAGGTTTGAGCAAAATGTTGCCACCTAGGATATTAATCAGTCAATAACTTACCAAGAGAGACAAGACTTATGATAGTTGATCAGGAAAGTAAATATTAATGAATAATAAATGCAATCTCTAACCATTAGGTAAAAACTGGAATGGGAAAATATGTGATCCTTCGAATGCTATCATATACAAGTCTCTGATCTCTTATGATTGTCATGTTAGTTAGGGCTAACAAAAGTTGAAATTTAATAATCACTGGACCGAGTTACAGTGGGAATGAATGTACTGTTAAAGACCTGAAGGTGAGAGATTGTCCTGGAGAAAATCTATATGGTTAAGAGTTGTTATCTACGTGGTTGTTAAGAGTTGTCACTGACTTGAGGGCACATAATAAAATATCAAAAGAGCCATATGTTGATTATCCTTGATTTAAATTATTCAGGGAGCATATATACAAAAGGTAAATTTCTTCTTAACATATCTTTTAAATAATGACTGAGAAACTGAGAAACCACTAAAATTAAATTGATATGCTTAACAGAGTCGAGTGGGGAGGGATAGGTTTGGTGTTTAATTAGAAGGAAATGAGAATAGATCAAATGCAAATAAATTTTTAAAACACAACTAGTGGAGACATATTGCTGAAATTTATATATGATGTTATGTAAGACAATACTGATAGGGTAGTTCATTTGTTCAGAAATTTATTGCTAAATACTAAAAGCATTGTGCAATTACTTCACATTCCACATATCAGGCAAAAATGTTGGCATTTCAAATATAATTTTGTTTAGAAAGATCATCTTACCAAATGCCCATAAGATGAAGTGAAGTAGCATCCTTTGGATTCAGATCAATTGCTTTCTGTTAAAAAAAAAATCCAAAAGCATTTCTTTATCATTGCTTAATATTTACCTCCATAACTCCTACCTTCCCACTTACCTAATCCCTAGCAACAATGAAATTACATCATTGCTTATTTTTGTCTGAAAAAAATAATGAATTTCATATGGTTTAAAGAGAAATGTCCTTAATATTTAGTCCACATGTTCTATGGCTTGTATAGATCAGATTTACATCCTGATGGTTGAAAACTAACATTAAGTTAAGTCTGCTAGCATCCAAATTTCTCTGTTCAAGCTCACAAAACTATATTTGAAAACACAAATATCCTGAAACATGTAGCTGAAGGAAAAAGGACACACTGAAGAAATTATAATCAGGAATATGCAACATTCAACAGGTGCTCACTAGGATTTATATCTGACCCTCCAACAACCTAATTCAAGTATTTCAGGGTGGTTTGTGTTTTCTCAGAAGTACATCTTCTAAAAGAGAATGGGGTTTATTATATTCTTGATATCACTGGAACACCAAAAATCACCTCCAGGATGAAAATTGAGACAAACTGTTCCATTTTGTACCTAACTTATTTATCCACTTCAGAGGACTTATTAACAATGACACAGGTAATTTCCTATCTCATAAAGTTTACTTTAACTATTATGTACTTTAAGAAAAATGGACTGCAAAAGATTTCTAATAATGCAGGAAAAGGTCAAGACCATTAGAAATAGTGAATTCTTAAAATGTGTAATATGGCCGAGCTACAGTGAACAGAATGCAAGCTATACATGAACATCATTTAAAGCATAGATTAAAGGAAAAAATTGGTCAAATAAACTGAAATAAATTGAGATGAGTTAGTTTACCTTTTCTGCTCTATATTTTAGAAGTTAATTAAATGTTAATTTCCTATTTCATATAATGACACAATGAAGTTTAAACTGCTCTTTATGTTTGCTATTTGAACATCCCCTTAAACAAAGAAGTTTAACTACACTGAAAAGGATAAAAATGCAAAATCCAACATGGTAGAGTACAGAAGTCTTCAAGTTCCTGAGACTAGAACTGTGTCCCTCAGCAAGGATAAATTACTGCCTCTCAGGGGTGGGTTCTAACTTACCTCGCTGCTGGTTCGCTTCCTCCCACACTGCGTAGCCACGCGCATGTGCAGTGCCAAAAAATCCAGGGGGGGGGGAGTCAAAAACAAGATGGCAACCGCATGCACAGTGCCGGAAACTCGGCTTCTGCACATGCTCTGAAGAAAAAAAAATTCAAAAAATAAATAAATAAATTCAAAAAACAGATGGCGGTGCCCACGGACCGGTACCGACTGAACCGGTTCCATGACATCATCGTGATGTCACCAGCGGGTCACTACCGGTTCAGGCGAACCAGTCTGAACCAGGAGGAACCCACCTCTGCCGCATCTGAAAAAAGAATGGCAAGACTTCTGAAACATTAAGGACTATCATTCTAAACTCATGTTGACCATGACTTTTCAGAGACAACAAATTATCCTTCTTTGGTTCCTTAATACTTAAATGTATCCAATGTAGGCTTCAAAAATGTTACGTTTTTTGTAA
Organism: Diadophis punctatus similis; assembly: GCA_023053685.1. NCBI lineage: Eukaryota > Metazoa > Chordata > Lepidosauria > Squamata > Dipsadidae > Diadophis > Diadophis punctatus. The sequence goes on from JALIGW010000003.1 coordinate 176,214,790, forward strand.
TATTTTTCTTACAAAAATGTATTTTTGTATATGTTAAACAAAATCCATTAAAATATTTTTAAGCATTCCTTATTAATGAAGACAATGAGAGTTCAATGATTCATATATAATCCAACAACTAAAAACACTTCAGTTTCTAATTTGTTCTTCATCATAAATTGCTCTTCCGTCATGTTCAGGTTTGTGTGGCAGAGGACACAAGTTAAGGTTAATACAAACGTTAATACTTTTAAATACCTGAAAATGTTCCTTAATAACAAAAGCACTGGAGATTTTATTCTTTATTCCTTCATAATCTCCCACATCACTGAGGCATATTGCATACCACTAATAAAAAGAATGAAATAGATTATTTAGCAATATGAAATATTTAGGGATTAAATTATTATATCGTCAATACATATATATCTAACCATACTACACAAAGATTTGTTATTTTAAGCTTCAGTCAACAGGGAATGCTAGGAGGTTAACTGTCTAAAATGAACTATAGTTAAAACTAAATGAATGGCATACAATTTCTTACAAGACCAAGCTGAAGGAGGTTTTAAATCAAGTTGAGATTACATAAAAGTCCTGACAGAATAATTTTGGAAGAGTGAAGAAGAAACTTTCCCACATCCTACATTCAGACAGGGCTCTGAAAAAACAGACATTTAAAAGAAATTCTATGTTAATGTCTAGACAGGTTTATACAAACAGGACATGAATAGCTATAACTGTCTAAGCCATTCTAGGCTTTTAAAATTAAAATTTGAACTCAAAAATAACTAGCAAAAACTTAGTTCAATTACACATCTATGATTTATCTTATACTATGCAACACTTGTGTTTTAAAAGCAAAAGGGTGCTCCGGAGCATGCAGGAACATCCAAGTTATATGTATCTTCATCTTTTAAAAGAAAATGAATATTTACTTGGGATCATGCAGCTACTTCTGCGTTGTTTTCCCTTTAAATATGCTTTGGCATGTATCACTAATTGCAATATTTTCAATATTGGTATCTACTTTAAAGTGATCAAGTCAGTAGAAATATTACTGCAGCTACAGTTTCTGGAACTTTCTGATCTCAATTCATTTGGTAGGCTGGTTTGAAATTATAATTGCTGTATACTAATTAAATGAATTGAATATGAGTTTGTCATTTAAGATATGAAGAAATTGTTGCAATTTTCCTTTCAAATTCCTAAACTCAGAAATGAGCCACTACAAAATGTAAATTATTTGTTTATCTGACCTTGTGTACACAATAACAATTGCTGTCTTTCTCAAGTGCCTTCTTTGCATAATCAAGGGCTTCATAAACCAGCTGCTTCTTTTTTTCTGCTGAAGTTTGACTAAGCTGAGCAAGGTCTCGTAAAGCTCGTGCCAGACGCCATAATACTTGTCCATTTTCACTACATATTAATATATATAATAGGATATATTATGATGTACCATAGTAAGGTATCAATGTACAGACATATTTATTATACTTTTAACTACCAAACAATAGTTCTGTGCTATAACTTTATATATAACAATATAAAGGCAGCTTAATAATAACACGTCACTGCATGACACAATAATAATTTTAACTGAGTATTTTGCAGTGAACTAGATCTAGTGAAAGTAGAGGTACTCTACAAGTGTAATCAACTCCAAAAATTAAAGTCTGGGGATATTCAAATTTACCCAAAGAGAACGTTTTTATGAACCGTACATTCCCAATCTGCTAAATGCATTTTAAAAAAGGATCTTCTTAGAACTTCAAACTGTTTTATTGCTCATTATAATTATTATAGTGTCATGCACTGATGTTATTATTTCATTTTGAGCGTTTTCTTTTCCACTAAAAACAATTAGAAGAAAAAGTTGTTTTTTAAATGAGAGTTAATGGACTTAAAAGGTCCATTATAAAGTATTCTAAAATTCTGATTTCAACCGTTCCATGTATCTAGTGATTTTGTACCATTGCTGTGTGCTTTATGCCAACCTCATCCCATTATCATGCCGAAACAGCATACTGTACCTGTTTTTGTGTTCACTCAGCAACTGATACAGCTTTTCGGTTTCTCCACTTCCATAGAGATAGTCTGCTTGAGCTATGATTTCATCAACTTATGATATAATAAAACAAGAATTCAATGAATCTGCCCATCTGTGAAGCAGGTATTACTTTAATAAAAAAAATAATTGATGTGATTGCATACAGACATACTAATATTACAAGTCAGGAATAGAAGACAGTAGCATCATGATAGTTAAAACACCTTTCTTTCCATCAACAGCTTTATATGGTACTGTTAGGCTGAGTCTATTAACAGGAAGTGTTTCCAACATCTACCCCTCTTTTTGAGTCAGTGTCAAAGAGATATAAGATTACAAGATAAAACACTGATGTAGTTGATCTTTCCCAATTTATCTCCTCTCAGATAAATTAGACAAGTCATGAGTCAACAGTATTATTGGCACAAACAACCCAAAGAAAATAGGTGATATAAGTATAAAGCGATATATAAAAGGACAAAATCAGCCAGAGAAGGAATATGTTATGTTAAATATTTTATACTGTATATGTATTTCCAAAAATATAAATTTTGTAAAGAAACAAAATATGCAAAATCCACTTTATATATACTTTAAACTATCCATCAGCAGCAAATCCTGTATCAGTATAGATACCTGTGCCAATCTCCATCTCAATAATCATCTTAGGGTTGAGTTTCCATCTCATCAATATTTTTCTAAGTAAAATCCTTCTATTTGATTACTTTAAATACATAACTAATTCCTGAGCTCAAGGTTGTTTAAGAGCTCTGATAGAAATCATACAAAATTATAGTCCGCAACATTATTTGCAGTTTCCAAGATCTCCAGAACATGGGTCCAATATTTTCCGATTGTCCTCTTTTGTATAGGGCAGTGGTTCCCAACCTGGGGGTCGGGATCCCTTTGGGGGTCAAATGACCATTTCACAGGGGTCACCCCGGGATCCTCAGCTCCCCCCCCCCCACTGCCACAAGCCTGGCCACATCGACTCAACTCGCCCGAGCCCTCCGATTAGTCAGGAGAGGTGCCATTTGGTGAGAGGCGTTTGTGACGCCTGGCGGCCGAGCTTTGGCAGCATCAGCTAAGGGGCCAGCTTTGCTCTCAATTCTGGGAGTTAAAGTCCAGGCACCTTAAAAGTTGCTGAGATTGAGAAATATTGCTGTACACTTGTTGGTTATCAAGTCTAAATACAGAAGTAGACTTGTTATGGAAGCTGATATTCCTTGTGCTCTTGCAAAGACTGGCCCGAGAATTTCTGATCTGGCATAATTACATATTGTTTTTGTGATTAATCGCTATGCTTTAATTATGTTCAATTTGTAACAATGAAAATACATTCTGCATATTAGATATTTACATTATGATTCATAACAGTAGCAAAATTACAGTTATGAAGTAGCAACGAAAATAATTTTATGGTTGGGGGTCACCACAACATGAGGAACTATATTAAGGGGTCGCGGCATTAGAAAGGTTGGGAACCACTGGTATAGGGTATGAGGATTCCTTAATGGATTCCTTAAACCTTCAGGGTTTTAAAATACTGATTGAAAGAATGAAATATGAGGCTGATATTCCCCTTTTCCATTTTAGAGAACAAAATCAGTATCCAAATATTTGCAAGGCTGAAGATATGGATTTTTCTTCATTGAGTCACCTCAGTGCTAGGCCTCAGAACCATCAAATATCCTCTTCCACTTGATATTCTCCATAGGATCACATAATTTTGACCTTGCTATCCTTTCATTGGATACTGAAGACCTGGCTTTTCCTCCAGGCCTTAGGTAAGGTGGAGTAGGCGTTACCTGAGTGTGTGTTTTCTACTGGGGTATGTTGTTTCCCTGGTTATCACATTATTTGTTTTATACTATATTGTATTATATAATCTGTGTGCCATTAGAGTTTTAGTGAGTTATGTGGCTTTATAAATTTGATTTATAAATGAATAACGGAGAGAGAAAACAAGCTATATCTCTTATAAGCAGCCATACTTAGTCCTTCCTCTAATAAAAAAATCAGATTATATTTTAAGTATGGGGGATTGGATTTGATAACTCTACATTTTTAGGGGAAAAAATTCTTACCTTTCACATCAGCACGAACCATAGCAGACCGAGAGATTACTAGATAAGTGTTGTATCCCAGGTAGGACAATGCTGAGAATATAAATCCTCTTCTGAAAATTCTGGATTTTTCAAACACCTAATAAAAAAAATCAATATAGCTATTTACAAATCTGATACCAATTCTTTTTATCTAAGCATATATGTTCACAAAGTGGCTAAAGGTGGAATTTGAGAATTAGTACCAAGCATTATGCTAAGACATATTGTGGCTTACTATACTATGGAATTAGGATCATTGCTTTTTTATGATAATATGTAACTTCACACATTTCAGTGTGTTAGAAGCTATCTATTGTATGTCACAACTCTTTAGCTCATTCTATTGATAAACTCTATATTTCTGTCCCTCAAATAATTCAGTGCTACCTTTGGTTCTCTCTCAGTTGTGACCATTTTATCAGGGCATCTTGTTTACAATGAAGCAAAATATTGTAAGCTTAAAAACCTCAAGCCTCAGTGTACCTTTTCCTCCTGGCATGAAAAATAGATATGCAATAGCAATAGCAATAGCACTTAGACTTATATACCGCTTCATAGTGCTTTACAGCCCTCTCTAAGCGGTTTACAGAGTTCAGCATATTGCCCCCAACAATCTGGGTCCTCATTTTACCGACCTCGGAAGGATGGAAGGCTGAGTCAACCTTGAGCCGGTGAGATTTGAACAGCTGAACTGCTGAACTAGCAGTAGCCTGCAGTGCTGCATTTAACCACTGCTAAGTGGTTAAATGCAGCATTCTAATTACACATTTTAAAAAGCAGGCATTCTAATTACACACTTTAAAATGTTTAAGGTTTTCTCACTAAGAGATTCTAGAATATGGATTCCGATTCTTTCTATTACACTAATCTTGGAGAACATACCGTATGTATAAGTACAACACACACACATAAGCTAGTCAAAGTGTGACCTGAATTTACTAGTTTACTAGTTTAGTTCTACCTTAGGCACTGACTTCTGTCTTAATCTCTCCTTCAACCCTAAGAAGGAGGCAATGGGAAATAACTTCTGGAAATCTTGTCAAGAAAACTCTCTCCCTCAGGGGAAGGGAATATTTGTCCAAGAGCAAAATACTACAAGAATAAAACATAGACATCGGACTTCCGGTTTCGCGTTCGGCGTCGAATGGCGCTCCTTCTTTAGGGCGCTTTCCCGACTCCCTGCCAAGCCGCCAGAACAGCTGTCTGGCGGCTTGGAATCTCTCTGCCCCGGACATAGGGGGGAGAGGAGAGCGTGGCAGGTGGGGTAGAGCCCCCCTGGCGCCCTAGGAGTCATCCAGGGGCGCGGAGGGAAGGCTCCCCAAGTAGCCTGCCCCTAGCTCCGGGAGCCTGGGAATCTCCGCTTTTGCGGAGCAAGACGCCGAAGCCGCCGCTGCTTCCAGAAGAGGATTTTTAAAACTTTTTTTTTGTGTATTTAATGAAGCAGACAGAGAGAACCAGGGGCTTTGTTGGGCAAGTATGGATTTTCTTTTTCTCTTTTTTTAAACCCTCGGCTAACTTTCACTTTGAAGAAACAAAGTAACATTTAATATGCAACAATATGGCGTTTGAAGGAGGAGAAGTGAAAGTGATTTCCGTTTTGCTTGTGGTTCTCTTTTTTCATGGAAACTCTTTGTTCTGAAAACTGAAAACTGGCTGTCCTTCTTATATTCTCTGATAACTGATATTTTTTTTTTAAAAAAAAATAAGGACTATTCGCCTTTGAAAGTGGAAAGTATTTTTTTAGAGATCTGGCTTTTTAAGGCGTTTTGAAGGAGTTGGGAAGAGAAGTGAAGGTGATCTTTGCTTTGTTTGTTTGTGGCTCTTTCTCTTATGGAAAATTATAACTTTGAAAACTGACTTTTTTTTTTCTCTGTCTCCTGATTTTGGAAGTTAAAAACTTTCTGTCTCTTACACTGGAAAGAATTTTATTTAGAGTTATGGCTTCTCTCTATACCTCTTTGGAAATATAAAAATGGTTTTAAGTTTGGAAAGATTGGTTTTTTGTTTTTTTTCTGGCTTTTCTCTTGTGGAAATTTTGAAAACTGACTTTTACTCTTTGTTCCGTGACCTTGGATTATAACAGCAACTGATAACTTCACTAAAATAAATAAATTATAAAAGACTATTTGCCCTGGAAATTGCAAGATTTTTTTTTCTTTCTCTTTTTAAGGATTTGACCCTTTTTTGCATCTCTTTGGAATTACAATAAAGAAGAAGTGAAAGTTATTTGTGTTTTGCTTGTGGTTTTTGGACTTTGGGAAACTTTTGTATTTGAAAACTGGTTTCTATTTTTGATTCTCAATTTTGGATTATAAAACAATCGATAGTGATTTGGCAATTTCAGTGTAATTTTTTGGAACTACAACAATGGCTTCAAAGTATGGAATGATTGCCTTGAATAAAAGGCCTATTTATCCCTCTGCTTATACTTCTAAAATGCAACTTGCTACTGAGTCAACACCTCCACAAGTTTTGACATCGGAAAACTTATTAAATACTTTAAAGATTATGAAACAAGACTTAATTTTGGAATTTAATCAAAAAATCACTGAAATAGAAAAAAAAATGCAGGATGCTTTAAAGAATATGGAAAAGCAGTTACGGATGGATATGTTAGAGGTTTGTAAAGGTTTAGCAACAAATGTTGATGTTTTGGAGGACTGTATTGAAACAAATAAACAAGCGCTGGCAACATCGGTGGAATATATAAACAAATTTCAAAAGGACATCGCAAATTTTGAAACAGAGGTGTTGATGTCACAGTTTAGAAGAATGCAATTTGCCATTAGAGTAAGAGGGTTGAAGGAAGGTTTATATGATAATTTGAAAGGAAGAATGATTGAGGCCTTGGTACAGGTTTCTGGAATTTCTAAAGATGAGTTGGCTACACAAATAGAAAAGATATACAGGGTCAACTCGTGGCACGCAAAACAAAAACATTTACCAAGGGACATTGTTATATATTTTACCACAAGAGTTTTACGGAACAGAATTATCTAGGCGACGTTTAAGAATAATCTTCAGGTGAATGGTCAGGAACTTAGGATATGGAAAGAAATTCCCTCTAAAATGCTTAAAGCTAGAAAAGAATTTACTTTTTTGATTGATGAACTTAAAAGATTGAATTTACAATATAAATGGGAAGCACCAACAGGAGTAACGGTGAAATTTTTGGAGAAAAGATACCGGCTGACTACGATAAACAAAGCTATCGAATTTTATGTTAACATTTTAAAGGCTGATATATCTAAAATTCCAGAAGAAAGATGTATTAATGTAGAAGAGGATAAGGAGGAAAAGTCATCTTTACCGGATCAAAATGATATAGTTTTAAAGAGTCAAAGTGAATTGCAGAGCCAGAAAGATGTGAAAAAGGAGATGGAGCACTGGGATCAGATGGAAGATGAGCTGATAAATTCAAAATCATCAAGATATAAAAGGAGGCAACCAATAAGATACAAAGAGAAGTAGTGTTGATATGTATTAGATGGATGGAGATAATATAATTGTATTTTCTTCTTCTCCTTTTTTTATTGTTGTTTCTTCTTCTTTCTTTCTTTAAAAAAATTTTTTTTTCTCTTTTTTAATAATTCTTTAAGAATTGGAATTTTTAATTTTTAATTAAAATTATTAAGTTATAAATTATTACAATTAGATTTTAAAAGTCGTTTTAAAGGAAGGATTTTTTTTTTCCTTTTGCTTTAGGTTTTCGTTTTTCTCTCTCTCTCTTCTAGGTTTCTACTATTATTATTATTATTATCATTATCATTATTACTATTGTTATTATTTTTATTGTTATTATTATTATTATTAATATTAATATTACCTTTAAGGATATCTTTTTATTATGAATTAACAAATTGTTGTATAATAATACTATGTGGTTATGATGAAATTCAAAAGTTTTATTATTTAATATGTAGACACGTAATATTTTTTTTAGTTTCATTTGAACTAATAAGTTGTTTTATAATAATATGTTGTTATGATGAAATTTAAAGGTATTATTATTTAATATTTAGATATTAGCTACGCAAAATTTTCTCGGTTTTAGTTAATCATGAGATTATTATTATCATTAATGTTTTTTTAAAGATTTAGTAGTATTAATAATTTTTATAGGTCTAGAAAGTTGATTGAAAGGAGGAGGGAAAAACTGTTTTCCTTCCTTTGTTTAACCCAGATTATTATTATTATTAACAATATATATTAATATATTTGTACTTTTTATTTTTTATCTTTTAGAATTATATTGGAAATAATGTAAAATATAGAAAGTTAATGATGTTAACATTGTATAATTTGGAGTTGAGGGGTTTTTCTTTTTTCTTTTTCTCTGTAATTACTGATATTACGCCCTGAATTCTCTCTGGGAAGTCCGGGGGGGGGGGGGAGGGCGGGAGGGAAGGGGGTGGGGTGGGGAGAAAAATTAAAAAAATGTTTGTACTCTGTACTAATAAAACTTTTTCAATAAAAAAAAAGTTGATATCAATAAAGATACAGCAACCCATAGATAAACACTTTCTGCTTGGGGATTCTGAATGCATTAGTTATTTGGAACATTACACCACAAGAGAGTGAAACTGTATGCTCAGTCTAGAGTTTATCAGATGTCTGCATGTATCGTGGCAATAAAAGTTATAGAATTGTAATGTGAAAAAAAAAATTAAAATAAAAAGATAAAAAATAAGAATAAAACATAGACATTAAGAACAACTTGGAAGCACCATGTCAGTACAAATAATTTTTATGTCTCTTTATGATCTGCTTCGTCAGTAAAGCAAACATTCCCCAAATGCCTGAAGTTGCTTTTTCAATAAGTAACTGGACTTTCTGGTTTTTCTTTGAGGACATTTCGCTTCTCATCCAAGAAGCTTCTTCAGCTCTCAAACATCTTCAGAGAAAAACCAGGAAGTCCAATTGCCTCTTGAAAAAGCATCTTTGTGACAACCATGACCTGGATGTCTGAGAATATCCATAGACATTCCCAAAACGCCATACATTTTTCTCAAAGAAAAAACAAAGGTCTATTATCCTAAGTGTTTTTAATCAGGGCAACCTGGTCTACCCAAATATGGGACGGAGCATACTGCGTCTGCTTATTTATAGTCTATTATCCTGATTTTTCTGATTTTCCTGATTTTCCTACTCAGCAAATTAGGAAGCTGGAAGAAGAGTATCGCAGCTTATCTTCACAGGCTTAAAGATGAAGGAATAATTCATACTGGGGAGAAGACGAAGGCAGATTAAAAAAAACATTTAGGAGAGCCATGCTTTTCAGTCAAACCGAGCGCATTATTTTCTCCTATTCCGGAACAAACTCGGGGCGTCCACAGGAGAGGATAAGAAGGGATGCGCCTATAACCCAGTCATACCTCGACTCCCCTTTTTCCTCCATGGCCTGAAGAAAGTTGACGGTTGCAGCCGGATTTTATTCTTGGAGCCTCGCAAAAGAAACGGGTCTCCAGGAAAGAGCAACTTCGAAGCCAATGTCGCACCGCCACCTTCCCCAGCGCCATGACAAAAACCTTTCCTTGCTATTTTTCCCCCTGCACCCCCAAAATCACCCTTTCCTCGTATATGCCGGAAACAGGAACTGCCTGTTCAGTTATTCCACAGCCTTTTCTCATGTCTGAGATCCACACCGGAAAAGCCCCATGTTCCCTTCTGAAAAAGTCCGGAGGGAACAAGATCCGAGTTGCATCCATTCCGCTCTACCTTGGCAACCGTGATTTCTCAAAGCACCCCACCGCCCTCTTGGCTCTTCCCTGCGGGCTTCAGTTTTTTTTTTTTCAACTGGCAGGGGAATTCTGGGAGTTGAAGTCTAAGACATCTTAGAAAAAGACTTCATTGCATTGACTTCCCACGCGCGGAGAAGCCGAGTTGCCGGAGTTATATCGCGTGATCTCTATCATTTTCAGGCGAAGAGGAGCATCCCACAAAATTTTGGTTAGTCTAGGAATCTTTAAAAAAAAAATCAACCACCTTTACGGTGGTTTACAGACGCAAAGCGGAGCGCATGCGCCTTTGGGTGCCAACAACTGGCTGGCTTTCCACGTTGGGAAAATTGCTTGGATTACACAATTAGCAACGAGGAAGGGGGGAAACTGCAGAAGCACCGCCCCTTTAAATACCTGAGCGGCCTTACCGCTGCAGCTTGCATTGCGTTGCATTATATTGCCTTGCTTCGTGGAACAGAAACTGGGCGAGGCCGGAGAAGAAGGACCATCTGCTTACGGAGGCTGGTGTGATCTCTCGAGGTCGGTACAGCGGCGAGTATTCCTTCCAGATGGGTCGAATTGCATCCCTTTTGGTCGGGCTGGTCGGGGGATGGTGGACCTTGAAGGGCATCAGTTTAAGCAACACTAGTCGAGGTAGAAGAAAGTGGAGCTCGGAGGGGGGGGCAGAGGGATAAAAAGACAGAAAAGGTTCGTTTGGGGTGAGTGGGAGAATAACTGCAGAGAAAGAAAGTTTATATAAATAGGTTGATTGTTATTGGTCCTTAATATCAGTAATACATTGGTGGTAGATTACAGACCCGGAGAAAACTTTTGGGCGAATTAGTAACTGTGTTGTAGATAATTTTGGAAAAAGAAGAATCTGCCAATAGGTGTGGCTCCTGGGACATATTGGGTGTGTTGAGGAATCAAAGGCAATGAATGATATGCTAGGTCCACTTAATGCCTTACCTGTGCAGGCTGTGACAAGAGAAAGGACGAGAAGGTTTATCATTGTACAGATCCTGCTGATTTCTTTTAAGAAGTTGGACCCCACTGTTAGAAACAAAAACCTATTTGACTGTTTACTTTCGTTGTTTTGCTCAGAGGTTTGTGGGTGCACGTGTGCCTTCAAGTCAGTGTTGACTCCTGGAGATTGCCTGGACTAGACTCTGCAATTTTCTTAGCAAGATTTGGGAAGTGGTTTGCCATTGCCTACTTCCTAGGGCTGAGAGGGAGTGGCTGGTCCAAAGTCACCCAGCTGGCTTGCTGCCTAGGGCAAGATAAAAGCTCTGGGTTTCTAGCTTGATGCCTTAACAGCTTAACCACTACACCAAACTGGCGCCCTCAGAAGTACAAGGTTGCATTTTTTTTTCTGAAAAGGATATTATGCTTACAGATATATTTGTAATTTACTATTTTAAAATGTTTTTCATGGGTCCCATCTGTACTGCTGCTGATTGGGAACCTCTGGTTTAGATTATCACATGACATTATGGGACCCAGTGTTATCTTTGCACTAATGTGCTGTTGCAGTATTGTATATTTTCCTTAGTCTTACATTTAGTAGGACTATTGTCACAAAACAGCCTACAGATGTTCTACGTTTTCTTCCTTGTGAAAGATTTCTTACGGTGTCCCAGGTTCATAAGAGAAGGGGGATACAAAGAAAGGTGTCGTTTTTTCATCACCCTTTCTCTGGAAGCTATGTTGCTCTCCTCAATTGTGTTCCAGGAGATTTTGAAGAATGAACTCTTATGGAAGGCCCTTATGAATGGTTGTGCAGCCTCTGAAGCTGGGTTTCTTTAAGTAGTTTACCAGTTGTGTGTGTGGTGTGTAACTTTAATAAAAAAAATTAAAATAAAAAACTAGCAAAAACTAATAGAAAAAGACAAGAGTGCAAGAAGGAAAGAAAAAATATAAACAGAAGCAGGTTTCCATTTTCTTTATAGCAGTTATAAGTGAAAAATGTAAATTTACCTATTACAGTACTTTATACAGATGTTCGTGCCTTTATTGCTCTAGAACAGGGGTGTCAAACTCACGTCACAGCGGCATCACGTGACATATTGGGACTTTCCCCCCCTTTGCTAAACTGGGCGTGGGCATGGCCAGCGCGTGACGCATCCGGTCCATGGGCCGGGAGTTTGACAGTCCTGCTCTAGAAGTAACTCAAAGTAACAGACATATATAATAGTCCTTCCTCCTTCTGTTTTACAACAACCTTGTGAAGTGAATTGGGCTGGGAGAGGATGACTGGCCCAAACTATCACCCTCATAGCTTTCATGCCTAGGCCTGGACTAAAACTCAGTCTCCTGCTTTCTAGGCCAGCACCATAACCATTACACCAAATTGGCTCTCAATTACAAAGCTTACACTTTTTTCTATAATCTCTTTTTTCCTAATTATCAAAACCATATGTCAATTTAATTTTTTTTTCATGTAAAAAGTCTGTAATAGGTTTCCAGTCCTGTTTACTGGTTGTATTCATGGTGTGTGTCTTTTTTATTCTGTCTGACACATTGTTATGGAGGATTCACTATGAGATAGTAAAATTTGATAGGATGTAGATTTGATAAATAATTGGAAACTGTTCAAAGCAGTATAAGAAACAATTGGCTAAACATTAAAACTACAGAATGTATGAGTTTGATGACACCCTTAAGGATTGTGACACTAGATAGCAAACTTTACTAGATTAGATTACATTGCATAAAGTGTGTGATTTTCAAGTTACATCTAAAGTAAAGATGTGTATATCAGTTGATCCCTTGTTTCTGAAAATATAGCATTCATGTATTATCCATATCTGTCTTAATATTTGCACAAGGTGCTTGATTGAAAGCAAAAGTAAATAGACAATATAAGAAAGCAATGGATAACATGGGATGATATAGTAAAGTCTAAATACCTGCTAAATTAAGTGACATTAAGTACAGTAACAGCTGAAGGCATATAGTTTCAAAAATTACATGTGGGTACAACTTGCTAAATAAGCTAACAGATTGATATATGCAGGGTACACATAATTGATTTTATCATCTTGTTGCAGATGGCGGCGCAATGTGTAACAAAGGTGGAGTTGACGATTTCTTGTAACAATCTCCTGGATAGAGATATTAGCTCCAAGTCAGACCCACTTTGTGTGCTACTTCAATACACAAGTGGACAGCAGTGGTACGAGGTATGTTATAATGGCCATTGGGAGGTCGGTGAAATGAGGACCCAGATTGTTGGGGGCAATATGTTGACTCTGTAAACTGCTTAGAGAGAGCTGGAAAGCACTGTGAAGTGGTATATAAGTTTAATTGCTATTGCTATTAATACAGTCTGATTGCTTTGTTATTGGGAAATAGCAAGTTCAGGAAGTCATCTTTTGACTTTGCCCTTAGATATTAGGACTACTTTGTTTTTAAACAAAAATGTACCCTTAACCATTTCAAAATGGCAGTTTCTACACATTCAAGCAGTGTAAGAAGAGCTCTGTTTCTTTTTCCTTTTCTTAGAAAATTCATTTTGCTGTTTAAATGTTCACATGTAGGATTGCATCCCACTTTGCCAATCTGACACAAAAACAGAATAGTAGTTCTTATGCCAGGTGTCTTGCAAATCATTTCCGGAAGATTGAGTGTCTTTTCAGGAGATGGAATGTGCATGACACATAGTTAAAGGAGAAGTATGAAGGAAGTCCCATTACAAATAGTCCTTGACCTATGACTACAATTGAGAAAGCTATGTGGTCATAAAGTACAACATACCTTGGGCCAAAATGACTGCCATAATTTCAAACCGCTGTTGAATGAATGGTTATAAATTGTGGACTTCTTGTAATTGAATAGGTGTTCCTTGATAGCTTTGCAGTGTCTTAGGCAAAGAATTAATAAAATGTCAGTTTAAAAGTACATATTTTCTGGTTTTTCTAAAATCGCATTTTGTGTTAAAAGACTTTGCATAATATTTCAAATGCTTCTGAAAAATCGGGAAAAAACGGTATCATAATATTTCTTTCATATTTATTTGAAAGTAAGTTTGGTCAAAATAAACAAAACTGGCATTTAATTATTGATGTAATCTAAAATTATATTTGTATTATATTTGTTATGCTGTGTTACTATATTAACTTTCATTTATTTGATTAATAAAGGTTTTTTTATAAACTATACATTTTAGCAATCTGTGAAGAAAAATCTGTAAGCATTCTCTCATTGTAAATATTTTTTTAAAGATCTCTTCATGCCTAAAATGTACTATTTATGCTTTACAAAATTTTCAGCATAATCCTGTGCAAATATATTTATACTTACTGTGATTTATGCATATCATTTTATTTGTTTTATTTATTATTTGATAATAAATAAATAAAACACTAGCTTTATTACTTTATAAATAATTCAAGGAGGCAAATATATTTATTACTCCTTCCTCCATACCAGTGGTGGGATTCAATTTTTTTACTACCGGTTCTGTGGGCGTGGCTTGGTGGGCGTACCAGGGGAAGATTACTGCAAAATCCCCATTTCCTCCCGATCAGCTGGGACTCGGGAGGCAGAGAATAGATGGGGATGGGGCCAGTCAGAGGTGGTATTTATCGGTTTTCTGAACTACTCAAAATTTCCGCTACCGGTTCTCCAGAACTGGTCAGAACCTGCTGAATACCACCTCTGCTCCATACTAATATAAATGGGTATGGGATTGCATATTTACCCCTATTTTCTTTAATTTTCTTGGGGAGAGTGCATTTTTCAGAATGCTCAAACAAGTTTGAGAAATAAAAAAAAATTGTGATGAACCACTGTACTGTATTGCAGGTTGATCGCACAGAAAGGATCAAAAACAGTTTGAACCCTAAGTTTTCCAAGAAATTCCAGATTGATTACTATTTTGAACTAGTTCAGAAACTCAAATTTGGGGTTTTTGACATTGACAATGCAACTGTTCAGCTAAACGATGATGACTTCTTAGGAGAATTTGAATGCACATTGGCACAGGTATGTGCAAACAGGTTTTGGACATTTCTTAAAATATAATAGCATTGGCCATGGGGGGGGACTAAAATACAAGATATCTTTATTTTGACAAGGGACGTTCTATTATAACTAGCTTGCCTGATCAACAGATTTTTGTATAATTTCAGTTAATTGGTGCTTTCTGTTGGTTTCGTTCTAGAAACTGTAATTAGTTGATTTACCATTGAATTCGATCCAGCAAATGGCACGACTTGAAATCCCATTTATGCTAAAATTAATTAATGTTCTATTCCTTGCACACACACAGTGAAAATGGAAGAAATTGCTACTTATTGTCCACCTCCTTTTCAATAAAAACTACACTCTAAAAGAAATTTGAAGATTTTAAACCATTTTAAAAATCAAAACAGAATGGGAGAAATTAAAAGCACAAAACTATAGTAGTAATCTTTCCAATTTAATGTGTGTGAGTGTATTTGCAGGCCTTCAAATCAGTTTTGATTCCCGGCAACTGCCTGAAGATGTCCCTGCAGTTCTCTTGACAAGATTTCAGAAATGGCTTGACATGGCTTTCTTCCTAGGGCTGAGGAAGAGTGACAAGCCCAAAGTTACGGAACTGGCTTCATGCCTCAGTCAAGACTAGTACTCACAGTCTCCTGGTTTTTAGCTTGGTGTTTTAAACACTTAAACCAAACTGGTTCAGTTTAACATACTCAGTTGATAAAATAGTGGATTTTATACTCAGCGATGTTTGGACTAGAATGATCTCCAAAGATCTATCCTGCTGTTACGTTCTATGATTCTGCAATTAAAAAATAAGTATGGATGAAGATATAATTGGGACATGTGACTACTTTGGTGGTTGAGCCATAAAAATCATTGCTTTTTATGCTAATATTTATTAAAACAAGAAGATCTGTATGGCAGATATGATTTTCTTTTTTTATCCTGGGTATATTGTAGCTTTTCTCATATCTTCCTTAGTGCAGTATTTTCTATTTCATCTTAACTAGGAAACTAATTAAGTTTTAATTTAAATTAAATGTAAGAATTGAAGTATAACAAAAACTAAGGTATAAGGTGGCTTATGAGCATAAGGGCAGTGGTGGAGATTATGGATTTGATTATAGTTTTTGACTTCATAAAACATTAATTGCATCTGGAACAACCTTCAGTTACTAGAGGTGGCAATTGTAATAAATTGCTTTCGTTTACTGAATATTTCTGTATTTTACAGATTGTTTCTAGCAAGACGCTTACCAGACCTTTATTGTTAAAAAATGGCAAACCTGCAGGAAAAGGTGTAATTACGGTATGAAAACAAAGCAGAAATTTTCTGATTGATTATTTTTAGTTTCTCTTTTCCATCTCCTTCCAGTATATAAATATAGCAAGAGAAATGATCTGTCATTCAACATAGTGTGATTTACTTTTCTGCAAATATGCATTTGAAGTTTTGTAAAGTGTTTTCCATAAAATTAAAAACTATTTATTGTTTATGTTTTCCTCATTTGTTCAACATTTTCTTCATTTTTGTGGTCTGAAAAATAGGAAACTGTATTTTTAATCCAAAGACAAATCTGCTGCATACCTGATTTGGGTTTATATTTTTAAATAGTAACCTTGTTATTTTCTAAATTATTTTGAAAATTAAAAATATTTTTAGAAATAGTTCCAAATAGGATAGCGTATATGTCTCTTATTCCGTTGAAAGCAAGGCAGAGTCTCATTGAGTAAAGCCAGGGTCAAAAATTTTAAAAAGTTACCTGCAACTGCATGATATATTACTATTATTGCTTCTGAAACTGTTAGAAATGTCGCATGTACTTCTCGTAGAATCTTCCATTTGCTTTTTGTTGTTTGATTCATAAAATAAAACATAGCCATAATTTATTAGAATGGAATGTCTTAATGGTAAATATTGGTCTGTATTTATTCAGATTAGTGCAGAAGAAATAAAAGACAACCGTGTAGTCCTACTTGAAGTTGAAGCAAGGAAACTAGACAATAAGGTGAGATGACTGGAAAACTTGCCCACCTTAATTCCTAAAATCTGTTTCCAGGGTTAGATATCTGCCATGAAAAAGGTGATTGTTAGCTAAATATATAAGCCGTCCACAGCAGTATTACTTGCTGTTTTAGAAATCACTGTACTCAGACTTAACAAGTTTTACTCAAAATTGTAAACCTGGTTCAAACTGTTGGCATAAGATCCTGGTTTTGGATTGTCATAATTTCCTGGTTTAGAACAGGGGTGTCAAACTCAATTTCATTGAGGGGCGCATCAAGGTTGTGTTTGACCTTGGGGGGCTGGGGTGGGCGTGGCCAGGGTGGGTGTGACCAGCTCGATATCACTCGTGTCGGGGGTGCCTGTGGTGGCCCGACACTCTGCCCACAAAACTGAACTCCGTTTTTGGCTGCAATAGCTTCCTGCAACCCTCTGCCAGTGAAAATGGAGCTCGGGAGGGCCACTCGCGGCCCTTCCGAGCTCCATTTTAGGCTGAGATTTTCCCATCCTACCAGGTCAGATGGAGGGGGGGGGAACACGCCTAATCCCTTGTCTTAAATATTGCCATCTGGTGGGAGCTAGGAAGTGTGACTTTTCCATGGCAGCCCCTGCCCTATAGAACACATGCCTCCTGACATTTGGCAGGCCTCTGCCCTCCTAGCCTTCCATAAAGCTTGAAGATCTGGCTTTTCCCCCAGCACTGGGATATTATTGCATTCTGCACATTTGAAGTCTCACTTGGCACCAGGTTATTTTTAATGTTTCATCGTGTTTGGTTTTATAATTTTAATATGGTTTTATATGCTGTTTTAATTTTTGATTGAGAGCCACCCAGCTGGTTGAAAGATGGGTGGCTGTATAAATGTTTTAAATAAAACAAATAAATAAATAAATAAATAAATGAATATATACAATTAATTGACTGAACTGTAGTTTACAAATAAGTGGGATTCAAATGGGTGTTTTGGAGAAGGAAGTTCTAAAGCCCAAATTATATTACCTAATTATGGCAGGACCACTGCATCTGCATTGTTCTAAAGATGGAATGTTATTCATTTTTAAATATTCATTTTTGGGGAATGAACTGGGAGATTAGTGCATTGAAATTGTAAAAATTTGTAATAACTGTTTCAGGGAGGAATGGTTATATTTACAGTGAACTTTAATATCTTGATATTATACTGATTTTTCATTCCTTGTTTAACCTGAATTTTTTTGTTTGTTGCCTTCCTAGTTTGTTGCCATTGTTCCCTTTTAGAGAACAATGTTTTATTGTTATGCATTTCCTGATTTTTTCCGAGGAAGAAAGTCTATTATCAAAGAAATTATACTTAGCCCTTTGCAAAGCTATCAGTGAGAGGGAATAAACAGAATTGCTTTGGACAATAGGACTATTACCACAAAAGAATACAAAGGATTATTTGGAATATAGTTCACATAGCTTATTTCTAATTTCAGGATTTTTTTGGAAAATCGGATCCTTATTTGGAATTTCACAAGCAAACATCTGAAGGAAAATGGGTGATGGTGCATAGGACGGAAGTAAGTGTCATTTTCTAGGTTTGGTTATTTCATACAGCTTATTTCAGCATCTTTAGTTCTGATTTCTGAAACTTTGCGGCTAAATTCTGAATGGATAGCACTTTAAAAAAATCAGCTGTAAGTTTTAAGGTTTTTTTTTCATTCAATTTTTTTTCTTAATAGAACAATGTCAGTATTGAAATAAAGGCCTACTTTCTTATACAGCGATACATTTGTTATATTCTTGGATAAATTTGTTGGAATAATTGAACAGCAGGTATTATCCAAAATGCTTTATTCAGAAGTCATGCTAATATATCAAATACATACTTTTATAGGTTATTAAAAATAATTTGAATCCTGTCTGGAGGCAATTCAAAATCTCTCTCAACTCTTTGTGTTATGGTGACATGGACAAAGCAATCAAGGTAATATTGAAGGAAAGCAGAAGTATTATAATTTGAAAGTATTTTGAACAAAGGTGTTTTAATTTAGAACCTTAACATAAATTTCTGTTCTGTAGCTTTTTTGAGGTATGAATGAATTTGTACATTAAATAGGATTTGCTAATGCTATTCTGAAAATTAAAGAGATTCATAAATATTGCAGCAAAATACACTGGTGGGTAGTGAATGATTTGATGTCAAAACAAGCAAATTTTTATTCTAACCAATTACCAAAATATAGATAGATCTGATGTCAGGAGAATGTGCCTCAGTTGATACAGAAGCTGCCTATTTAAGAATTTCTAGTTTACATCTATTTGTATTAAACTATATTAGACTACAACTTCTACCAGAATCCAACCAGCAGGCCTGTTGGCCAGTCTTCAGCTGATGAAAAAGCAACATATGGAAGGTGGGGAAAGATGGTTTAGTTCTTCTTTAGTGATACATCTATAATTGAGTTTATGTAAGGCCATGTTCCTCACCCATGTAAGGCCATGTTCCTCACCCATTCATTTTTCTAAAATGCGATAAATCAGTAGTAGCTGGCTGGGTTTTACAAACTGTTTTTAAAACTAGTTTTGCATGTCTTACATCAAATCTTGCTTCTATGCTTATAGCTCTGCTCCCTTACGTCTTTAGGCCTCATTTCTTTAATTGGATAATTAATTTAAACCTTCTTTTCCCTTTAATGCTGGGTTGGAATTTAAACACTATCCTGATAGCCACAAGCAAAGACACCTTGCGTTCTCTAAAAGTGTTTGCAAAAATGTATTTCATCTGAACTTATCTCCAGG
Source organism: Diadophis punctatus similis (assembly GCA_023053685.1). Classification (NCBI taxonomy): domain Eukaryota; kingdom Metazoa; phylum Chordata; class Lepidosauria; order Squamata; family Dipsadidae; genus Diadophis; species Diadophis punctatus. The sequence goes on from JALIGW010000003.1 coordinate 176,234,384, forward strand.
GCTGCTTAATGTGACATGTACATAGGTTGCTTCCCAGAAGTTCTCTCCATCTTCTTATATCTCACAGCCCTTTTTTTAAAAAAAAGAAAAAAAGAGAGGAAGCGTGAAGCAATGCTGAATCACGTAGCAACCCTGGCAGCAAATTCCACAACAGAAGAACACCATCTCATCTGCTCACTTACATCTTTATTCCCTTGAATTCAAGAAGGAATTTTTCAGCTTATTAATATGTTTTTGTCTTGCCTTGTTAGCTTTGGTACTTTTTTGTTTATCCATAATGTTGATGTTCCACTCTCTCCCTATTTTGACTTAAGGATTTCCATAGCAAAGGAAAAATAATGAAAATAGTCAAAGCCATATGTTTATAGTTATATTCCTATCTGCCATGATTGCAACTGGTATTTTAACACTTTAGGAAAATTACTCTTTCCATTTTCATTCTTGCATAATTAATAACACTATTCTTCAATAAGCCATTTAATGCGAGACTCATTTTGATGGAGCAAAATCAAATGTAGTGAATGTTTTCTCTGATGTGTGATCAGGCTTGCAGTCTAAACTTTCCTTATTAAATACATCTGAGAAAATTGAAAAACTTTGATAGTTTCAGGAATTAAAAATCTGTTATAATGAACAAGACAGAAGTATGATCTTATAATAACTGAACAATGCTTTCATACTTTATGCACACAGTGTCTTACATAGCTGCCTATTTCACTGTAGTAAGTAAAATAACTTTTCTATTTCTTCTTGACAGTACTGTCATTTTATGTGTTCAAATGGTTTGTTTCTCTATTCAGTCATAATGCAGAAGCATCTCACTTGAATACCTCATTAGTTATCTTCAAAGTGTGTCTCTTTGTGTGTTGAAGCAGCAAGCATGAATTCTTTTTTTTCTATTATGGGTGGGAAATGTAACTCTCAGTATGTTATAAAACCTATATTAAATATTACTTTGGGTAAATATCTCTTAATGATTTGCATATTAATATGTTAAATCATTAAATTCAGGAATGTCCATAAAAATACATGGTCAAACATGGGTATTTGTAGTGTCTTCCACCCCTGACTTCAGCTATATTCTGTGTGCTTTCATTATGTCAAAATCTGTTTCCACAAATCATCTTTGGTGATAGGAGTCTCTGCATGTTTGCATTAAAGGGAATGTCTGTGCATGTATCTTAAGAACATTGAAAAATATATTTTTGGATATGTGCTGGATTGCAGTGTTTATATATTAGACTGGAAGTAACAGTGAACTCATCAAAAATGATAAATGTAAGCAACTGAATTTCCTTAAAACTTAATTTTTAAAGCAGAGGTGCAAATACATGAGACATGTAATGGCATATTAAGTAGTAGTGCATTACTACTACTGTTCCATTCAGGTTTTGATGGACAGTGTTTTTAAAAACAAAGTGGACGCTATCACAGTTATTGAATGTATAACTACGTTTGAGCAGCAACGTAGTTTGATACTCTTAAATATCATGATACCATGTACAATATTCTAGGCTCATGCTGTATGCTTCATTTTAGGTTGAGTGCTATGACTACGACAATGATGGATCGCATGATCTCATAGGGACGTTTCAAGCTACGATGTCTAAATTGAAGGAAGCCTCTCGACATTCACCAGTTAGTCTATTTATGCATCTTTATCATGTTAATTAAAATGAATGTGGAAGCAAACACTGCTGGTCCTTGGGGCTTTGCTAAAATAAAGAGATTGATTCAAAAGGGGAGCCTATAAATGGAGTTATCCAAAATGTCTTATTGGACAAAATGAAAATTGCTGTGCAGCATGTTAGTGTCTGCTTGCTTTCCCTTCCCTTTTCTCACAGGTTTGTGAGCAATTATGGCATTTAGCCCTAGACCAGTGATGGCGAACCTATGGCACGCGTGCCACAGGTGGCACGCGGAGCCATATCAGAGGGCATGCGAGGCGTTGCCCTGTCAGCTCCACAGGCAAACCGGAAGTTTGGAAAAATGTACTTCAGGTTTGCCGTTGGGCTGTTTTTTGCACTCCGGGAGGGTTTAGGGAAGCTTCCTGAAGCCCCGGAATGCGAAAAATGTCAAAACAGGCAAACCGGAAGTTTGGAAAACGCACTTCTGGTTTGCCGTTGGGCTGTTTTTAGCACTCCGGAGGGTTCAGGGAAGCTTTCTGAAGCCCCGGAGTGCAAAAAACAGCCCAACGGGAAAACCGGGAGTGCGTTTTTCCGAACTTCCGGTTTGCCCGTTTTGCCGTTTTTCACCGTCCCAGGCTTTGGTAAGGCCTTTGCGCGGGGGTGGGGGGGGTGCGCATGTGCAGGGGGCAGCGTGGGGGGGTTGTGCGCATGCGTGGGGGGAGGGAATGGGTGTGGGTATGTGTGCGCACGCTAGCGCGCGCACACACACCCTTTTTGCACGCGAACCAAAAAAGGTTCGCCATCACTGCCCTAGACTGCTAGTTCCAAAAAGTGTATTATTACTTCTAATAGTTTTGTGGTGTGGGCAGAATGCTAAAATATTAATAGCAGCAATATTTTAATGGCAATCTAAAAATAAGTAAATACAATATGTTGCACAGATTTGCTTCTTTTCTTCCTCCAGTTCAAACAATCTGGCATAAGAAAATGACAACTATGCTATCCATGACATGATATAAAGTTCAGAAGTAGATTTTATTAGACCCAGATCTGAACAGGACTTGGACAAAGGTTGCCAAAAGTCATGTATGTGAGAGCACGTTTCTGAGAAAACAGACTTGGGATCACAGTCTAAATATGTGCCATTTTTACTCTCTTCTGTAGATTGAATTTGAATGCATCAATGAAAAGAAGAGGCAGAAAAAGAAAAGCTACAAGAACTCAGGGATTGTGAGCTTTAAACACTGTGAGGTCAGTGCTTTCAAAATATTGTGGACATATTTATGTGGAACATATCCCGCTGCAGTAAGGGAAATATAATGCACAATTTTCACTAGCTTCAATTACCCTTTTTCTTTTTCAAAAAAAGGAAAGCTGTGCAGTAAGTGGCTGAAGCAATGCTGTATTTGCAATGTCTCCTCTCTGCTAAACAAGGAAGAGCCAGTTCAATGGGCCAGATTAGTGACAAAGGCTGAGTTCTGCATCAGCGAAACAACTTTTTCAGCCTAACTGATGTCAGAGTAGTTGTATGGGGAAAAAAAACAGGAGGAAAGACACTTTGTGCTCTTTTAATAACAGCAGGATAAAAATCTAATACATGAAAATTGTTAACCTCATAAAATTGCAGAAGCTGCATCAAAATGTTGGATTTAGTCACAGTGCAAGGAACAATGTTTTCTTCCAATACAATCATTAAATCAAATACTATCAATAACTGTAAAATGCTGTTCTATTTCAAAGGGATAAAAGGTGCTCTTGAGCTCCTGTCTGCAGTCCCTTGGACCAAATGTCTTTTTTGACAGATCATAGAGTACAGTTGTGCTATCACAAATAGCTGTTTAATACTGTTGGCAGCAGATGTTGCGTCCTCACATGCTCTGAAGCAGCCTTTGGCCTTAGAAACTGAGACTATGCAGTTCCTCCTACTGCAACAGTACCATACAGCACCGAGCATCAAATACCTTACAATCCTTAATTTTGCAATCCTTAAATTTCTGCACCTAGGACACTGCTGTTCCCATCTCACAGTCCATCCCCATCACCAATTTAGACGTAGAAAATCCTGCCGTGGTCCTGTTGGGACAAAACTAGATTGTGGGGGGAGGGAAAGTTGATTCCTTGGTTTATGTATCGCTACATGACTTTTCTATAGGTCATCACAGAATGTACTTTCCTTGACTACATCATGGGGGGATGCCAGCTGAATTTTACTGTAAGTAAACTATAATTCCCCTGTCTTAAGTATTGGCAATAAGCTCTATTCATTTGAGAAAGACTGCATACATGCTTCCATGCCAGAACTATTCCATTAGTACTAAAGCGCTGGCATTAACAGAAGAGCATACAGGAGACATGATGTTCTGCTTTCCTGCTGGGGGACAGGAGGCTTATGTTCAATGCTACTCCGTGCTTTTAAACATTGCTTCCTGCAACATTGCTTTGGGATTCAGTTTCTATAACTTCCTAAGTCTGTGTATTTATCTTAATTGCCTTTAAAGAAGTTCAAGGAAGTGCAGCCTATTTTGAATTAACTGTGACCGGAAATTGGGTTCACAAGGATTTTTTTTTACTGGATTTGAGAACATTTCCCTAATTGTTAATCTTCATACAATTTGACTGTAAACAAAAGCTGTTAATTCCATGGGGGTGGGGGGAAACTTTCACATTTTCCCATACAAACTTAGCTTGTCCTGTTGATTGGTATTACAACAGGTAATATGGAACAAAGTAATGTTTGTACATTGTTGTTATTGTTATCATCATCATCATCATCATCATCATCATCATTATTATTATTATTATTATTATTATTATTATTATTATAGGTTGGCATTGATTTTACTGGGTCTAATGGAGATCCTCGTTCTTCAGACTCCTTACATTACATCAGTCCCAATGGAGTGAATGAATACCTGTCAGCCATTTGGTCTGTAGGAATGGTCATTCAGGATTATGATGCGTATGTGTTTTTATTGAATTGTTCTTAAACTGTTGAACATGATGAGTGTATTTGGATTCTTCAATAAGTCAGAGCTTATTTTAAATATTTTAATTTATTGTTTGCATATTTTTAAAATTTCCCAACCTTGGTAATATCAATAAGAGTAGGTTTTCAATATACACTTACATTAAATGGTATGGCTAAGCTAAAACTAAACATTCTCACTGATGTATCTTCTCAGTGAAAGAAAGTATAAAAGGGGGTGGTGGAGATGGGCTTTCCAACAGTTACTGAGGTAATTGAGCTTTTGTATTATGAATGTCCCCCTTGTAAAAGTTCTGTAATTTGTTCCAGGAGACTTTTGTCCAATCTTTAGCAGCCTTCCCTCTAAAACTTTCATTGCTTTCTTCCTTGTATTCTTGCACTAATACTCTCAAGTGGATTCTCATATTCAAATGCATCCTATTTATTCCAATGTACTCATCAGGCCAACTATATAATATTGAATCATCTTTCTTCTGTGAAGTATTAACCACCTATCCCATCTTTTTGTCTTTCTACTTAGTTGGCTTTTCTATTTATTTATTTTTTCACTATCTTCCGCATTTTTCCTATCCTTCATTGCACTCCCGTGCCAAATTCCTGTTGCAGATATGTACTTCCTGTTCACTTGCGGAACCATATATGCAACTCCATGCTGTATGCGTGGTTCTTGGATCTGATGAAACAAAAGGGTTTTTTTTTTTAATATAAATATCCCACAGTTTGAGTATTTGGAAATCAGAATCAGAACTCCAACTCGACTTCCTCTTCTCCCAAAGAAATAAGAGATTACAGAAGGCTTACATTTCCAGTTTTGCCTAATTGTATTTAACCTTTGAAAAGTGTGTATCTTCTATGCAGTGTCACATTAGGGAGGCATGTTAGGGCAGGGATATTGAAGAAATAGCACTAGCAATAGCACTTAGATTTATATACCGCTGCTTTAGAGCACTCTCTAAGTGGTTTACAGAGTCAGCATATTGCTCCCAGCAATCTGGGTCATCATTTTACTGACCTTGGAAGAAGGGAAGGCTGAGTCAACCCTGAGCCAGTCGGGATCGAACTGGCAGTCAGTAGAATTAGCCTGCAATACTTCATTCTAACCACTGTTATCACTTGGCAATAGTTACAGTTTCACCAGAGATCCTTCATCTGCAGATAAGTGATGGCACTAGGATTTCATAGATTTTTCATTTCTTTGCATATAAATCATAGAACTGTTGTGAAATCTTGAATGTTTTAGTTCAGTGTCTCTCAACTTCAGTAACTTTAAAATATCTGAACTCCAACTCCCAGAATTCCCCAGTTCATTCATCTTCAAGTTGCTGAAGCTGAGAAACATTGGTTAGAGGACTGCCTTAGCAGCATTCAGTATAATATGTATTGTGTATGTTGGTGCCACTAGGTTATTTATTCTCCACCCTGTTCTGGAATGGATGTGGCAAACAATATGCAATACCTCAGCGGTATGAGGAAATTAGAATCCTAGCTTTGCCATTCATGCAGAATAATTTAGCAAATATTTGGAAGGAGATATGAGTCACAGATGCAAGCTTTCCGTCCTTCCAAAGTTGGGTAAACCCCTTTGTTAGCATTGAGCAATTGGAGGAAACACTGGTCGGTGTCATTCTGAAGATCATGTTGGATCTTTTTGCTTTATTGCAGTAATGATTTAACTTGAGTTACTGGATGGATTAAAAGTATGATTAATTTTCGGCTCCACTTTGGCTCCACTCTTCGGGTAAATCAGATGACTGGAGTGGCATTCAACTGAAAAAAACAATACACTTGGTTCCTAAGATAAACTAACATAAAAGAGTAAACAAGGAAAGCTTTTCTCATCCTTTTATATTGCTTCTCTGTTCACTTGAACCGCCTAAAATCTTCAATATGGGGCAATCCTGATCAGTCTGTTTGGAGAATGGCTTGCATTGGTGGGGGAAGAGTTGTCCTTCCATGGACTTCCTTTTTTTATTCTCTGTCATTTTGCACATACCTACTTAGAATAATTACTTACTGATTCAATTAAACTTACTCTCAGATAATTTGGTAGTGGGTCCAAACTACATATTCTCAGGTAAGCAGAAACTACGGAAGGACTGTACTCTTCGGTTTACGACCACAATTAAAGGCCAAAATTTCCTTTGCTGAGGCAGTTGTTAAATGAGTTTTGCCTCATATTATGATCTTTTTTGCCCCAGTTGTTAAGTGAATCACTGAAGTTGTTAAGTGAATCATGTGGCTGTTAAGCAACTCAAGCTTTCCTAGTTGACTTGGCTTGTCGGAAGCTGGGTGGGAAGGTCACGAATGATGATTGCATGACCCTGGGACAGTGCAACTATCATTAATACGCACCAGTTATCATCTTCATTTAACGACCCCATAATCCCTTGCGGGGTGGAGTCTGGGCAACTGAATGGAGCTAGCAGAGTGTTTTAATGGCCGGATGCCCTTCCTGTTGCCAATGCGAAATTTTGTTCAGCAGATATATTCTCAGTTTGCCCAGAGAGATAAATATCTGCCTCTACCTAGGATCGAACTCACAGTCTCCTGATTGTGAGGCAAGAGCTCCACCTCTAGGCCACCGCACCACTCCTAATACACATCAAGTGATCAAATTTTGATCACGTAACCCTGAGGATGCTGCAACAGTCATAAGTGTGAAAAATTGTTTTAAATCACATTTTTCAGTGCCGTTGTAATTTCGAACAGTCACAAAATGAATGGTTGTAAGTCGAGGGCTGCCTGTACTGTTCATGAACATATATTCTAATGAATGCACAACTATGGATTTACTTTGTTTCTCTAAATTGCTTACACAGAGATAAGATGTTTCCAGCTTTTGGGTTTGGTGCTCAGATTCCCCCTTCATGGCAGGTAAGCAATATGCTTTGTGAAGATAATTTACACTCTAGAACCGTGACGGCGAACCTATGGCACGCGTGCCACAGGTGGCACGCGGAGCCATATCTGCCAGCACGCGAGCCATTGCCCTAGCTCAGCTCCAGCGCACATGTGCGTGCCGGCCAACTGATTTCAGGCTCGCACGGAGACTCTGGGAGGGCATTTTCGTCCTCCGGGGGGCGGGGAAGGGCATTTTCACCCTCCCCAGGCTCCAAGAAAGCCTCTGGAGCCTGGGGAGGGCAAAAAACGGGCCTACCAGGCCCACCGGAAGTCAGGAAACGAAGGGAGGATCATGTGCGCATTCACGGGGCGGGGCAAGGCATGGAAGCAAGGCAGACTTGCTTCCAATTTGTGCCTTCTGGCAAACTGCAGTTTTCTTGGCAAGAGATCTAATTTGCCATTGCTTTTGTCATAGGTCTGAAAGAGTTCTTTCTTTCTTTCTTCCTTCCTTCCTTCCTTCCTTCCTTCCTTCCTTCCTTCCTTCCTTCCTTCCTTTCTTTCTTTCTCTCTCTCCCCCTTCTCTCTCTCATTTGTTTACCTCTCTTTTCCCTCTCTCTCATTCTCTTCCTCCAGCTCTTACATTTCTCTCTCCCCCTCTCTCTCCCCCTTCTCTCTCTCTCAATTTTTCTCTCTTTCCTCTCTCCCATTCTCTCCCTCCATCATTTTCTCATTTCTCTCTCTTTCTTCCCCCTTTCTCTCTCAATTGTTTCTCTCTCTTTTTCCTCTCATTCTCTCCCTCCATCATTTTCTCATTTCTCTCTCTCTTTCTCCCCCCCCTTTCTCTCTCTCATCTCTTACGCATGCACGCACGCACACACAAGCAAAAACCCTCCTGTGCCGGGATCACGGCGGCGACTCCTGCTGCCGCCACGGCACAGTGAGGTGAGTAGCCGGCTGTGCAGTGCAGGAGAGCTGCACAGCACAGAAGAGCCATGCTGTGCAGGAGAGCTGGAGCTCTTCCCTCCCTGCATCCAGCGACAGCTGCTGCTGTGCTGCTCCTCCCCATTGCCCTCCTTCCTGAGCCGACATGAAGGGGACCGCGGCTGGCACTGAGCTGCCTGCAAAAGATGTGGAGTCTCAAAATGCAGCCGGTCGCAGGCAGTGCGGAGAAAATGCTAGGGGTGCTTCAGCCGCATGGCTCTGCAGAGGAGGCTCGTGCCTTCTCGGGGCTGAGAGCAGATTGCGCGACTGGGTCGGCAGGGAGCCACAGGAGAGGGGTCAAAGAGGCGCATGCGGCTCTTGGGCCGCAGGTTGCCGACACCCGATTTAGAGGAAAGCTGCTTGATGAAACATAAGTGAACCCGTGGGGAAAAAAATGGGTACCTTTATGTATTTTCAGGTGTCTCATGAATTCCCGTTGAACTTTAACCCATCAAACCCCTTCTGCAATGGTAAGTTTTAATATACTACAAAAGTATGTCCTGACATTTCTAGGTATGCTGAATGTAATAGTAGAGCAACACTTGACTCAGTGATTGCGCATTCTAAAATTAACACTGTTAATTTTGCATAATTATTCAGAGACAGATGTAAAAATAAAGATTTCTGATCAAAATTCCCTGCCTGCAGAGAGATTAGTAACAGGTTAGATACTTCTGAAAATATGGGAAGGAATTACTGTATTTTTCGGAGTATAAATGCACATTACTTTTTGGGGAGGAAAACAAGAAAAAAAATTCTGCCTCTGCCTATCAGCATCCATCGGTATTCATCTGGCTAGCATCCTTGCAACGAACAGCAAACAGCCTGGTCAGCTTTAGCACGTTATCACAGCCTGATTCAGCACGAGCAGCTAATTGGCGGTTGGGTCGTCCTCCCGGAATACCACCAATCAGCTGTTCCAGGCTGCGGGGATTGCCACAGCCCATCGCCGGCTCCGTGCAACACGTTTTTGGCCTCCGCGCGTTGCTTTTTTGGCCTCTGCATGCCCCATTTTATACATGTTCCTGGCTGCAGGTATCGCCACAGCACATCGCCGCCAATCACTACCTCTGCATGTCGCTTTTTCGGCCTCCTCACATCGTGTTTTCGGCTTCCGCACGCCCCGTTTTTGGCCTCAGTGCATCGATCGGCCAAAAATGTGACGCGCGGAGGCCAAAAATGGGGCGTGTAGAGGCCAAAAACGCGACACGCAGAGGCCGAAATCTCGACATGCAGAGGTGGCGATTGGCGCCGATGTGCTGTGGTGATCCGCAGCCTGGAATGGGACCAAAACGGGGTGTGCCAAGGCCGAAAACACGACGCACGGAGGTGGCGATCGGCGGCGATGTGCTGTGGCTATCCCCGCAGCCTGGAATGGGTCTAAAATGGAGCGTGTGGAGGCCAAAAACGCGATGCACAGAGCCCAAAAATGGCTGAAGGTTGGGGGCTGGTGGGTGGGCGGGGCTTCAGCAACATTCGCTGTATAAGACGCACAGACATTTCCACCCACTTTTGGGGGCGGATTGCGTCTTATTCTCTGAAAAATACGGTATTTGTTTTATACCCTTCACTAATATAACACTAATGAAGTGCCACAAATGGACTTCTAAAGTGTATGAGTGTCTTATGATTTCTTTCCATAAAGGAGTTGCCATTTGTGGATCTGTTAAAATTTTACTACAGAAAACTCTCTTTGGAACAAGAAGCTGTGTTGCTGCAGGTATTTTGATGTTGGGTCGTGATGAAATTTTCTGCGTGCTCCTGTACTTTCAGGACTGAACAATTTGAAAAGAATCAGCTTTGAAAGAAAATACTGACAGCTCTTTTCCAATGTCATATGGCCTTCAAAAGTCCTTGAGATTTACCGTATTTTTCGGAGTATAAGACGCAGCTAGATTTTAGAGGAGGAAAACAAGGAAAAAAGTATTCTGAACCAAATGGTGTAGTAATATATTATTTAATAAAATACCAGTATAGCAGAATACTTTTTACAACCATGTATACTTTTTACAACCATGTACACTTTTTACAAACTTCAAACTTGACAGTTTTAAGACTTGTCGACTTCAACTCCCAGAATTCCTCCTCCAGTCATGCTAGCTCAGGAATGGGAGTTGAAGTCCACAAGTCTTAAACTTGCCAAGTTTGAAGATCCTTGAACCCCTAACCCAGGGGTCTTCAAACTTGACAGCTTTAAGACTAGTGGACTTCAACTTCCAGAATTCCTCCTCCAATCATGCTAGATGGGGTAATTAGAAGGCAAAAACACCCCCTTTTTTGCGAAAAACGGCCAGTTTTTTGCAAAAATGAGGCATGCAGAGGGTTTAGGAAGCATGCAGAGCACTCCTTGGGAGTGGGGAAAGGCAAAAACACCTCAGTTTTTGCGAAAAACAGCCCGTTTTTCAGCCATTTTTTTTGCAAAAACGAGGCATGCAGAGGATTTGGGAAGCCTGCAGAGCATTCCTAGGGGGTGGGGGAAGGCAAAAATGCCCCCATTTTTGCACAAAATGGCCTGTTTTCGCAAAAATTGGATGCAGGGGCGGGGCTTCGGGAGGCCAAAAATGGCTGTATTCGGTATATAAGACGTACCGACATTTCCACACTGTTTTGGGGGGCAAAAAGGGTGCGTCTTATACTCCGAAAAATACGGTAAGTTTCATTCCTGTTTGACTAGCTAGTCTGCTTACTGTAAGGCTTGAGATAAGCAAGTTTGTAGATCTTCTGCCTTAAATATAGACAGTTTACAATAGAAATGCTTATTGAGGCTTCATAAACTAGAGTGGAGGGTGACCATGGTGGATAAATTTCCTTCATTATGTTTTTATTCCCGGTAGGTGTCCAGGGTATTGTTGATGCATACCGGGTCTGCCTTCCTCAGATAAGATTGTATGGACCCACCAACTTCTCTCCAATCATCAATCATGTAGCTAGATTTGCTGCTGCAGCGTCACAGCAGAGAACAGCCTCAGTAAGTATCTTTTTGCTATGCTTAACTGTTGGGAAAAGATACTGGTAAGGGAATGAGGAGTGGAATGAATTTCTGAATTAGCGAAAGCTCGTGGTAATGACAAAATGTAAACAAACAACAGTTGAGGTTTTTTTAAATACATATGAGCGACTACATTTGGCAAGCATCTGTACCATGTTAGAGTCCTTTTAGTACTTTGTACCAAGAGTGAAATGTTGCCAAAAGCAAAACGGAAGTTAATTATTTATGAAGAGGCATGAAGAGTAGCGCTAACTGCTATTTGTGCAGAACATAAATATCTATACCTGTTCATTTCTTTTCCCTGAGATGCTCTTAAAGCAATTTGGTTTTCATAAAGCAAATTTACATCTGTTACACGTTGGGGCGAATGCTGGTAACTGTTGATTTGAATAATTATGTTACTTGGAAGTCATAATTGAGGTATCAGCCTGATTCTAATTATCCAGGCATTTATGGCTTCCTGCTAATAATTCTATCGTTACTTATTTAGAAAACGGTAATATAAGCTGAGAACATGAATTATGACTTTTTATAAGATTCCTGAAGCAGGTTATATATAACTTCACCAATAATTCATTGCAGCAATGCATGAATGGAAAAAAAAGTAAGAAAGAGCTTATTACTATTTGTCAGGCTAAGAAACTATGTATATAACCAGGTTTCCTTTCCTTGTGATAGAACATAGCAGTTATCTCCCTGCATGTTATGGGAACCCTCTTCACCTCATATTTGCCATTTTTTCTGAGTTATGAGTTGGCCTTAGTGAATCCTATATTTTTCAGATGGGGTGATATCCTTTTAAAATGCTCTAAACCTCAACATGGTATTAACAAGAAGCTCCTGTATCTGGAGTCTTATGAGAGGATGGATAGGAGGAAATGAATGTCTAAAGAAGCAAAAATGGTTCTGTATAAAAATATGTCTCTGACAACTAAAATGAAATTAATTAAATAGAAGTGAGTATTGGTGTTTGTCGTGAGAAACATAAATGTAAATTTGAATTCAATTTAGTTGGGTAAAAAGTTGATTTAAGATTTGATGGACAAAACTTAATGGAATGTTTCACTGTTAAAGTACAAGTAGTCCTCAACATATCACGCAAAATTGAGGCCAACATTTATGTTGCTAAGCGAGACATTGTTAAGTGAGTTGTGCTCCATTTTATGACCTTGCTTGTTCACAGCTAAGTGAATCACTGCAGCTATTAAGTTAGTAACATGGTGGTTAAGTAAATCTAGCTTCCCCATTAATTTTGCTTGCAAAAGGACCCTGGGACTGTGCAATCATCATAAATATGAACCAGTTGCCAAGCATCCAAATTTTAATCACGTGACTTTGGGAATGTTGTTGTGGGAATATGTACAGTCACAAGTGTGAGAAATGGTTATAAATCACTTTTTTTCAGTGCCGTTGTAACTTAGAATGGTCACTAAATGAACTATTGTATGTTGAGGATGACCTGTAACAAGTATCATTGTTAGGATTAGTAAAGAATACTGTTCTGGGAATTTATCTGGAGATAATAATAGTGCCTTTGTATAAGGACTGCTCACTAGATGACGACTTAAGACACACCTCAAATTGCATTAACCTTTTTTAGTGTGTTGTTTTAGAACTTTTCCTTTCTGCCATTCTTATAAATTGGTATCCCAGTCCCAATTGATACCCCAAATATACCTTTGGAATATATTTTCCTCAGTTTTAACAAAGTCCTTTTGTTCAACAGCAATATTTTATACTCCTGATAATCACGGATGGGGTGATAACGGACCTCGATGAGACCAGATCTGCTATTGTCAATGCATCTAAGCTTCCCATGTCCATCATTATTGTTGGTGTTGGAGGTGCTGATTTCAGTGCCATGGAATTTCTGGACAGTGACAGCGGAGCTTTGAGATCACGTTCAGGAGAGGCTGCTATTCGAGACATTGTCCAGTTTGTGCCATTTAGACAGTTCCACAATGTAAGTATTCTTTCTTAAAGATGTGCATTGCTTCAGGTTCAGTCCTAGGAAGGTGTGTTTAGAACATGTGATGAGGAATATAATAGCAACTTTCTGTAGCTCTTTAAAGCAGCTGCATCTTTTCCCATCTAGGAAAATTATGGCTTTTTAAAAGTTGTAGATGGATGCTATGTTAGTGCTCTTGTACACTCCGAGCATTCTTATTGAATTCTGCTTGAAACATACAGCCAATTAAACTATCAAAGAGAAATTCTGAATGAAATCTATGAATCTTTATTACAATTTTCATCCCAAATGGAAACTTTTGAAGTAGTAGGTTTATGTGAGCCTCCTTTTAAAGGAATATCCCTGTGAGAGAGAAAAAAGTAAGTACATGTCTCAAATATTTCTAGTTATTATATGTCATCTCTCACCTATACTACTTTATTGAAGTAAACCTATGTCTCATTGCATAGATCTATTAGAGACATTATTATATTACTAAAAACATTTATTGCACTATTTTGTTGTACTACTTGTAATGCAGTGAATGTAGTTATCATTGCAACAAATCTCTGTCCCTTAGGGGAAAAAACCCAGTTAATCCTTACTTTCCACTGTTTCTGAAGGCTAAATGCTACAATGGAAGGGATTGTTTTATATTCTAAAATTTTGCCTTATGCTTTAGTTTGCTGCTTAATAGTTGCTTGTATATGCCTGTGTGAAACTAGATTAATTTACTTTGAAAAATGGAATTTTATTATAGTACCTGTTGCTTGATTTCAAATACTTTAAAAAGTATTCAGGTTGAAATGACTACTCTAGTAATTACAGATTAGTTTAATGACCATATCAAATAAAATAAGATAAAACCATGCAGCAAATATTCCATAAAATCAAGTAAGATCATCCTCTTGGTAGTTTACCCCAATCTGATCTAGATAAGGAACTCTCAGTTGAATAGCTGTAGCTATAAACTTGGCAGTCTTTCTTTCTATTAATGTGTTTGTACCTTGGAGGAAGCTATCAAGTATATAGTTGGCAATCAAAGAGAATATAATGGATGCCCTCTATTTGTGGCTACAGGAAAAGTTTGGCTTTATAAATCTTACAGAAATTCCACTAATTAAGCAACTTAACATTGCTCAATGTTTGGTTATGTCTTGCAACAATGCACAGTGGTGATTTTTATAGATCTTACATAATGTTTTCATTTAATTTTCATATCCAAAATGCTCTGCTGCAGTGGTGGATTCCTACCGGTGCAGTCCAGTGCGCCGTTCCGGTAGGGACCCGCCGATTACGCAATTTGCGCGCGATGGCTCTGGTGCCGTCTTCGCCGGTCCGTCGCGCGGCGCCATCTTTTTTCTGGAATTTTTGGGCTTTTTTTACTTCCTGTGCATGCGCGGAAGCAAAATCTTGCGAGGGGACGCGCAAGTGTGAGATTTCGGTGATTTTTTGCTTCCGTGCATGTGTGGAAGCAAAAAATCACCAAATTCTCTCACGCACGTGCATCCCCTCACAAGATTTTGTTTTTGCGCATGCGCAGGAAGCAAAATTGTGCAAGGGGACGAACATAGTGAGCATGCGCATGCGCAAAACGAGATTATGCGTGCGCAGCGCACTGGTAGGCAGGTAAGAGGAACCCGCCCCTGCTCTGCTGCTATTTTTGGATTCATGAAGCCAGTGTAAAAGGAAGAACTCCTCCACTATGGCACGACAGCTCATAAAGACAACCTTAATGGACAAGTCAGTTTGTGGTAGCGGTCTTTCCTTTGAAAAAGCGCTCCTGAGATCTTCCTAGATGAGCAGAAATTGACTCAATTGGCTTTACTTCTGTCTCTGTCCTTTGAATTAGGCTCCCAAGGAAGCTCTTGCTCAAAGTGTCCTGGCAGAGGTGCCACAGCAAGTCGTGAGCTACTTCAGCATGTACAAGTTGCAGCCACCAAACAAGCCGTCAGCCAAGCAAGAACAACAGAAGCAAGCATGAATCGCTCCGTGGGAAGTTTCTGTGCTGCCTGTCTGTGGTGTCCGTCGATTGTGATGCACAATACAAGCTTTTTCATACATTTTACAGAAATGGCGCCATGCTAAAATAGCCTTTCCCTTTTTTGTTCTGAGTTGCCAAAGATGCTCTGTCTTTAACCCCATTGAAAGTGAGATTGGAAAAGTAGTCTAGCATACAAGGTCTCCAACAATATATACAGTACATTCCAGAGCAGTAGAAATATTTTTGTTACTTTGAAATGATAGTGTAACTTGCCTTGGGTGCTTAATTCTTGCATATGCCCTATGTCAAATATTCAGTCTTTTTTTCAGACTTCAGAATTATTAAGACCAGGGTGCTAAGTTCAGGATATTTAAGTATCTTTCTTCATCCCTCCTCCATGGTATCTGCCCTATTTCTGAATATTTGCAATTTGATGAAACAGTAAACATTTATCTGTATCCAGTATTATCTGGAGACTGGAATGGAATTATATTACAATTTACAGCTTGCTTTGTAGTATTAAATCAAGGTGGCATCTTGATCTAATACTTGTTGCCAACAGTTTGTGTCCATCTTTGTGTCCACATAAAGGATATAAATAGGATTAGGATTGCTTTTCTTGCTTATTTTATCACAAATCAATTTGATTTTTGAGAAATACAATTGTGTAAAATAAGAACATCGACATAGAAGCTATATATGTGTGTGTGCCTGGGGAAGCTTACCTGTTTTACAGCTGTATATATAGAGATCTCTATGTGCTAGAGAATCTGTATTATTTTAAATATTCAATAAAAGGTTTCTCTATGGCTGTGGCTAGTTCCAGGATGCCTTTATCACTTTCATTCAGTAGTATGAGCTGAAGTCCTCCCCACAGCTGGTTTAGAGAAGCTAAAGAGTGTAGATTTTCTTTTTATCACAATGCCTATGTATTAGATTATCTTATTCTGCATGTTCTTTCAGGTCCTCTGGTCTTTGGGGGATTTTTGCATTAGTGACAGTTTGTGATTGTGTTTTATCTGCTTTCAGCATTTTTTTTTCTAAATCCCAACTACATGCTGATCAATAATCCTGACATATTTTCTTGCTGTTTGTTCAGTAAGAAAGAAGTACACATAACAGTTCTGTTCTTCTGTGTGTATACTCTTAAGTGAAATGAAATAGGAATGAGCTGTCTGAAAAGGATTGTTAATTGTACAGCATAAATTATGTAGACCCATATCAAAAGGCAAAAATGAGAAATCAGTGTTAATAGGAAAGAAGTTGATAGGTATGCATTTTTCTGGGAAAGCGAAAGTACCAACCACCTGTCCTGAAGCTTTGCATTAAGATCGTATTAAAATGGAAAATATCGGCAGCTTATAACATAACTAATGCCATGTTTAAAAGTAGACGTGTATTTAGAATATCATCTATTCAAAAGGTATTTTTATTAGAAATACTCTGAGATAAGAAAATATTTAGCGGGTCTCTTCTAGCATCCTATTGGGAAACTTTTTTTCTTTGTTTCGTGCATATGTATAGGTGACTATTTATTTAGATCAGGGATTTGTTTCTAGTGGTTCAGTGGGAAAAAAAACAAGATGTCCGGAATGTGTAAAAATGTATTGTGTAATGGTATGCTTTGTGAATATTACTTACTGTATTGCGACCAGTTTGCATCAAAAGTTTATCATGTTGGAGTCCAAGTATTTCAGGATCAAAAAATTAGAATACAAAAGCTATATTTTGTAAACTCTGAGATATTTGCTATGACCTCTTGTAAGAAAGACTGAAATTTTATTTTTGCACTTTGTTACTACCTTATGCTGTATTTTCTGACTTAAAACAAAAAGGAAATGGCAATATTTCAAACGGGGCCACTTCCTGCATGTTTTTCACTCCCTTCAACATATGATCTTAAGTCCATGACATATGCCAAGCTATGCAACTTTTTAAATGGGTTTTTTTAATTGAAAAAAAGTTTGCCTTCTGGACCATGATATTTTGTGATTATCTTGCCTACTGTGTCAGCCATTGCTCACAAAATTCAACAGGTTCTGAAAATTACTGTGTTGAACTTTTCCTATCTTGAAAAATGGTAGCATAGCCTATAGCTATGCAAGTTAATGCGTAGGAGCATTGCATTTCTTAAAAAAAAATAGTATGATTAGAACTACAACCATAAAATATGAATATAGTATTTGCTTATTAATACTTGTTAATACTTTATTTAAGTAATACTTTTTCTTATGTATGTTTTCAGCATACTTTTTCTAGCTAGTTGCTAGCACCACCTTGTGATAGAATTTGATATTGGCATATTTGTACCAATGTTTTTTTTTAAATTTTTCCTAATTGATACTTTCATGATAAATTTGCATTTTGCTTTGAAAATACAATATCATATATATGGCTTGCACTATCATATTTTCTGAATAAAGCTGTTTTTGTATGTGATGTTGAAGCTGACTTTGAATGTGATGTGGCATATTTTAGTGACATGTAAACCAAATTTGTTATATTCCAATAGTTCTCTTGTCTTTTAACTTTTTCCTCCAGGAAAATGTGTTTGCTGACCTAGTGTCACATTGTAGCAGAAGAGAAAAAATGCTTTTGCCCATATGTTTTTCAAAACTTAGCTTACATTCTCAATTTATTCTTTGACCGAAATAATTGTTCATCATATTAATATAAAATTTATAGGCTGCCCATCTTACCTCAAGTTACCAGACTGAGAATAGCTTCCCAGAAGACTTAGTAATGGGAAAAATTAATACTGTGCTGGGAAAAAAATCATTTAACAGAAAAACAGCATTGGAAGGGACCTTGGAGGTCTTCTAATCCAACCCCCTGCTCAAGCAGGAAACCCTATACCAGCGATTCTCAACCTGCGGGTCGAACGACCCTTTCACAGGGGTCGGGAGACTTCGCCCGGATGCCGCCATTTGGGTACTGTTACCCTCTGCACATGCGCAGAACGCTTTGCGCATGTGCAGAGGGTAAAAGAACCCAAATGGCGGCGGCGGGGCAGGGGTCGCGGGGGCGGGGCCCGGGTCGCGGCATTAGGAAAGTTGAGAACCACTGCCCTATACCATTTCAGACAAATGGTTTTCCAACCTCTTCACAATTGCTGAGTTCATATAGTAACCTAAAGTCTAAGGTAAGCAATTCACATCACATAACTTTCAGAGTTGAGTAACACCTGTCTTTGTTTTAGTTTCTTTAAGTATTCTACAAAGAAGACATTTGGTGGAGGCAACTTCTCAATCAAGATTCATAGAGGTATTCTATTGGGAGTAAGAGCAACCATGTACAATTGCATTCTTTATTCTTGGCTCAATTCCGTCATTGTTTATTCTACTAATGGCCCTGGAGCGACCACCTTTCAGTTTAAGACCTGCTGCAGACCTTTTGATCCTTAGAGGCACTCTATAAAGAATGCAAAGTCACAAGGCTACGGAAGTCTCCTGCAATCCTCTCCCTAATCTGATAACATTAGAACAAAAAAGGGTCATAAAACATCAGAATGGCTTTAGAATAGCTCAGTACAGCAGGAGCTGACCTTTTTGCCAGCAGTGCTTTATTAACTAAAATGGAGTATTTCCCTGGAAGCTTACTGTTATGAATGAAACAGTGGAACATAATAGATGGCCACAACAGAGGAAGTCCGGTGAATAAATCTATTATTATTTCTCATTCACAAGTCATTCATCTTCAAGGATTATGCAGACATCCAAAGCAATTTTTCTGGCAGGTAGGAAAAATTTCAAGGAAGTGAAGAGCTGCTTCTGTTGCCTCATATATTGTATTGTTCAGTGACTGCTCCCAGTCAAATATATTTTTTAGGTATTAGCCATTATACTTCACTTTATCCCTAACACTAGTAGTTCCCAGTGGGGGAAAAAATCAGAAATATATTTTTAATTATCAAGATTGCAGATACGGCTTCAGAAATTCTGGTATTTCTGTTTTCTTGATAGTCCAATAAAAATGGTAGGATTGCTCACATTTGCCTAATTTTAATAAAAAGCACCTTAATTTTGTTAATGTTATGGATGGCCTGTCCTGTTGGTTTTCAATTTCATGTTGTGAGGCAAGAAACAACCTTCAGAGGAATTATTTGGAAGCCAAGGTCAATTGTGTTACAGAACGTTTAACGGGCCTATGTTTAAAATTGAGAGCCGCACTAATCTTGCCACCCCTATTGTTCCACTACCATTCTCCTGGTGAAAAGGCTCCAGAATGACTTATGTATGATTAGTAGCAGAATGGATTTCAGTCTTCCAGCCCTATAATCTGCAATTTTATTCTTTGTTTGTAGGCTCATAGTTCTTATCCCTGTATTTTTTTTATAAGAGGAATATGGAAAACATTCAGAAACTGAAAAATAGTTTTGTCCGGAGCTCAAGACAAAACAATTTGAATTATATTATTTTAAGTATTAAGAGTTGTGAGTTCTATAGTTGCTTGCCTAATAAATTGTGACCAGGTTCTTTTTTGTTTCCAATATAGCCCATACAGGTAATCCTTGATTTACAACAGTTCATGTAATAGTTAACAAAGGCACTGAAAAAAGTGACTTATGACCACTTTTCACACTTATGACCATTGCAGCATCACCCGTGGTCATGTGATCAAAATTCAGATGCTTGGCAACTGACTCATGACAGTTGCAAGTTCCCAGGGTCATGTAATCACCTTTTGTAACCTTGAGACAAGCCAAGTCAATGGGAAAGCCAGATTCAATTAACAACCGTGTTACCAACTTAACAACTGCAGTGATTCACTTAACAACTGTGGGAAGCAAGGTCATAAAATGGAGCAAGATTTGCTTAACAAATGTCTCACTTAGCAGCGAGTATCCCACCAGAGGGTCCAGTGATTCAAAAAATATTTGAATGTGCAGTGATGGACAAACTCACACTAGAGTTAAAGGAAAAGGATAATTCAGAATACTATGCGGTATGGGAGAATTGGCATGAATGGATAGACAATAGAAATAGGAATTCTAAATGTACATAGAGTTAGAACGATTGTAAATAGAAGGTATTTAATGTACTGATTATTGATTTCAATTGTATGTATAATGTCACAGACTTGTTAATTATGTGATAGAGGCGTGTAAAGAAAAATTGTGTAATAAAAATAATTTTTTTTAAAAAATGTCTCACTTAGCAACAGAAATTTTGGACTTAATTGTGACCTTAAGTCGAAGACTACCTGTACTGTTTTAAGAGTGCTTATTCCTGTTCCAGTTGGCTGAAGAGGAAGGGAAAAGATAATTGAATATACCGAACATTGTTATATTTTTAATGTACTAAGTTAACTTCCATATGTGTGTGTGTGTGTATGTGTGTGTGCTAAACCCTATAAGTTTAAAACTATGTCCTGTACAAGTAGAACAAATGTCTTTAGTGAATGCTAAAATTTTGAAAGAGATGTTTCCCTTGAACTATGAGAAGTCATATATACAACTAGTCCTTGCTTAACAACCCGCAACTGTGGCCAGCAGTTCCCTCACTAAGAGATGTAGTCATTAAGCAAGATATCACATGACCATGATGGACTTAGAACTTCACTTCTACCATGGTCATTAAGTGAGACATCGTTTGTGAATTTTCTGCTAGCTTCTCCATTGATTCTGAAGCAAAGATCAACAGATAGCCACTGTTACAATGTCCAAGTTAACAAAATAATTCTCAAAAGAAAGCATTTTATTTAATAATACACAGAACAATGTTAACCCAATTATCCAGCACTTTTTAAAGTAAAATAAATTATAATCGTGGAAGCTAACAATTGTTTAAAAGATAGCACTATGTTTTACTGCCTTCTAGAGAATTTACATTTGTACCATTAGAAAGAAAGAAAAAACAATTTTTCTTATCAGTTTCCAGATATCCTTTTCAAAGAACTTTTACAGTGTTTGTTGAGTTCCAAACCAACACATTGATCCTTATTGTTGCTACTTATAAATTACTGTCAATGTCCTCATGGAGTTAGACAAGCAAAAGTACACAATAATGTGGCCGTTTATAATCTAAAATATTCAAAGTCAAAATCCTTGAGTACAAATGTCATTTTTCTGTTTCCAGGATAAGGAGGAGCAAAAATTTTATCAGTCATGCATGGGAAAATCTAACTCTTATCATATACTGTATTTTCTGAATATTACAAGCAGGCTTTTTTCTTTTAAAATTAGCCAGAAAGCTAAATTTTCATGTCCAAATAGGCTAGTAAACAGTTTGCATCAATTAAACTATTTTGGATAATTGACTGTGCAAATCTTACATTGCCTATTTTATTGATACTACTTGTGAAAAGCACAGAATCCTACCCTGATCCTTGGGAAATACCTTGTCAATCCCCTGCTTCTGGGCATTGTTTTGCATGTTATATTTCATGTTATATTTGCCACCCTGCAAGCCAGCACACTGCATAATTTTCAAACCTGTGGCAATCACAAGAAGATACAGCCAAAGAATCTTTAGAAGTCTCTCCTTTTTCCCAAGGTTTCTAATTGCATGGATTCGCTAGTGGTACTGTATGTGTTCTCCTTGGAGTTCTAAAAATGTTATTTTTGTTTAGTATTCTATGTAAGTAAGAGATTTGTAGAAACACAAGTACAATTTTAAGTGAGATTACCAGTAAACAGTGACTACTAAGCCCAGTGTTCCTATATTTGTTGTACTCATAGCTACTGCTTCTGTAAATCTTGGAAAATCTAGATATTTTTAAATACTAAATTAAAAATAGCTACAGTAAGACCCATACTGACATATTATTAGATTGGAACCCTCTATGTCAGTGGTTCTCAATTTTTTCTTTGCCACAGATCCCCTTTAAATACCTTTTGTGGCCACGGACCATCAAGATCTTATAATTCAAGATTTAAAGCACTAGATTGCATCATGTCTTTGCAGACACTCTGACAACATTGTGGCCTCCCCAGGGGTCCACAGACCACAGGTTAAGAACCACTGTTCTATGTTGTCATCTGGAAGTGTTTTTAGTGTATCAGTGGCATTTATTTCTGAATAAGTAATAGCGCACTCTTAAACACAATACACCACAACTTATTCTTAGTTGTCCCTTCTAGATAATATGTTTGCTTATCATAGCACCATCTAAGCTTTCTGGTCAGATAGGAAACTTTTCCCTCTCCTAATAAAGTGGGGGGGGGGAGTTCTTAAGCTTGCTTCAAGGTCTCAAGTCTTCCAATGAGAAGAATAACATTTCAGGCATGTCTTTTGAACACTTGATTTCTGACAGAGTGAGAATTAATCTCACAGAGGCAATGTTTGATCTTTTCTCGGAATTCTGACATTAGAAATGAAACCGCAGTTTAAAGATTCTAATTAAAATATTTATTTCGGTACAAAAACAATAAATTCTAATTAACTACATGACTGATATAAAATGTAGGACTTCCCTCAATGAAAGCTAGAGCAAGAAGGGTAGAACGGAGATTGGAATGCACACATGTGTACAAGATCATATCAATCACGTGCTCAGGAATAAACCATTATATTAGATAGGGATGCATCTCCCTGCATATACATGTAACAGGCAATAAATCACACCGTGACAATTTCAAGATCAACCTAACTACCAGATATGGTCTGAGATTTGGGAAAGAGGATTGACATTCCCAGTAGCAGCAGGATAAGGATGTGAGACTGACGTGGCTGCTACTGAGGCAAAGTGAAAAATATGATGGGTAATTCTGTAAGCTCATCATTTACCTAAAAAACTATACTTTTTTTTTTTAATCAGATTTTTTTAAAAAAAGTCCTTTGGGAGTTGGGCGGCATAGAAATAAATTAAATTGAATTAAATTAAATTAAATTAGATTTGCAGCATAAACTTGCAAAGTGCAAAGGGCAGCATAGACTTAACTGTGTCATTGAAAAACTCAGCATGTCACAGAAATCCAGAAACATGGTCATTTCTGCCTCAAGGCCTGAATCTGAACAACCCTCAATAAGTATAAATTAATATTGGGTTATATTTTAAGCCAGCCAGCTAGCCTGGACAAGAAAATGAGGTGAAAAGACTGCAAATTATTTGACCAGCAATCAGCAGGAGAATGATCAAATTTTCTACTTTCAAATTATTCTTGAGGACTTATAGTTGATATTTGCCTTATAATTTACAATGAATGCAGTGCCACTAACTCTACCAGCCTTTTTATTTATGTTTGTGGAACATGCAAAGAAATCTGAGATGGGCTACACTTCTGAACCAGAAAATAAGATAATCTGAGAGCTTCACAGTGCTTGAGATGTCACATACTGAATGTATAGCAACATCCACTGGTTATGCTGCCTTTTTGTCTTTGACTTCAACAGTAAGGATATCTCCTTCCCCTGATACATTTGAAGGAGTCATGCTAATAACAAGGGACTCTTTATCGATGCCTGAGAGCAGTGATGGTTGTGGTGAAGGTTTTGTGACTGCCTCTTCTTTAGGAGCACTTGACTCAGCTTTGGTTTCTTGGACTTTAGTCTTGGGCTCTTCAGCTGGTTTTTGCTCCGGTGGTTTTGGCTTGACATTTTCTGTCTTCTTTTTTTCTGCCTTTTCCTTTTCTTCGTTCTCTTTCTTTGCCTGTTCTTCCTGGGCTTCCTTTTCTTTCTAAAAAAAAGATTAAATATCGACTTATCTTTTTCTACCATCTTTCCATGTTTTTTGCTCCTTTTGCCTGCTTATTCCTTCTCCAAATTTTTCCTCTAAACTTAGACTAAATATATTAAATAAGAATGCTTATTGTGTAACCTCACAGCTTCGTCCATAGTGACCAGAGGAACACAGTCTTCCAAGCACAGTTATTAAGACAACCCATTCTCACTGCAACCCATTCTCACTTGGTTTTCTGGTCATAGAGTACAGTAAATGATTGACTGATTGATGTAGAACCCGGAATCCTTCACAAGTTCTGCTAACTACTAAGAAAAGAGGCTGCTACATAAACAGTCTTAGAATTTCCCAGAAATGAGTTTGACCATAAACATCTCTAATATATCATTTATTTCTATCAGAATAATTTCTAAATTACTTTTTAAAACCAGTCATTTATGTAACAATTTGTGCATTTCCCAATATCTCTAAATCTTGTGGGAATACCTGATATCTGTCTATTTAAACATTTTTCACTAGTATAACTAAAAGATTGCATGCCTTCTATAACATCAGTAAGGTATACTATCTAAATATAGTTTTACACTTAAATCAATCTTTTTCAAAATCTTGTCTTGCAGACCACACAATAAGTTTTATATTCAAAGCAAGTTTCAAGTGTTGTGTATGAAAAGTGCTCTTTAACCCGTAAAGCGGGGTGGGGGGGGATGTCAAACTCAATTTCATTGAGGGCCGCATCAGGGTTGTGTTTGACCTTGGGGGGCCGGGGTGGGCATGGCCAGCTCGACGTCACTCGTGTCGGGGGAGCTTGTGGTGGGCCAAGCACTTTGCAAGCAAAAACGGGCTCCCAAGCTCCGTTTCAGCTGCGATGGCCTCCTGCAACCCTCTGCCAATGAAAAGGAAGCTGGGGAGTGCTGCCCGTGGCCTTCGTGAGCTCTATTTTCGGCTGCAATGGCTTCCTGCAATCCTCTGTCAGCGAAAACAGAGCTTGGGAGGACCACACACAGCCCTCCCGAGCTCTGTTTTTGCTGCTAGAGGCACTGTGGGCGGTCCTTTGCTGTTTCCAGGATGGCCCCATGGGCCAGATCTAAGCACCCCGTGGGCCGGATCCAGCCCCCGGGCCTTGAGTTTGACACCCCTGCCATAAAGATAGTTGCAAAATTAATTTCTGAAATCATTTTTACTAATTGCTAGTCTCCTGAATTTTAGGCATTTCTTTAATTTGATCCATTTTCTGCCTTTCTTGTTTTATACTGGGTTAGCATCACGAAAGATACATACCAGGGCTGCGTTCTCTTTCTTCACCTTGTTAATTACGGCTAAAATACCTCCTTTCCCACCAGTTAATGCTTTGAGCATCTTAGGTGCTTCCGCTTTAGCCATAAGGAGAGCTAGGCCCTTTACAGATGGTGGTGGTGGTCCAGTAGGTTTTCCTGCTTTCTTTATAAGTGCTCTGAATTTTAGAAAAAGAAGAGGGTGGGAAAAGTCATCAAATATAGCATTAAATGCTTCTTAATTATTATTCTAATCTCCGTTAAGTCTTCCAATCCTATTTTCCTAATTAGTCAATGAAATACAGCAACTTCTGCTGGACGCTTGGGCCTCATCTTATGCCCTATCTTTGTTTCCATTATTTTTAACATTTAAAATTTTATTTTATCTCTCCCTTGTTTCCAAGTGAAGAGTTACCGTATATGGTTGTCGTCTCCTTTTTCTATTGTCAGTTGTTATCATGACAGTTCATTGCACAGTTAGCTAGATGGTTTAGACTGGATTAGGCATGTTTGCCTACTTATCAAGTCCTTCCTAAGGATCAGGGATAGAGAGGTATTTCTTTTTCATGGTGTTAAAGTTATCATCAGAGGATGTCAAACTATTCCAGATTAAGCTACCTTTTGCAATTAATCAATGGAGATTTTGTCAATGCCAATTGTATTCAAGTGGTGTTCCAGACATTTTGGAATTGTAGCCAAGGTACCTATTACTATTAGCATTATCTTTGCTTTCTTGTCCCATTGTCATTCTATTTCTATTTGTGGGTCTTTATATTTTGTTATCTTTTCCAGTTCTTTCTATTCTACTCTGCTGTTGCCAGGTACTAGTACATTCATTATCCAGACTTTTTTGTCTTTATTATTGACAATTGTTCAGTCTGGGATGTTATGTGGCAGGTGCTTCTTTGTTTGAATTCTAAAGTCCCAGAGCTTTTTATCATCTTCATTTTCTAATACTTTTCTGTTTTGTTGTTTCACCCAGTTCTTGCTTATAGGCAAACAGGATTTCTTGTAGATCTTCCAATGCACAATTGTTTTTATTATTGTTATTATTTAAATGAACAATTATGCTTTGCCTGTGCATGGGTAATTTCCATTTCAGTTGATACACAAATACATATTCTGTACCCAATTGTACCCCCCCCCTTTTCCTTTAACTTCTAAGCACTTTCCACTGACTTTTTTTAGTTCATAAAAAAGCAGGAAATTCCTTGCAATAACTTTAATGCATATCATGGATGGATAAATCATATAGCATCTAGTTTACTCTAGGGATAACAGAAATAATTGATTTCTTGATTGTCTTTATCCCCTTTAGAAGTATTAATCTGAATAAAATTCCATGTACAATTAAATGCATAATTGTCTCCTCCTAAATCAGTACAGAAATAGCTTAGGGTACATGACTTATAAAATCTATATCAAACCAAAGAAAAGATTTGCTAAATCATCTCAGAGGTCCATTTGTTCCAGTACCCTGTGTCTTGTATATATTCATCATAATGATCAGTCAACCTAATAATTTACTTTCCATCTTGTTTGACAAAAAAAATACATATTCTGCACCCAATTGTATTTTGACATGGAACGTGTTGTTGCAGAGGCTTAATGAGGCTGGAACTGCCGGTCAGAAATGGTCTGCACTCCACGGTTTGAGCCTGGCTTCATCCCTAGCTCCTGCCCATCCAGAAGTTCGAAAGCTTGCAATACTGGAGTAGATAAATGGGTACCACTTCAGTGAGAAAAACCTAGCTGCATTCGTGTGTGCGGAGAGCGAAAGCCGGTGCTGGACCTGGCTGGATGTGGAGTATTGCAATACGAGGGGAGGGGAGGCAAGACCAGTGGGAGCCCGGAAGAGCCAGTAATCCAAGCACCACTAGTTAGCTGGTGTAAAGCTAGTTCGTGTCCCCCCACACCTCATGGTGCACCAAGAATAGGCATATAAGTTCTGAACAGAATGAACCAGCATTCTAGGCTGTCAGGAGTGCATTATGTATCTAGTATGTATGGATTTTGTGACATTGTATGCCATATGCTAAATAAATAATTAAACCTAATAATTTTATATTTCATTAAAAGAGTATTTTGCATGGATTCATATGTTCATGGTAGGTAGACAATTTGTGCATTATTACTGGAGCTTGGAAATAATCCATTCAGTTTGAAAAAGGGATACTTAAATTTATATTTTAAAAAAATCTATACCATCCAGAAAAATGCAGTTCTCAGGCAGTTTGAAACTGCAATAAATAAATAAAATTAGCATATTTGAAACAGACTAGAAGTAGTAAAAGAAAACCTGAAGTATCTAACAAGAAGTATAATCTCTCTTGTTCTAAGACCTTATTTTGAGGTGATATGTGTCAAAAGTGAGTTTCTCAATATTACTCAGAATATGATGCTACTTTGCAGTAAGAATCTCTAAGCAGCCCCATGAAGTGTTTGCATAAAACAGTAACTTTAAAACCTTTTGTTTAGAATGATGTTTTTTAACTTCGCAACTTTAAGATATACGGACTTCAACTTTCCCAATTTCCCAGCCAGCATTTTGGCTGTGGAATTTTGGGAGTTGAAGTCTACACATCTTTATTAACTTTGAAGGACTAGGTTTAGACCTGTAGTTTTTAGCATATTAATCTTGAATTGTCTCTCTTCCAGCACTAATCATGCTTCTCCTTTAAAATACTGCAACTATAATACTAACATCATGGCTAAGATATAGTAATGTATCATAGCACTTAGCACAGCAACAATTTTTCTACACGTAGACATAAAAAACACATACTTTCCCTTCTTTCTCAAGTGCCTTTCAGATTCAGGATAGTGCACAAGGATTTCATTCAGTGTCTTCTTGTCAAGAATAAAAAGATTGGCAAATCCATGAGCAATCACATTTGCAGTTCGCCGATTTCCTCCACTGGCTGCTAATAGGCTGAAAGGGCAAAAGAAACAGGCATGCCTCTGTTTCTAGTTAGCCATCCTATAAACAGCTACACCTACACTTTGAATATATTGTTGATCTTTAATTTTAATAAACTATTTAGCACAGGGGTGTCAAACTCAATCCGGCCTGCTGGGTATTTAGATCTGGCCCACGGGGCTACCCTGGACACAGCGAAGGACCGGCCCATGGTGCTTCTGCCAGTGAAAACGGGATCCCAAGCTCCATTTTCTGCTGCCACGGCCTCCTGCAACCCTCTGCCACTGCAGGAGACTGTGGAAGCCGAAAAGAGAGCTCGGGAGCCTGTTTTCGCTGGCAGAGCTCTTGGGCCACTATAGGCGCCCCCTACAGGAGTGATGTCGATCTGGCCACGCCCACCCCAGCCATGCCCAGGCTGCCCCCTCGAGGTCAAACACAACCCTGATGCGGCCCTCAATGAAATCGAGTTTGACACCCCTGAATTAGCAGGTCAAATGCCTCACTCTTTAGTCTGTGCTTTGTGGACATGAAGAACATCTGTTCTCTGAACCTCTGATACTTTTAATGTTTGAAAATGCTACATCTGCATATATCAAGATAGACTTCTTGAGAAAGTTGGGGAAACAGAATACTTTTTAACTTACAAGTCCAACTTGAACATTTGGATAAAAAGCTTGATAAACTTTTAAACCAACTTGGAAGGTGGTAACCAGATGCAAGTAACAACAGCAGGACAAGATTTACAATCTGATGGATTGGAATGTAAGACCTGAAAGATGAGCTGGACTTGAATATGCAAGTTGGCTAGATGCAGAGGTGTCCAACTTTGGCAACTTTATGAGGTGTGGACTTCAAATCCCAGAATTCCTCAGCCACCTATGCTGGCTGAGGAATTCTGGGAATTGAAGTCCACACCTCATAAAGTTGCCAAGGTTGGAGACCTCTGGGCTAGAGGACTCTGAGAAAGGTTTGTATTTTAAAGGCTCAGAGTTGATAGACTTGACCAGTTATGACAGACTTTGACCAGATAGACTTAACCAACATTGATAGACTTGACTTTTTCAAGAAGATTGAGGAGAATTGGGGAATGGATTTATCATACCCAATCGGAAAACCAATGAGATGTTACAATTTACAGAAAACTTTTTGTACAACAAATTCTGTGGAGATATAGACAAGAGGAGCTTATGATTTGGGAGAATAAAATCCAATTGTTAGGAAATATATTGATTAATGTCTTACGGAAAAACCTCATTATTAAGAATTAATTGAGAATATTTGATCCTGGATGGACCAGATACAATGACTGTGGTGTCTTATGGTAGACCAGAAGCCATTGTGGGACTTCTGCATGTGAAAACAATAAATAGACTTAATAAACAGTTTCAATAGATGGTTTTAAAGTTTAGTTTAGCTGTTGGTTTCACTTATTAACTATGTTTCCATATTGTGGATAAATATCAGCCTGGGCTGGCTAAATACAATTCTAGAAATTTATAAAGTGTGTATCTGCTTTGCAAGGGGGGGGGGGGAGGAATTATTATCTTTGAAGTATATTTATCAGTATTTGACTAGGGAGACAATTTATGTCTGTTTTGGTTTTTTATTTATTTTATTTATTTATAAATTTTATTTATTTATTATTTTATGCACTCTTTCTATAGTCTTGTTTATTTTTGTATATACAGTATATTTTTGAGTTTGTAGTTTGTTGTTTTGAATAAAATAAAAATAAAAAATTGTGAAAAAAATGCTATATCCTCCAATGGGATCTTCTGTTCCAATTCTCTCTGATGTTCAGGGTTTAACTTTGAGTTATTTCTAACTTTGAATTTAGCATTGAATGGCGGGAAGCAGAAGGCTAGCATTCTTTGGCGTAGACAATCTTTTTTGGAGGTGAGCTACCACTATCAGCAGCAAACAGTAGTTGGTAAGAAACTACTTTCTGTCACTTTTGCTTGAATGAAATGAAATTAGTACATTATAAATTATCCATCATTCAAGCAAAGCACCCTACGAGACATGCATTGCAAGAGGGAAAAGACAGTGGTGGGATTCAATTTTTTTAACTACCGGTTCTGTGGGCGTGGCTTTGTGGGTGTGGCAGGGAAAGGATACTGTAAAATCTCCATTCCCTCCCCACTCCAGGGGAAGGTTACTGCAAAATCCCCATTTCCTTCCAATCAGCTGGGACTCGGGAGGGAGAGAATAGATGGGGTGGGGCCAGTCAGAGGTGGTATTTACCGGTTCTCCAAACTACTCAAAATTTGTGCTACCGGTTCTCCAGAACTGGTCAGAACCTGCCGAAACTCACCTCTGGGAAAAGGTAACTGCATTCAGAGAAGCCAAGAGTTACAAATGTCCCATTTCTTTAATCTGTGAGTTATTCATATAAATCAGGGCTATTCAAAGTTCAACTTTTGTTAGTAGATTATTAGAGTGGAAAAAAATCATTTTTGAAAGTATTAGATCAAGCTTGAATGATTTGTGATCACAAATCTAAATTAATCCTGGTAGTTTTTTATTCTTGCATGTGAAACCACTTTACATGAAAGGCAATTTACGTTTGGCCTATTGGGAAGGCATCACAATCTGGTCTCATTAAGATAAGACATTTGAAAGAAGGTAAAAGGGGTAAGATAATTGGAATTAAAGTATATCATTGTGAATAAGAACCTATTACCGGTCTCTAAGTACCTTCTTGGTATATTATTCTAATTCATATGCCACTTCCATTTGTTTTTTTATTTTATTGCAAAAGAAAACAAAACAGGTCCAAACTAGCTTTATCCACTTTAATGCTGTCAAATACACTGGCATTCTCAATAAGATGGTGTGGGAATTTTTGGCTGGGAATGATCTCAACATAATTGGAAGCACCATCTTTAACTTAAAATTTATAGGAAGGGCCATAGCCAGTGACAGACAATATGCTCTGAGGGAGATGGGTAGTTCAAAAATATGAAAAATAAATAAATGCTTGGAATCTGTTACCTGCATGCTAACTCTTTAGAAGAAAATGATTTCTGCACAAGAATTGGGGAGCCACTACCAGACAAAAGAGATAAATAATCTGATTTCTAAACCCCTCTATTATTATGTCAGATGCAATAGCCATTGAAAAGGGTTTTTATGGTTTTGTATGCCACCCAGAGTCCATCAGAGTTGGGTAGCTCTGCTAAATTTAAAGAAATTAAAATAAATAGAGAAGAAAAATCCGATTAGATTCCAGTTGTTCTGTATAACACTAGAACTAGTGCAAACAAATCAGAGTCCATGCAAATGTATATATTCCTATACAAAATAAAAAGGGATATGTTTACTGAAGTTATATACTGATGAAATGTTACTTCAAATAAGACCCAGGGCATTCTTTTATAGTCTTTTACAAATACTATAACTGTACAGGGACAATTTATAGCCTGATCTGATTTCTACTGGTCTAGTAATATTAGAAAACCTGTTCTGACTCATTCTTAATGCTGAGTGTTACCGTATTAGAAAAAAAAACTCCCCCAAAGCTTCATCATCCCATTAACTGACTCAGGAGAAACATAAATGCCAAATGGTCCTAATATATATTTTTTATTTCATTAGAATGAGATGAAATGTTCAGGGAAGTAAAAACATGTGCAAGGATTAAGTTAATTCACTTTCAGAGAAATCAATATAGGGGCTCTTGCAAAATACTCCTTTATAATCTCCGTTCTTAAAGTTATGATAACTTTTCAGGTTAATAAGGATAAGGAGATGATTACAAGGGGATGAAGTGTGCCATATTTCACAGAACTAGTGCATAGCTTTTCAGGGTTCATTGTCTTCTCAACATTTCAATTGCTTCTCAGAACATTTCTGCAGTGTTCCAAATAATATTTGGCTGGTTAGCTTGACAGAGGCTAGGAGGACTCTCAGTTTCTCCAATAACTCCACCCCATATGCTAATGAACAGACCAAATTAGCCAGGGCAAAATGGAAAAAGATGGTGGAAGATATTATTTACAGAATAAAGACAGGAGGAATTCAGTCAAGGACTTTATATCTTGGTTACCATCAAAGAGTAGAGAGAAACTCTTGTGTGCATTGATCTGTGATGGCCGACACATTTCCTCTCTGGAAATGATATTATTATAATAATGTGTTAAAATAGGTATTTGTTTAGCTCTCTGAAAAAAAATCACAAGATGAACAAAGAAGAATACCTGATTTCTCCAAATACAGCTCCTGCTCTCAAGGTGACCAGGACTTTAGTGCCATCAGGACCTCCAAGTACTTGAACTTCACCTTGTTTAATGATATACATTTCTCTACCAATTTCTCCCTAGATGCACATGATGGGGCAAAAAAACATATTATGCATCATATCCAATTATGTTGGATGCTATCTGAAGAAGAATCAGAGTTAAACATAAAATCCCATTTTCAACTTGGTGAACTTCCCACAAACTGAATTTCTTCTCTCCATAGCAATGTTTTTCAAGCTTGGGAACTTTAAGATGTGAGGGATTCAACTTGCAGAATCATGTGGCTGAGGAATTCTGGGAGTTGAAGTCCACATGTCCTAAGTTCCCAAGGTTGATAAACAGTGCTCTAAATAATTGGCTAATGAAACAACTTTCTTCTATGTGGTAAGGCAATTCATCTTTTTCCAAAGTTTATATGAGATGTATTATTATTCATTATAATTTTAGGTGAGGACTGAGAGTGTTCTGGACTTCTAAATTGGATTATCTATGGTAAACTATAGGAGTACCATACCACGTTAATTTTCTTGGACAACTTTCAGTATCTTTGACCAATTTAGAACTGTTGAACCTAGAAGACATTGTACTGCAATGGGCTTAAACTTTTTTTCTATAGGAAACAGATAGCTTTCTCCTTCTACTGTAACAGGTACCTGGTTTAGTTAGTATTACTTAGTAATCCATTTTGAGCATGCTTTTGGTGGGTTGGTCTTTATTTTTTTCTTCTGCATTTACTGCATTTAATGTTATAGCTTGCTTTCCTGAAGATGCATGTATCTGAGATTTTTTTTAAAAAAATTATGTTAATTTAATTATAGTGGGGAATGAAAAATTGTTTACAAATGCAGTAATTACTAAGGCTATTATGTCTGGGTTGCAAAAACATGGATAGCTGTTAGAGATGTGGAAAACCCACTCTTTACTAGTATCTAATATGGACTTTTGCAGGTCAATTAGAAGATCAGTTCAAAACAAGCTGATGCTTACTCTGTAGAAAGAGATGTGAACATTTCATTCTTCTCAGCACTAACTTTTTATACCATATGGAAAAATTGGTGGCTCTGAAGCTTAAGATTTGTACCTTGGCTTCAAGTCTAAACATGCGTTGTCTAAAGAAATTCTCTGTCTTAAGAAATATGAATTAATTTGATATCCCCCTTTTGCAATTTCTTGTTAACT
Organism: Diadophis punctatus similis; assembly: GCA_023053685.1. Lineage (NCBI taxonomy): Eukaryota > Metazoa > Chordata > Lepidosauria > Squamata > Dipsadidae > Diadophis > Diadophis punctatus. The sequence continues at coordinate 176,267,974 of JALIGW010000003.1, forward strand.
GGGAAGATTAACCTTCATGGAGCTAATTCTAATAGAGGGAATCAACTTTTTCCTAATAGATGGAAGTCTTCAATAAATATTTATTTAAATTCACCTCCTTTCAGTCTTCAAAGCAAGAACAGGAATAACAAAGCAAACAAATGAAACAATGCACACTCAAAAGTAAATCAGCATTTTAAGCATTTTCCTAATGATCATTTGCATAATTTTCAAAGGGGAAATCAAGAATAATCAACCAACCAAAGCATCTGCTGTTTCTTGCATATTTATACCAGCTCATTTGTGAGCTGATTAGCATTCAAATGAAGCCAATTATACCTGGACAAATAGAACTGAAAATTCTAAGCTTGTGAGATATATATATATATATTTATATTCCAATCAAAGTAATTGAGTGTGCTATAAAAGAAAAATAGCATACAACTGGGACATATCTATCATATATATAGTTAGGTTGGTCCAGTGCCTTGAACATTCCTTTAGTGCCCAATGGATTTATATATTTAGCATATGTGTTATGCTCTGTAAATAGCAGCTATGGAATACCTGTGAATTGGGACTCTACCTCACTGGCTTAGAAATTATAATATTTTTTACAATATGCTAGCATTCCAGTAAAAATTATCTTCCCAAAGCTTCTATTTGCTCTTGGAAATATGCTTCCATTGGCATCATTTGAAGCTTCTTCTCTGTGCCAAGCAGGTGAACAGTAATTTTTCATGGAACCAGAGCCAGAGTTAGGAAACTACTAACCTTGAGCTACTGAATACATAAATATCAGTACTGATTATTCTTGTATCTATATCTCAATTCTTTTTCAGATGGCAAGTGACGAAGTTTTATAACTCAGCCTCATATGTTCTCCTGGAATATTTATGTGCAAATTGTGCCTTCAACATTTCACTTCTAATGACTTGCCAATAATTCATATTTAGATACTATACATTCATATTCAAATACTATACATTCAATTATTCTGTAAGTTAAAAAATATCTATATTTTCTGGACCAAGTAAGAAATCTGAGAAGATATGGTGATGATCATGCACTGTTATATACAATATGCATGGTATGTAGTTTTAATATTAATTTTGTTCAAAATTCATTTTTGATCTACAGCAGAACTCCTTATTTGTTTTGATTTTTTAAAAAAACAAATAGGTTGCATCACCTTTTTGCACACAAAGTCACCAGGTAAATACACAATGGATTTCAATCTCAGCAACATGTCGCATATCATTTGGGATTCACATTCCTGTTTAAAAGGAAAGATAGACCTCTTTCAGGAATATATTTAAGTGAAATCTTATCAGCAACACTAAACAATGGGCAGCTTCTTGTGGAAAATTTTGGTGAACTAATATTTCTGAAGCAGCAGAGAGGCATCATAGCTGAGAACACCTTTTGGAAGATGGATTCTGACTGGAATAATCTCCCTGGATCAAACAGAGATTGTGAGATCTCCATGTGCATTTCGGACAGCTGCTCCTCATGGATAAATGTCAGAAACAGAAAGTTTTTGCAGTCAGATAGGGAGCTGAGCTGCTGGAAGTGCTGGAATGCCATCTCTGCTCACAGTTTTAAAAAGGATTTAAAGGAGAATTGAAGAAGATGCAAATGGAGTGCTCAGAAGAAACTACTGTATTTTTCAGAGTATAAGACGCACCTTCCCCCCATAAAAGAGGCTGAAAATTTGGGTGCGTCTTATACTCCAAATATAGCTTTTTCAAAGCTTTTTTTCCAGCCCTAACGAGATGCTAACGATCTTCCTGGCTCTTCCCAGCTTGCAGGCTTGTTTTCATTGCTACTCCCTCCAAAAAAAGTTTTTTCAGCCCTAATGAGGTGTTAACGATCTTCCCAGCTTGCAGGATTTTTTCATTGCTACTGCAGATTTTTTTCAACCCTAACCAGGGGATAAAATAATGTGCTGAAGCTGACCAGACTAAGGACGCTAGCCAGATGAATACCTGGTAGGTAGATTTTTTCCCCTATTTTCCTCCCCCAAAACTAAGGTGGGTCTTATACTCCGGTGCGTCTTATACTCCGAAAAATATGGTACAGAAAGAATCACAACAGATGCAACACGAACTGGAAAAAGATGATAATGAAATTGATACCACATGGGTATTAATCTTTTCAAATTTTTGGCCTAATTATGGATTATAAAATGGAATATAAATGGAGCAAAAGCTCCTCAAAAGAGGAGAAATATAATTGAAAATCTTAAACAAGAGATCCGCATTATTCCCACTCTGCCAGCCTTCAGAAAAGCAGTAAAAACATGGCTTTGTCGACAGGCCTGGGGCCAATGATTTTAATACAACGCTGATCATTCTTGGCCCTATGAATGATTTATTGTATGGGTTTTTAAATTGTGGTTTTTAATGTTTTTAAATGTTTTAATATCTATTGTTTTTAATGCTTTTTATGTTTGTTGTTGCATGTGAATTTTTACTGTTGTGAGCCGCCCAGAATCTCTGTGGAGTGGGCGGCATACAAATGCAACTAATAAATAAATAAATAAATAAATTTTCTCACAAGCGATTACCGTAATATCGGGGGGGGGGGAGATGTAAAATATTTGGCCTATAAAACTTTGGCTCTCATTTTCTGTGTGTAGAAAAATGTAATTAATGTTTTTTTAATGTGATTGTGTATGTGGTAACTATTTTATGAGACCCACAAGCAGGTAAAGTAAAACATTGACAAAAATTTTACTCTTGCAGTTGTTTTTTGTGAGAATCAGGCTAAATTGTGGAGAACAGCTAGGACACATAGAAGCATTGTTGTCCAGTAATTCCAGGTCTATGGTCGCTATTAGATCAAGCTCAGTCACTATTTCCATCTATCTTGTGTCTTTCCTATCTTAATTTAAACCAACATAAAGAAATAGATGTCTATTTATCTAACTGTTGGAAGCAAAGACTGGAATGGGAAGATGTGAGAAATAAATTCATATCTCACAGAAGACTTCAGGGAATAACTGCTTGCTATGTTAGGCAGGTATGAGTTAGGCGGGTCTTTTCTTTACTGCAATGGCCCCCAACCTTTTGGGCACCAGGGACCAGTTCCGTGGAGAGAGGTTTTTCCATAGACTGGAGGGGGCGTGGTTTCATGTGCTGTCTGCATCCCATGGATGGAGCTTCGCTTGTTTGTGTGGCCCGGTTTCTGATATGCCATGGACCAGTGCTGATCCACAGACTGGGGGTTGGGGACACCTGCTTTACTGAGTCTTCTGGATGAATCAGCATCTTACATGACTCTAGTACAGGGGTGAGCAAACTGGCTCAGGAATTCTGGGAGTTGAAGTCCACAGGTCCTCAAAGAACCATAGTTTGCCCACCCCTGCTCTAGTACCATCAGGGTGATGACTCCTTGACTCTGATAGTTGCAATATCTCACTCTGATGATCAACTATATCTGTTGAACCTCTATGGATTGTTCTTATTAAGCCACTGGTAAGAACCTCATCAAGCCCATAGTAACTGCTGTAATTTGATTATATCTGTTTTCTTACAAATTGAACATGCTTGTTATAATTACTTGCTTTACAAAAAAAGTAACCTTCCCAATGTTAATTGTTGTACTACACAAAGTTCTACTGACTTTGAACAAATCGACTTTCCGGACAATAGCAAAATTGACATCAGTTGCAATGTCAAGCTGCATTTTTCCAGGCATCTGCTCCAGTAATTCTGATTCATCTGCAAGACAAAATGATAAAAGTTGGTTTATGCTATTGGTGTATACTGAAAAATGATTCCCCACCCCCAGTGATTTGAATAATGGTGATTCATCATATCATCGGAAATGGGTTGCTTAAGTGATATTATTTAGTGAATGTTAGTGCCAACTTTCAATTCCTTTTCAATCAAAGCAAATGAAACTGGTATTCCCAAAACAGCAGACTCAGGAAAATGGAATATTCTGAATTTTACCTAGCATTCCTTGTGAATCCCATGTATACTCATACCATGTTCGAACACGATTCTGAACAAGCCATGGAATTGTATAAGTATTCATGTAAGCAACTGTGTCATCCATACAGGCACGATAATAGTTTTGCCCGGCTGTTGCTGCTCCAATAATATCACGCATCTGCAAATATCAGCCATTATCATTACATGTTATATTATAATAGGTTTTGGCTAACTTAAATTTTTAGCTGCAATACAAATTGCTGTCTATGTAGTTTGTACTGGCTTTTCCAAGTTTCAGTATTATTTTATCTTAGAATATATTTTAACAATTTATAATTCACTAATTGAAAAGGTCATTTAATAAATGGAACAGAGAGATCTGTGTTATAGTAGATTATTTTCTATTTTAATTTACGATTTTCTATTATGGCATTATTTATTTCCACCACTTTCCCCTTTTGTTTTTGGATTTTAACTTGAAATCTGCATGCGAAACATATGCACTGCAAGTAAGAGCCCTTTTTCATAACCAAACTAAAATGTTGTTCACCACCTTTTGAACTAGCAGAAAACTACTAGTATATTGGCCTAAAATTCTTTATCTCTTATGATAATAAGGAATAACCTGTATTTTTAAAAATCCTTATCCTGCCAAAGGCATGGTATCAGCCAATTCTGCTTTCTTATTTATTGTCCACAAGACATCATCCAAGAAAGGCAAGGATCTTAGGAAGGAACTTAAAGTATTTCAACTGCTTTTAGAAGAGACAAAAGCAGTACTACACAACTTTTGTAAAGATTTTGAAGATGGAAACAGACCTGGGAAAACAAATATCTTGGGACTGACGAGGATGTTCAAATCTCAATTTGGTATGCTAAGGGATGTCAATAAGTATTTCAAAGAAGATCAGTAAAAATGGAAGGAATGTTCTATAGTAGAGAAACCAAAGTCCAAGAAAACTTGGAGGATAGTCTATATCAGGAGTGTCAAACTCACATCATCACAACGGCATCACATGACATATCAGGACTTCCCCACCCTTTGCTAAACCAAGCATGGGCGTGGCCAGTGTATGACGCATCCGGCCCGTGGGCCGGGAGTTTGACAGCCCTGGTCTATATATACAAGAAATCCTAACACTAGAACAGAGTTGGAAGGGATCTTGGAGGTCTTCTAGTCCAACCAGTAGAAGATGTTCAGTCTGCACTGTGACTATTATCAAGTTGACAGGCTACAGGAATTGATGGAACATCTATAGAAATATGACAAACACAGTAACACAATAATATTTTTGTTTACCTGGCCAATCAAACCGGAGAATACAAAGACGCCTGAGAAAAAATTCGCAAGCTGAAAGATTATTTCAAACAAAGTGACTGGTTCTGGTAGTCCACCAATAGTAATCAAAGTGCGAACAGCCCAGTAGTAACATCTTAGATACCTGTAGATATAGAACAATTACTGATATTATTTTTCTGCAGATGGTTGCACTGATTATTAATGTTCAGAATAAGGAATAATTCCTTTTTTCTAAAGCAGTTAATCTTGGGAATAATAATTATGTAATGAAGCACAGAGATTTTCACGACTATTTTACCTAGATAAAGAGTAAATAAGAAATTGTGTGCCCTATAAGAGTAGCTGTCTAGTTGTACAAATCAGGCACTAAGTATACAACCGATAGTGCAGATATGTTTTAGTCCAGTGATGGTGAACCTTTTCGGCACTGAGTGTCTAGGACGCAACCCGGAAGAGGAGCTGCCCAGTGGGCATGCACGTACCAGAAAATCAACTTTTGGTTTCCGGCACGCGTATGCATGCTGGACAGCTAGTTTTCCAGTTAATGCATGCATGCTCATACCCAAAAATGGAAGACCAGCTCTTCCAGTTTCCAGCACTGCTGCATGCATGAAGGCCAGCTGATCATTGTGTGTGCATGCTCATCAGAAACTCAGAAGAGGAACGGGCAACACTGCACATGCCAGGCGACATGGCTTCGCATGCCACTTCGTGCACACGTGCCTTAGGTTCGCCTCACAGTTCTAGTCAATTTCATGGATCGAATCCATCTTAAATCTAAGATTTACAAGACAATCATCCACCCTGTTGCACTGTATGGCACTGAATGCTGGGCAGCAACAACAGGGACCGAAAGCTATCTCCATGCCATGGAAATGCGAATGCTCCATTTGATATCGGGCATCTCCTTTCTTGACCACATCACAAATGACACCATTTGAGAACATTTTGGTGTGGCACCAATAATAGAGAAGATGAGAGAGGGCTGACTCCGCTGGTATGGACATGTCCAGAGAGCAGCACCTTCCACCGTGGCCAAGACTGTCTACCAACTAGAAGTCAATAGCCAGTGACCTGGTGGGCATCCAAAACAGAGATGGCAAGACACCATCAATAAAGATATGCAAGCCGTGGGCCTGCACCCTGGAGATGCAGCTGACTGTGCAAAGTGGCGTTCAATGATCCTAAAGTGGATCCTGCCCCTGTGGGAATACTCTAGGAACAAGATTTATTAATCAAACTAAGCCATGCTTTCAAATTGGCTTCTAAGCTGTGCTTCCAGATTTGTTTCCAAATCAACCTGCATTCTTTTGGATAAGCTCTTAGAAAATTGCCCAAGTCACACTGTGACTGAGCTCACACACATACAAAGCCAAAGTTTGTTTTAATCATAGCTTGTTAAATCAATACTGCAACATGCTAAATCATAAACTTTAAGTTTACAAATCATATTGAGTTCACATAATCAAAGAAACTATGTTATTGGTTCGTGTGCTGTGTGAATGTAGCCAATATGATTGCCATCTTTAAATACCTGCAGAATAGCTAAGTAAACAATGGAGCAATGTGAATGTAACAGAAAATGTATATCACACACTGCTTACAGTGTTAGTTGACTGAATTTAATGTTTCTGTTCCTGGAAAAGCAGATGGGAAGAACGAGACAAAACAATAAATGATAGAAAAAAAACACCCTGTTCATGTAGCACAAAATACAGTGGTCCTGTCTGTGTGATAAACTAGCCAATAGGGCAGGTGCTTTGTCAGAGAAGACACAACTCCTGCTTCCCACAAGATAATTTCCAAATAGAAGGGACCTAGACCATGTTGTCCCTGCTAGATGTGGTGGGATGAACAAAGACTATGAGGCAGGTGGTCTTGCAAGTACCTGAACCCTGTGCTGTATGGAGCTTTATATGTTATGAGTATGTTATGACCAGCACTTTGAATTGCACCACTGTAGCTCAAGGGTCAGAGGTACCATGTGAGTGTGTAGCAAAGTGCCCAAACTTCCTACCCTGCTGCATTCTGGACCAGTTGTAGCTTCAAGAGCAACCAAATGTAGAGTGTATTATAGTAATCCAAGTCAGCTAGCAACTAATACAAGAGTTAAATATTGTAGGGCCATGTGAGTAGGGCCTCCCAATACAGAAACAGATTTTGATATTTAATTTAATTTAATTTAATTTAATAACACTCATCTCACAAATGTGACTACTACTGTATATAAGCTTATATTGTGTATTTTACACATTACACAATGTATAAAATACACAATATAAAAATAAAAACACATAGCAGCTGAGCATCACAAAAACAGCTGCCGACAAAGCCAAGAGACAGGCTACATCGCACACTCAGGGCTCCAGGCCTGGATATAAAGCCTAGGTTTGGGTGCCTTGTAACAAGCCAACAGGATCAGGGCTAATCTAATCTCAGGTGGCATGGTGTTCCATAAGGAGGCATCATGGCAGAAATGGTTTCTTCCAAGCCCTGTCAGCTGACACTCCTTAGTCAATAGGACCTACCAATCTAGGTTGCAGAAAAGTTATCTAGTCATATCTATTACTTGATAAATTAGAAGCAGATGTGAACGCAGAAAACCCCCAAATTATATACCTGCTGTGTTTGAGGAGTTACTACCCAATTCAGAAATAAAAATTGCAAATCTCTGGATCCAGGGGACTTCAGAATTATACTATTTCTCTGGATCCAGTAGTTTTAGACTTCCCCAGCTTGCAATCTTGCAAATCTAATTGTGCTTTCCTTCTCACTTCCCTGTTCTCCCTTACATTCCTGTGAAATAAGTTTCCTGAAACTAAGGAAGTGTTTATCTGAACTGTTTGCTCCCTTCCTCAGATTATTTTGGGCTTGAGTCATGCTGCTCACTGTGTGGCTTTGAGAATGGATCTTGCTTATCGCTGTCAAGGTCATCTTCTCTATTCTCTACAAAATGGCACCCTGTGTGCTTATATTACTTGAGTGTTCCCACAGGGTGTTGTACAAGCATGATTTCTAAGCTCTCCAATTCTTCAGTTGCGGGCTCTGCATTTTGCGTGCTTTTACTGAATTTTCAGAATAGTTTGATCTACTGCACATGTCTGACATTCGTAGACAGTAGGACACAGAGCTTGAGATTTAAGCTGTCTTTGGACATTTCCACAGTAACTATTCACTTTCTTAGAAATATATACTTCAGAGCATGTTTTCCTCACTTCATCCCACCCACCCATTTGTTTCAGTTTTCCTTCTGTGAATTTATGTATGATATGGCACCTCTTCCCTAGTCACTTCAAGAAGTCAATTACAATAAATACTGTTATCTTCCACAGGATATCATCCTTTTTTTTAGAACATGTTTGTATATGACCTTCAGCGTAAGTAAAGAAATTGTGGAATTAGATCCCATGAAGCGGTCTTAAAAGGAAAGGTATTGTCTCTTATGATTTGAATAATGCATTATTTATTGCAGTTGGACTTCTTTGATCTTTTCCAAGTGGTAATTTTCTTATCGCTCAAGATTACTTTACACAATGAGTCAGTTTAATTTATGAAGCCATGTGATGGCTAAATGATTGAGGAAAAGATGAAATCATTAAATAAATAATTAACATTCATTGATAAAATGGACCGGATGCTAACATTCACTATACCAGTCTTCCATATAATAAGCACATTTTACTGCTATTAAAACTGCAGCTAAAGGTTACCAGTGGAAATACTTATGAATGTTTAGCATTTAATTAAGATTACAGGGGAAAGGTAACACAAAACCACTTGCATGTTTCCTTCGCCATCATATACCCATTTGGTACTACCAAGTCCTTCATAGGCTGAAGCCCAGTAATATAAGCATGCATTAATATGCAAGGCAAACAACAGGTATCCAATAGTTCGAATGACCCTGTGAAAGAAAGAAAGACCCAAAGTTTATGTAAGTTTTGAGATGCATTTTTTTCTGGGTTTGCTTTTTCTTAGGAAATTTTGATTTTGGTCAATAGCAACACTGACACCCACCCAATATTAACAGGACAAAAAAAAAGCTGCTAATCTATTTTATTCTTTTGAAATTCAATCCCTATTTAACTGGTCTGGAGACACTAGTGAATTATGTTTCCTGTAGGATAACACAGCCAACTAATTAAATTTACATTGGATATTTGGGAATAAACATTTGTTTTCGTGAAATAATATTTGGTGGAAACTGGTGATGTTAAAATCAGAAATCCCCAGACTAGAGAGAATTGAAATAAAAACATACTCTAGCTGCCTCCCAAGGATATTGATTGTTGAGAGGCAGTCTGGTCTGATGGTTAAGGCACCGGGCTAGAAAGCGGGAAACTGTGAGTTCAAGTCCTGCCTTAGCCATGAAAGCTGGATGTCTTTGGGCCAGTCATTCTCTCTCAACCCAACATAACTCACAGGCTTGTTGTTGTGGGAAAAACAGGAGGAGAATGATGTGGTTTGCTGCTTTTTGCTATTTGTAAAAATAATAAAGGTGGGATACAAATAAATAAATTAGATAAATTGTCAAGCCCCACGTGGTTGACAAATTCAAGCAGAAACACTGATTTCAAAAAGGCATATTTAATGTGCTAGTCCACTGCTTCTCAAATAATGAAGCGGGCCCCCTGGGGGCGCGTAGAGCAATGCTGGGGGGCGTGACCCCGGGGAACGTGCTTTTTTTGCCACAGGGTTTTTTTGTACCGAACAATAGCACACAGCACAGAGCAGGAGATATGAAGTGCAGATAACAAACCTTTAAGAGACACCATGGAAAAATATTTAACAGGGATGAAAAGAAAGGAGGAGAGAGACGGAGATAATGAGACAAACATAAGTCTCCTGAAAGCTAAGATGAGGAAATATGACGAAGTGTATGTAGCGCTTGGCTTCACTGTGACTACGGTGGGAGACGAGGAAAGACCGGTATGTTTACTGTGTCTAAAAATGTTGGCAGCAGACAGCATGAAGCAAAATAAATTAAGGTGTTACTTAAACACATTACACCTCGATCACGCTGATAAGCCGCTTGAGTTTTTTCAGTGAAAACGTGCCAAATATTGCAAACAATCGTCCCGGGGGAGATTGGGGGGGTTTGCGAAATGTTTACTTCTTCCTAGGGGAGCGTAACAGAAAATAATTGAGAAGCACTGTGCTAGTCAAAGCAAAAACTTAATCTTGAAGACTGAAAGTGTACCTACCCAGGCAGATTTACAGTAAGTCAATTAAAACAGAGTCTCCTTGAAACACTTTCTTCCCACACCCCTAAATCTAAGGCTGTGTTGCTGCTTTTCAGTCAAAACTACCTTGACTGTTTTTACAATATCTGGAGTAGTCTATCATAGCAATCAAAATTCTATCCAAGGATCTTTTGGCACAGATAAGTGGGAAGAAAAATACAATAATTAATACACACAGAGACACATCTCTGAATGAACAATAAATCCTTTTGTTGTGTGAAGTAAAGTTTCTATCTAGCAAAGTTTTGTCTGAGAGTCTTATGTTAAGACTAGCCAAGCCCAGGTATGAAACCTGATAGATTTTGCTCAGTATTGTAGATTCCATTACATCACACCAGGACTTAATTCTGGTAACATAAATATTGTTCATTTAAATTTTTACAAGAAGAGTACTCAACTCCTCTGCTCGCAATAAAATTCCTTATTCCAGTAGACTTGAAATTTTAGGCCTGGATAACCTTGAACTACGCCGTCTACGTTCCCACCTAAGCTTAGTACACAAGATCATCTACCTTAATGTCCTACCTGTTAACGACTACTTTAATTTCAACCTCAATAACACTAGGGCTATCAATATATGCAAACTAAATGTATTCCGCTCTAATCTTGATGGCAGAAAATATGACTTCTGCAATAGAGTAGTAAATGTCTGCAACACTTTACCTGATCCTGTTGTTAGTTTCTCTAACCCCCATACCTTTTACCTTAAACTGTCTACCGTGGACCTTACACGTTTCTTAAGAGGTTCCTAAGGGGGCATGCATAAGCGCACCAGTGTACCTACCATCCCTGTTCTACTGTACCCATTTGTATGTAGTCATTTTATGTGTTTATGGCTATGTTTTGCTTCTTTATATCCATTTATTTGTGCCATTTTTTCATGTGTCCTGTTTCCTTGCACTTGTTGACAAATAAAATAAATAAATAAGTAAATAAATGTCAAAATCTAGATTTCCCACAAGACTTTATAACGTGTTCCATGTGACTGAATGAATTTATCCATTACGGATTGCAGATAAAGCTGCAGAAAACTATAGAAAACTGCATCTTCCTCCTCCTCCTCCTCCTCCTCATCCCAAAATATTAAAATATTTCTGAATATTTTACAGAAATAATATTATACTACGTGATACTATAACATCGGTAACACATACCTGTAGATGTATGCTTTATCCATTATTGCTTCTAACTTGTCATTGAATTCAAAGAATGTGAGATGCTGAATATAAAACAAGGAAAAGTAAAACCAGCTCTATAATGCAATTTTGTCATAAATTGCCTACCTGTTCATTTTCTATAGGGGAGGTGGTGATTTTTTTTCCTGATAGCGAATCAGTGTTTTTCATAGTGTTGTTTTATTCAGTTAACCCAACTTTCTTGACTAAGTTTTGCTGATTATATTTATTCATTATTTGATTTCTATATAATTAGCTTTTTGAAATTGTCTGGATAACTTCTTTTTAAACTTTGCAAATTAAAGGGCATCCTTAACCCATTAATTTGAAATTAAATTAGATAAACAGATCATGAGTCAGGACACCTCTCACCCCAAAAAGTACAGAGTCTAAAAATCATGAATAAGTACTTAATTTGCAGCATTTACATAATGAAATCATCTTACATATATAAATTTGCCCTTGACCTTTTCTGTGGATGCCCATGCCTATCTTTCCTGTTGCTTTTTAAAGATTTATTTATCCATTTATTTTTAAAGGAAACCGATATATTGCAGATATGCAATATCAGTCACAGCTATTATACTTTACAGGAATAGTTTTGGGATCCACAGGCATTCTAAGAAAGTAAAAATAGTAAGTAGTTATACCCACAGGCATCTTCATTCCCTCCTCAAAACACAAACAGGCAAACAATGAAAATCAAAGATAAATAGATTTGTAGAAAGCATTCTGGGACAGAAATTTTTCAGCAGCAATTTTGTAAATAGGCAATTCCTAAAGGGAATAAAATGTGGTCCGCATTCCAAATGTACCAATTAGCCTAAAGTAGTGTTTCCCAACCTTTCCAAATTTAAGATGTGTGGACTTCAACTCCCAGAATTCCCTAGTCGGTCCACAAATCTTAAAGCTGACAGGGTTGAAAAACTCTAATTTAAAAAGAATTTTCTTTGTATAAGTGTAAATCTAATTGAACATAGTGAGACCTATTTTTAGATAAACTTGCAGACAATTACATTTATATTGTAAATTTACATTATAAATTTACATTATAAATTTACATTAATGTTAATTCATAAAATAAATGTCTCCTATTCTAGTGTCCAACGTTAGTGTATAAGCTTTTAAAATTCATTCAGAACTGAAAGAAATGAATGAACTTTTTTTTCTCAAAGACAAATATTTGAAATGTATAGTCAGAAAGTGTGTGGCATGTTTTTGTTTTGAATCCATCTCATCCCCAGTGTGGTCAATGAACCATAAGGAATATGAGTTTTATCCCAGGATTAAGAGTAATAATAGATAATCTCTTCTTACCTTCATTATCCTGTTTACTCTAAATATTGGACTGATGCCAAATATAACGTATAAAACATCAAATGGAATTACTGAAAATAAATCAAGCTGGTGAAGCAAACAATTCAGTTAGTCTTACTTAAATTAATATTAATTTGATACTTGTATTAAAAGTTACTCAAAGTTAATTTGGTTTATTGAGTTCTGAATATTTGTCAGAAATGTGTCTAATTGAGAAGCGAAGTAGGAAGAATAAATTATTCTCATTATTCCTTGTTTCTACTGAAAATAATTCATAATTTTACACAGATGGGGGGGTTCTATTTTTTGACCTCTAATCTAGATGGTTGCTAAGAAAACGAACACATCAATAATGATGTTGTGATGTGTTCCTCTTTGCAAGATGTTGACAGAAACATGGGATAATCTGTTTATAATGTTTTCATTTATTGATTTATTTTATTCATCTGTAAAGTTTAGGTACTTCCCATCTCACCTTCACTGAGTGAGGCTATTTTTTCAGCCTATGGTTAAAATTTGGCAAAGTATTCTGGATGATCATCTATTTCATTTCTAGAGATCAGTGACAGAATAAGGGGCTTCTACATTACATTTGACTCCCATGCTTCCCACAGATATTTCTTAAACTGGTTTCAGAAATTTCAGTCTGTATTGCAAACTGGCATTGGACCCAGGCTGGTACCAAGTCTGGACTATGGCCGTTTGGCCATAACCTTACTTTCACCCATGCAGGAAATACATGCCTCACTGACTGGCTCCTCTATGGTGTGTTCCCCCAGTGACTGCCTTTCCATTTAGGGGCTGTTCCTCCTTACCACCCCTATGTCTTTCCTTTGTTTTCCTTTGGAAATTAAGTAGCTTCCCAGAATGCCAAAATAGAAATCAGTTGATTCTCAAAATATTTTAAATTCTTTTTTCCAGCTAATAATTGTTTCATTATTTGTAAACTGTTGGGTTACGTATTTTATGTATTGATATATTTTTGTTTTAATCATATTTATTCAGTTTATTCATATATAGGGCACTGATTCCTGACTTTGTAAAAATTCAGATAATTAAAACTTATAAAAAACTATTATTATTGATTGCCATGTTGAAAAAAGGAGATATAATAATAATAATACCATAGTCTGCCAAATGAATTAAAGCAACTGATACCCTGTCAAGAATATCCAATTTACTCATCTTACTTACCCGAAATTTTAATGAATTCCGGTAGGACTTCTTTATTTCTACTTTATCTGTCTAAAAGTAGAAATAGAAAGAGGAGACAGTCAAAGTTCAATAACCTCAATAACATATGAGAATTAGTATGTGGTATAGGATCACATCATAATCACTTGCAAAATATATTTATATTTATATTATTTAAACACTCCAAAGTTATTTATCTAAAGAATATAGTGTACCCCGTGCATAGAAATTTACTAGAGGTACTCTCAAAAGTATATGGTGGCACAGTGGTTAAAATACATTACTGCAGGCTAACTCACTGCTCACTCCAGGAGTTTGATTCTGAACAGCTCAAGATTGACTCAGGCTTCCATCCTTCCGAGGTTGGTAAAATGAGGACCCAGATTGTTTGGGGGCAATATGCTGATTTTGTAAACTGCTTAGCGAGGGTTGTAAAAGCACTATAAAATGGTATATAAATCTAAGTGCTATTGCTAAATTGCAGCCCAACAATCAGCTACATCGTAGTTCGGTTGAAAACAATGTATCTTAAATTACAGGTAGTCCTTGACTTACAACAGTTCATTTAGTGACCATTCGAAGTTACAACGGCACTGAAAAAAGTGACTTTTCCATACTTATGACCGTTGCAGCATCCCCATGATCATGTGATCAAAATTCAGACTCTTGGCAATTGACTCACTTTTATGATGGTTGCAGTGTCCTGGGGTCATGTGATCACCTTTTGTCACTTTCTGACAAGCAAAGTCAATGGGGAAACCAGATTCACTTCGTAACCATGTCACTAACTTAACACCTGCAGTGATTAACTTAACAACTGTGGTAGGAAAGATTGTAAAATGGGGCAAAGCTCACTTGACAAATTGTCTCACTCAGCAACAGAAATTTTGGGCTCAGTTGTGTTTGTAAATTGAGGACTGCCTGTATTCACAGGGAGTTCATTTGGTTGCTTTATGCAGTCTCAATTTTTCTCTCAGCACTGACCATGTCTAGAACTCCTGAACCTGATTATAGATTTGAAAGAAACCTTGGAAATGATCAAACTGCCAGCTTAAGTTGTCAGAAATCCTGAGAAAATATTGAGACTAAGGCTTTATATTTGTGGCATAGATTCCTTCAAATAACCACATTTAGGAATCAGCACATTATTTAAAACACCTAGAAATACAGTGTGATTTCAACTACTATTAAGGCTTTCCCTTAATGCATTACTTGTTCTTAGACTTTGGGTAATATTGCTTTGGAAACATCCTTCCACAGGTACTAAGTAGGAAACAACTAATTCAATATTATCATACTGTTGCTAGGGGTCTTTTAATGTTTTAAGCCTGTCTCTCTCAGCCCTGGAGATACAGGGCATTAAACTGGAGATGTTCTGTAAGAATACATGGACTACATGCTATTAATGATACTTAGAGAACTAGTATACTGAACACAGAGAAAAAAAGATCATATTACTGAAATACTGTCAGAAGAGGGCTTTTTTTACAAAACAAAATTTGGAAAACAAGCTAGAAGAATAGAAGGGTAGGTAAGTAAAAATTTTAGGGAGAATAAAATCCATGGTTTTGGATGAGAAATCTTCAGCTTCATTTTAAATCCACACTTTTATTTTATTTTGGGTTTTGTTATGTTTTTTTTAAGGAAAAATGTAATGATTATTATAATCAATCTTTGCTGAAATCTATTGGTAGCAATTATAGCAGGGATGAGCCATTAGAAGTAACACTGCTGTACAAATGATTTCATTTAGAAGCCGGATAGATGTGCTCTCATTAGCATTAGAACTGTCAGCATTGCATCTATTAAGAATGATTAGTTGTTTATTTTTAAGTTGCTCTCCGATGGGAAATGATGGTATCTCCTTATCAGAGAAGTTTAACAGAACTCTAAAAATAAATCTAGGCTTCTTTCACTTGGCAACAGCCTGCTTATAACTGTAGCCTTCCATGTGCATTTTAAAAGAATTGATTGCATGATTGGAACTGTCTTCTTGACTGAAAATGAACAGGATTGTTCTTGAGTTGATGGGGTTTACAGGACGTTGATGAGGTTTAAAGGACTCAGTGGCCAAATTGAAGGTTTTACATTGCAGTCCTGGCTCCTAGCATGTAAGAGCTGTAGGGAAATGTGATTCTAGCCAGCAGCTAGGAGGAAGAGCTGAAACCTTTTCTAGCAAAGAAGAACCAGGAAAGAAGGTAAGCAGGAGTTACCAGCCAAGTTAAGATACCGGTACTACTAAGAAAGGCAGACTAAGTGATTTATATTAGCATTTTCAACCTCAGCAACGTTTGGAGGTGTTGACTTCAAATTCCAGAATTCCCCCAGCCAGTTTTAAGAGTTTCTACTTGTTAAAGTTGCTGGGGTTGAGAAACACTGATTTACATAATAGCAATTATGATAATTACAATATTATTGTAAAAAAATATAAGCTGCTATTCAGCAGAAAGTCGCAGGCCAGTTTATTAACAAACTATGCTTCCTGTTTGTGATGGAACATGCACTTGGAAATACAGTGGAGCAGAGTCTGGGCAGCACAGAGCTTTCCCAGTGAGGAGGCAGTTCATTTCATCAGAGAGAAGACCAAATTAAGAGACTCTGCAGTCCCAAGCTAGACGAGGAAGCGGGGGGGGGGAGTAGTTCAGGGTAGCCGCATCTTAAAATCCCTCAGCACATATCTATTAGGGTAGAGGGTTATCGATTTACTATCTAGCAAAGTGGTTCCCAACCTTTCTAATGCCGCGACCCCTTAATATAGTTCCTCATGTTGTGGTGACCCCCAACCATAAAATTATTTTCGTTGCTACTTCATAACTGTAATTTTGCTACTGCTATGAATCGTAATGTAAATAATATGCAGGATGTATTTTCATTGTTACAAATTGAACATAATTAAAGCATAGCGATTAATCACAAAAACAATATGTAATTATGCCAGATCAGAAATTCTCGGGCCAGTCTTTGCAAGAGCACAAGGAATATCATCTTCCACAACAAGTCTACTTCTGTATTTAGACTTGATAACCAACAAGCGTACAGCAATATTTCTCAATATCAGCAACTTTTAAGGTGCCTAGACTTCAACTCCCAGAATTCAAAGCAAAGGTGGCCCCGTAGCTGATGCCGTCAAAGCTCGGCCACCAGGCGTCACAAACGCCTCTCACCAAATGGCACCTCTCCCGACCAATCGGAGGGCTCAGGCGAGTTGAGTCGATATGGCCAGGCTTGTGGCAGTGGGGGGGGGGAGCTGAGGATGCCAGGGTGACCCCTGAGAAATGGTCATTCGACCCCCAAAGGGGTCCCGACCCCCAGATTGGGAACCACTGATCTAGCAGGTTAGAAGGTATAGCAAGATTCTGTCCATTAGGTGTAAGCAAATAAAGGATTGGATCTGATTCAATTTTACTGTGTGTCATCTTTAGGCTTGGATCTGACACTATTGAACTAAAATGGTTACCACAACTAATAATGTAGTGTTAATATTAATATTGTTATTCTGGTTTTTTTTTACCAATGGAAACTCATTCTTGAGTTTGGATTGGGTGTACTCAATAACAACACTGGCAGCCTGTATTATGTGTGAAGATAGTTCTTGGGTTAACTGGCAGAAATCTTCTTCTGCATTGTGGCTTTGAGTAATTTTTTTGCCCATTTAGATCCTATTGCACACATACAAGGGTGAGTCAAAAAGTAATGCCATTTTTTTTAGGACAGGTATAATTACCAACACAGGAACTTGTAGCAGACATCAAAATGAAGCTGGTCCTCTGTGGATCACATCCCTACTTCTCAACATAGTCACCATTTCTCTCAATAGCAATGTTCCACCTTCAAATGAGAGCATGTATCCCTGCCTCATAAAATTTTGTTGACTGTTCTTTGAGCCACTTCTTCACTGCAGTTTTCACTTCCTCATCATTGGAATAATGTTTGCCTGTCAAACCCTCTTTCAAACCCTCTATAATCTAAAGTATTGTCCTCAAACACATTTTGTAATCGTCTATGAATGTTCACAGGGGTTTCCCCCTCAGCAACAAGGAATTCAATCACTGCTCTTTGTTTTTGACGCAACTCTAAGGGGGCAGCCATTTTGAATTTTCTTTGCAAGTCTACAAACCTGAAAAGTAAGAAACAAAATATTTCAGAACGTAAATGATATAATCATTTATAACTGGGAAAAACTTCAGGTATTTTTTATCAAAAACTTCACCTGAAATAAAGAAAATGGGTTTACTTTTTGACTCACCCTGGTATAAACCTCCCCTTTCATATTAGAAAAGTAGATCCTCAGGTTCACTAACAAGTCAGAACTTGCCTATCTGCAAGATATTACCATTTGCCTGCAGGCAAGAACTGGTGGGACCATAAATAGACAAAGTAATAGAAAACAAAGAAGTTAAAGCACTCTTGGACTTTGGAATTCAAACAGACAAGCACCTGCCACATAACAGACACCCCAGACATAGCACTGGTCGATAAGAAAGACACTGGATAGTGGATGTAGTGGTACCTGGAGACAGCAGAACAGAAGGGAATGAACTGGGGAAAATAACAAAATAGAAAGCCCTGCAAATAGAAATGCAATGCCAATTTGCATGGCAAAACAATGCAAACAAATATAGTACTGTGGGAAGCCCCCCCCCTGCCCAAAGAATGAAATATTTTGGGAAATATTTAAAAAGCAGAATATTATATTTCCCTAAAGGAATAATGGAGAAATATGTTTTTAGAAGCAGGAAGCAGCCCCCACCTTTTCTTAATAGCCCACAGCAGATGCCAACATTTAAGAGATAAAGAGCTTATTGAAAGAGGAAGACAAGTATCTTGATAGTTCTATTCATAAGCAAAGCAATTGCTGCAGGCAGAAATCTATTCAAGACAGGATATTTTGAAACAAAGGCAGAATGGTAGGATTAGAAGCAGCCCCTCATCCAAGATTCAATACAGGACCAAAGCCATAAGTCACAATAGAAATTGCCCAACACCCTCAGAACAGAAGCCCCTTCATTGCACCATCCCAGAGCAGTCCAGACTTCAACCAAACTTAGCTCAGACAAACACCTAGGATTTGCATTTCCTCTTTTGCCTATAGACCCTATGACTCTTTTGCCTATGACTCCTACATAACCCCTACATCACCCCATAGGAATCTGACAACAGCCAATAGAATATTAAAGGACATGTTCTTGCATAGGAACAAGAAACTCAAATACAAAGACCAAAGAAGATATAACACCCCCCACTCTCAACTCCATTTTGTCAGCTGCAACAGAACCATAAACGCTGGTGGTTCTGTTCATCATTAAACCATCTTTCCAATCAGCCTCCACATTTCCAGTGTCTTTCTCCCAACCTGGAACTGAACCAGATGGACATTTCTTCCAACAGTACCAATAGTAACAGGTGCCATCCAGGGTCGGGTTGTTCACTTACCCATGCCGGTGCGCTGCGCATGCATCTCCATGTTTCGGGGGGGCGCACCTCACTATGCGCATGCGTCCCCTCACGTGATTTTGCTTCTGTGCATGCATGGAAGCAAAATCTCGCTGAAATCTCTCGAGGGATGCGCACTCGTGTGAGATTTAGATATGATTTTGCATCTGTACATGCGCAGAAGCAAAATCACACAAAATTTCATGAGGGGACACGCGCGCACATGAGATTTCGGCGTGATTTTGCTTCCATGCATGCACAGAAGCAAAATCGCGCTGAAATCTTGTGCATGTGTCCCCTCGCAAGATTTTGGTGCAATTTTCCTTCCATGCATGCGCAGAAGCAAAATCGTCCAAAAATTCTCAGAAAAAGATGGTGATGTACGCGATGGACCAGTGAAGACGGCTCCGGTGTGGTCGTGTGCAAATTGCGCAATTGGTCGCTCCCTACTGGAGCTACGCACCGAACAACTCTGGCAGGAACCCACCATCCAATGGTTTTCTGAGTTCTGCTTGTAGCACAAAAAGCACTCGGTTCTAAACCCCCAAATAACATTGAACTTCATCACTGAATGGGCTTTTGAATCTAATGTTTTCTGGTAAGAAACATCATCAACCCAGCCCACTAGGCTTCAGGGTTCTCAGTTCGTTCTTTCTTTTTTCTTTTTACTTACTATTATATCTCCGTCTTTCACAAATTGTACTCGAGGTTGAAATAACAGGAGATCACAGATGTAGCAGATGTCACTTAAGATGTCTATAGCAATCCAGTATATTATGTTGCTGGATGTTTGAACTGGGAATACTAATCGCAGTGGGATGAACCAGCAGTTCCAGTTATAAGCAACAGTAACTAAGAGTAACCACATTATATAGCGACGATCTGGAAAAGAAAAATAATATGCTTGCTTAAATTACTATCATTGGGATTTGGGAATGCATTTCTCCAGAAAAAAATAAATGAAGCGCCTAAGGAAAGTATCATAACTTGCTATGTTTAATTTCAGTCTGAAAAGTGATGCATAGGTAATTTATTAGTTAACCTGTATACTAAAGTTATGTTTAGAAGGCTCAACTTCAGTCACTATCTTCAAACAATTAATAGATTCCATATTTCGGGGCAGAGATAATAGTCAGTCTACGTTAACAAAAGGGAAAACATGCTGACTTATCTATAGTACAATAGCACTTGATGTCTGCAAAGGTCTTTACATGTCCAAAGATAATCACTGAGAATTTCACTATCTCCAGCACTTCCTTGCTCTGGAGAATTGGAGTTATACCTGTGAATGCATCTATGGTTTCTGGAAATTCCAATTTCTTCATATATTCCTTCATGGATCGTTTCTTGACTATAGAACTTGGCTTCTCCTCAGGTTTGCTTTCTTCTTTCTTTTCCTCTTTCTTTTCTTCTTTGGCAGCAGGGGGTGGGGGCTTCTTTTGGGGTGCTAAATAAATTTTAGAGAGTCAGAAAGTTAATACTATTTTCTCAAATGCACCAGGTTTACTGAAACTACATAATTTTATCCTAGATCTTTTATCCTTGTGGTACTCTTTTTACAACTTCCAAAAAACATTTATTATAGCTTTAGAAAAGTGATCTGGGCAGGATTTCTTTCTTTCTTTCTTTCTTTCTTTCTTTCTTTCTTTCTTTCTTTCTTTCTTTCTTTCTTTCTTTCTTTCTTTCTTTATTTATTTATTTATTTATTTATTTATTTATATACCGCCTCACAGTGCAAGCACTCTCTAAGCGGTTTACACCAGTAAGCAATGTATATTTATATTGCCCCCAACAATCTGGGTCCTCATTTTACCTACCTCGGAAGAATGGAAGGCTGAGTAAACCTTGAGCCGGTGAGATTTGAACTGCTGACCTGCGGATCACAGTCAGCTAAAGTGGCCTGCAGTACTGCCTCTAACCGCTGCACCACCTCGGCTCATAAGGATTAATACCCTTATGAACAGAAATGTATTTGTAAACTAATAGAGAAATAAAGGTTAGAAAAGGCAACCCAGGTGGAATTTGATTTTCAAGGTAGAGGTGGTCCTTATTTGGTGACCACAATTAGAACTGACAACTCAGTTGTTAAATAAAGTGGATGCTAAGTGGAACTACAACTGTGCTTATGGTCTTCAGTTTTTCTTTGCTTTACAGACCTGCAATGGTCATAAATGCGAGGATTGTTCTCAAAGTTACTTTTTCATCACTGTCATAATTGAATGGTCACTGTTTAAGGCAGTCATTAAATAAAAACTACCTGCAATTGTGTCAGGTAGCTTCATGATAAAGGAAGCATTAGCTTTAGTGCTGAACTCCAAAAGAGTTTTCTGAGTAGTGATGTCTACTCAGCTTCTGAGATAAGAGTTAAATTGTAATGCGTCCTTACATTTTTCAAAGTGTTTCTAAAACTTTCTACTGAACATGTGGACTCCATGCCATGTGTAGAGACTAATTCCTACCTAGGTGTCCTTGAATAAAAGATAAAACAAAATATTTTAGCAAAGAGTGTGAACTGTGTGAATAGTGCTTCAGGAGTAAAAACACTGAAACATTTAGATAGCATTTTAAATTTAAGGCTTCTACTTTTTTTTTTTTTACAAAATTACAAAAATAGATACATTATAATCTCAATTTTCCACTATATATTTTGTGCCCTTTAAATTGAGTTAATTAACTTTTCATTGAACTATAGAATATACTTCTTGTTATCTTTTTTGAAAAGAGAGAAACATTTATTCTGCCAATTGTTAAATATGATGAATATTGATTTCAGATAAGATTCACATCTTACTGTGGCTTAATGAATCTATTCAGCATAAAAATAACTAAATAAGCAGTATAGTAAATAGGGAAATTATTTCGGTGCACCAAAAGTTATATGATTTTATTTTATTGAAAATACTTTCTGAATGGCATAATAGGTTGACTGGGCAAATATATCTTTGGTTTCAGTCATGATTTAAAAAAAAATTTTTTTTTTAGAGTTTATGTGGTTTTCCAGCTTGAACACTGTAACTCTGGGAATCAAAAATGAAAAAATAAACAAATCGAGATAGACAAATTAAAAGACAAACAATAATTAATAAGCAACCTTCATGCCCTCTACCTGGTAGAAACTGTACTCATGCAAATACAGTAGTTCTTGACTTACGACAACAATTGAGTATTAAAATTTCCATTGTAAAGCAATGATGTTGTTAAGTGAATTGTGCCTCATTTTATGAGCTTTTATGCTACAATTGTTAAGTGAATCACTACAGTTGTTAGTGAATCATGTGCTTGGTAAATGAATCTGGCTTCACCCACTGACTTTGCTGGTCAGAAACTGGGTGGGAAGCAGTGGTGGGTTCCTACCAGTGCAGTCTACTCTACTGCACCGGTAGTGGCTGGCCAATGACGCAATTTGCGCACAACACCGGTCCATCGTCTTCACCGGTCCGTCGCGTGTCGCCATCTTTTTTTCAGCATTTTTGGGCTTTTTTTGCTTCCTGCGCATGCACAAAAGCAAAATCTCGCGAGGGGACGCGCATGTGCGTGAGATTTCGGTGATTTCTTGCTTCCATGCATGCACGAGGGGATGCATGAGGGGGCACACACACGTAGCACGCATGCACGCACACAAAACATGGAGATGCGTGCACAGCGCACTGGTGGCAAGGTAAGACAGCAACCCGTCCCTGGTGGGAAGGTCACAAATGGTGATCGCATGACTCCAGGACAGTGCACACATGCCAGTCAATAAGTGTCCAAATTTTAATCATGTAACCATGGTGATGCTGCAACAGTCGTAAGTGTGAAAAATGGTCATAAGTCATTTTTTTCAGTGACTAAATTAACAGTTGCAAGTTGAGGATTGCCTGTATGCAGGATTGTCTTCTCCCAAAAATATCCTTCTACCTTATGTACTTCCATATTTTGGGTGTTCTTGGAAATGAATTCAGTGTTTCAGGTTGGGATCACAGGCATACTGAAACTTTTGAAGAACACTATTTTACAGAGTTAAACATTTGTGACCCAGAAAAGTACAGGCAGCTCACTGTATTCTCACTATATTTCTGTACTGATATTTCTTTGAAGCTGAATAATTAAGGCTCTTGTCAAGCATTGGACAAACTATAAAAATAACTTGGTAGATAAAGAGTAACTTCCTGGGTTAGTATTGTACATATCTGACCAGGATGGTATTACCCTAAAATTAACCCAGCAGGAGAACCTGAGTCACAATCCCAATTTATTACCTTCAAATCACTCGTAACACAATGTAAGTAAAAAAGGTACAGCTTCCACAACTTACATGCGGTTGGACTGACTTCTGGTGAAGAGATTACTGGATTAGTCACCTTTTCCTTATAAGTAGCTGTTCTTTCTCGCATTTTTTGGACCATGTCTTGCAGCTGTATTTGTGCATATTCATTGATAATGATTTCCGGTGGTTTATTTTCTGGGCTGTTTATGGGGTAGGACAATGATTAAGATCTTTGAAAAAAATATGACTACTCATCCATGTATTTAGATAAGCTTTAAAGTATCTAGCAATAACACAGATGGTCCCTTATCTTGAGAATGGAATAATTTGATTATTAAAAGAGCAGACACTGCAGAAGTAAAATGTTAGAGATCTTGCCTACTCTGTATAGGAAACATATGCTCAAGTGAGACAGCATAGCCTCATCACTGCCAATAGATTTGTACCTTTGGCTATGCTGAAGAACCAATTTCTCTATACCATAAATTATGTGGACCATTCCTCATTCTTACACAGTTACCGGCAGCAGCCAAAATTTTTTCCTCTCATTATTCAATGTGTAACCTTTCAGCTTTTCTTTTGCATCCAATAAGCCTAAATAGGCCAATTTAAACATTGTATGAAAAAATAATTGGCCACTGATTCAAAGAAAGCACACTTGTCATCAACGGCATTCAAAAGTACCAGGATATCACTATTACATTTGTCTTTTCTTTCTGCTGGTATGCTAGGAACATAAGTCATTAATTGTTTCTCACTGCCAGTTTATGAATCATAAACTGGAAAATTAAGACTGTAATTATGTGTTTGGATGATTTTTTAAAAGAAATATAAAGTGAATTGTACTTCTATTTTTTTTTATTCAGTTCATCTTCAGAAATACAGTTTGAATCTTTTATGCTGCCCTAAAATCTGGCTCCACACATTTCATGGAAACAAAGCTATTAAAATACAATTAAAACAGTTAAAACTATGTCTGGAAAAGGTCATATCTTTTACTTACTGATTCCAACATCGTTATTTTTATTATTACAATGTTTTTATAACACATAAATGCAGTGTCATCCTTACTTCTCTCAAATATAATTCAGAACAGAATAGAATAACAGAGTTGGAAGGGACCTTGTAGATCTTCTAGCCCAACCCCCTGCTCACACAGAAGGCCCTATACCCGTGGTGGCGAACCTATGGCATGCGTGCCAGAGGTGGCACGCGGAGCCATAGAAGCCGGCACGCGAGGGTTCCTACCGGCAAACCGGAAGTGCGAAAAAACGCACTTCCGGTTTGCCGGTGTGCTGTTTTTTGCACTCCGGAGGGTTCAGGGAAGCTCCCTGAAGCTCCGGAATGCAAAAAACTACAAAACGGACAAACCGGAAGTGCACTTTTCCGCACTTCCGGTTTGTCCGTTTTGTAGTTTTTTGCATTCCGGAGCTTCAGGGAGCTTCCCTGAACCCTCTGGAGTGCAAAAAACAGCATACCGGCAAACCGGAAGTGCGTTTTTTCGCACTTCCGGTTTGCCGGTTTCGTCGTTCCAGGCTCCGGTAAGCCTTTGTGCGGGGGTGGGGGTGTGTGTGCATGCGCAGGGGGCAGCATGGGGGGGTGTTGTGCGCATGTGTGTGGGGAGGGAATGGGTGTGGGCACGCGAGCGCGCGCAAGCGCCCCCCCCTTTTTTTGGCACGCGAGCTGAAAAAGGTTCGCCACCACTGCCCTATATCATTGATGGCTAACCTTTTTTTCCTCGGGTGCCAAAAAAGCATGCATGTGCGTGACAGCGTGTGCATGCGTGCCACCTCCTAATGCAATGCTGCCCTGCAGGGCCCTCCACATGCGTGGGTGACCCCCGTGCTTCCCCGCCCCTCGCGGGTGACCCCCCTGCAGCCAGTTTTGGTGCTAGCAGGCCTCCCTGAAGCCTCCTGGACCAAAAATGGGCAGGGGGGGGGCACTGCACACCCCCACACCCCATTTTTAGTCCCAGAAGGGTTCAGGGATGCCTGCTAGCACCAAAATGGGAGGGGGTGATCCCCGATCTCCCCAATTTCTTTCCCCAGCGTGCGCTAGTTTCCACCTGGATTCCTCCCTCACATGCCTTCTCCGATCTATCCCAATTTCTTTCCCCAGCGCAGCGCATGGAAATGCCCCGCCTCTGCGCATGTGCGGCAGAAACCCAATGACCAGCTAGCTGACAGGAGGTGCACACATGCGCAGTGGAGCTGGGCTGGGAGATGGCTGGCGGGCCTGCAGAGAGGGCTCTGCGTGCCACCTTTGGCACGTGTGCCATAAGTTCGCCATCACGCCCCTATACCTTTTCTGACAGGTAGTTGTCTTCTTAAAACCCTTCAGTGAGGGAGCACCCACAACTTCTGAAGGCAAGATGTTCCACTAGTTGATTGTTCTCACTATTAGAAAATGTGTCCTTAGTTCTAGGTTGGATCTCTCCTTGATTAGTTTCCATAAAACTTCGATAAAACCAAGTTTTCATAGAACTTAGTTTCCAGTACTCTGATCATTATTATTCTCATTCACAAAAAAAGAAGTCCAGTCACCACATCTCACTCTTACATACTTGATAAGGTTGCTGTGAGCATAACATTAAAGGATAAATGTTATATGCATCATCTTGAGCTCCTAAAGGACAGGACGGATAAAAATCTATTAATGTGTGCATTGCTGGAGTAGGTAGAACTGTACTGAAATTTAAAATGATATTAGAAATGCTGGTTTTAGAAAGGTGCTTTGACCTGCCTTGCTAAGTATAGCAGCAACATAGTTAGAAAGAACTAACTTGAGCAAACATATAACTCACCCCTCCCGCCCCTACAGATAAAATGAGGTCAACTGCAGTGTAATCAGAGAATTGCAAATCTCAATATACACTCTAATTCATTCATTCCCTTTTTGGTATAACATCCTGATTGACTGACCAAGGACTTTCACCTGTAGACCTGATATTCCCACAATTCTGATAATCTAAAAGGAGGCAGATAATAAATTCATTAGCTTTACCTTGTTTATATCAGAGTTTGTTGCAGAAAAATCAATTTCCAGAAGCACACACAAATGACTGATTCAGCTGGATTCATTAACTTCTTTATAAACATAGTAATATATATACAATACTACAAGTAGATTATTTCTTCAAGTAAACACAAGCAGGAGAGTAAGCAGGAGAGTAAGTTTCATTTCAGCAGAGCAGACAAACACAGAGTGGGCTGAGAGTACAGAGTGGACAAGCATGCAGAGTGGACCTGAGAGCAGAGTGGGCTGAGCCACGCCCAGCCTTAAGCTTAAGTTTTCAGTTTTGATTCTCTGCACAGACTCAGAAGTGGTTAGCTCCTATTGGCTGACTTAGTTGCTATGCCTATTCATTGGCTGACCATTTTAACCTGGCTCTCCCAGTTCATGAATAGCTTAACAGTTTATACTACCTAGTTCATAATGTCAATAATGGTATTACAATAATAAAATGGAGATAATTTGCATGGCTTCTGTGTCTCTGGTGAGCTAATCAGAGGTGGATTCCTCCCAGTTCAGACCGGTTCTAAAGAACCGGTAGTAACTTGGTTACTGGGTTGCTAGAACCAGCAGAGACCCAGGCCTGCCATGCCCCCGAGCTGGTTCTCCCACTTGCGGTACTTTTTAAAGTACTGCGCATGCACGCGCAATACGCACACGTCCACACGGCACACCCCTGAGCGAACCTGCAGCGGGAGAAACCAGAACCCACCCCTGGAACTAATGTCTATATACTATAAGCCACTGGTTCTCAAAATGTGGTCTGGGGACTGTCAGGAAGTCTGTGAAGTCAAATATTTTTAAGTGTCTCAGTTTTAATTTCTAATACAGTAAATATCAGTAGATACAAGCCAAATAAACCAAAGCCATTTTTGGATCCTCAATCATTTTTTAAAAATGAAAAGGGCTCCTGACACCAAACAATTTAAGGCCTGCTGTTATAAGCTATTCTGGGGCTAGACAAGAGGGTGTTCTGCTTCCTTCAGCAATACCACCAGCAAACCTTACCTAAATTGTAAACTAATTATCCATTTACTCTATATTCCCTTTAATTCTTTGCAAACATGTATAAGATCTGTGCTAATTAGTCTTGTGGCTCTTGTCTAGTCCTGGGTAGGAGTCCAGTAATCACTATGTTTCTACTAACTTACTAGAGAAACTAGTTTGGACCTATCTAGTTGCATTGACTTATTTTTTAAGGTGAGTTTTCATCACCACAAATTTATGTAATGAACAGGCTAGGAAACTTGAGTATTGGGTGTGCATGTGATTGCTTTATAGCAGTGATGGCGAACCTATGGCACGCATGCCACAGGTGGCACGCGGAGCCATATCTGCCAGCACGCGAGCTGTTACCCTAGCTCAGCTCCAGCGTGCATGTGCACGCCGGCCAACTGATTTTTGGCTCACACGGAGGCTTTGGGAGGACATTTTAGGCTTCTGGAGGGCCTCCGGGGGGTGTTTTTGCCCTCCCCAGGCTCCAGGGAAGCCTCTGGAGCCTGGGGAGGGGGAAAACAGGCCTACTGGGCCCTCCGGAAGTTGGGAAACAGGCCGTTTCCAGCCTCCAGAGGACCTCTGCGGGGGCAGGGGAGGCCGTTTTTGCCCTCCCCAGGCATTGAATTATGGGTGTGGACACTCGCATATGCGTGATAGCGTGCGCGCACACACTTTCGGCACCCGAGGGAGAAAAGGTTCGCCATCACTGCTTTATAGGAAGACATCCCTATAAAGACCTTTTTCAATACTGTCTGAAGTTGTAAATGAAACTTTTCAGTGAGACGAGGAGATGCTACTTAGGAAACAATCAGACAAAAGAGACAGAAGGTCCCTGATGCTTAATGGTCAGAGAAATAAACTTAGGGAGGACCTGCCCCAATGAATCAGACAATTAAAAGTAATGATAGGAAGCTTATACTTTCATTCTTGCAATATTCTGTTAATGTAGCCTTACAATAAAGTAGATTTACCATATTTTTCGGAGTATAAGACGCACCAGCATATAAGACACACCTTAGTTTTGGGGGAGGAAAATAGGGGGGGGGAAATCTACCTACCAGGTATTCATCTGGCTAGTGTCCTTAGTCTGGTCAGCTTCAGCACACTATTTTATCCCCTGGTTAGGGCTGGGAAAAAACCTTTTTCAGAGGGAATAGCAATGAAAACAAGCCTGCAAAGACTTAGGGCTAGAAAAAAACTTCTTCGGAAGGAGTAGGAATGAAAAAATGCTGCAAGCTGGGAAGATCGTTAGCACCTCGATAGGGCTGAAAAAACATTTTTCAGAGGGAATAGCAATGAAAACAAGCCGGGAAGAGCCGGGAAGATCATTAGCACCTCTTTAGGGATGGGAAAAAAAGCTTCGAAAAAGCTACATTCGGGGTATAAGACACACCCAAATTTTTAGCTTCTTTTTTTGGGGGAAAAGGTGCGTCTTATACTCTGAAAAATACGATAGTTCATCTAGTCATGTCTGGTTTACCTGGAAGAGCTGACAGAAGACTCCTCTCTAACCAGGCCTCTCTTTCTAAGACATGATTGAAGACATCTGGAGAACAATCCCAGCTGGTGATTCTGCAGTGTTAGATTGCTGAACAGGGTCTTGTGAACGGCTCTGGTGCTGCTGTAGTTAGGCTAGTCAGAAACTCCCTAACTAAGTGTAAGAGAGTAATGGGTGGCTTCAGGAAGGTATCATGGCTCAAACCAGGAAAAAAGGATCATGTCCCAACTGCTGGAAGTGCCGTGTTTTTTTGAAAACCTTTGCAGAATAACTTGTATCTGTGGAAGCATCCTGACCCTCTCAGAATGCAGTTTATTAACTGCCTTGAAAATTCTGCATCTGGTTAGTGCAAGATATCCTCTTGCAAACCATGTCCAGGTGAGCACTTGGTGAGGTCAGTATGAAAGGCTTATATAGAGTTTTGTCAAATATTCTGGAAACGAACATCCACTTCCTCACCAACTAACATAACTAGATTAGCTAGCCCTTCAAAACAGCCAAGGGGTGCTGCTTCATTATTCAATTTTAATACTGCCCTGTTACTTGATAATTCACTTCAGATGAGGTAAGGCACAGCCCTTCAATAGAAATGAATTCTTTTGCTGAATAACTGGTTTTTGATTTATGACATGAATTTCAGTTGCCTAAAATACATTAAATTGTGCTGAGCCTGCAGTAAAACTGTACATTCTCCTGACCTTCATTCGCTCCTCACATGAAAAGAAATCTACTGGGACATAAGTGAAGTACTGCTAAAAGCAGCTGCAAAAGAAGGTCTGCATTTAATTTAAATATTTCTAACATATTCACTTAAAACAAAAATGGTTCATGAACATGAGAGATTGCCTTTAGTTTGTATAAATTACCAAATACTTAGAACTTAAAAACAATCTTGAAGGCCTACAATCCTAAACAAAAAAGCAATAAGCAAAAATGTTGCTCTAACTTTGGACATTTAAAAAGAAAAATAGAAAAAAAATGTCATCATAATAGATGACACAAAACCCTCATGTTTGTTAAAACTACCGTATTTTTTAGAGTATAAGATGCACCAGAGTATAAGACACACCTTAGTTTTTGGGAAAGAAAATAAGGGAAAAAATCTACCTACCAGGTATTCATCTGGTTAGCGTCCTTAGTCTGGTCAACTTCAGCATATTATTTTATCCCCTGGTTAGGGCAGAAAAAAACTTTTTTCAGAGGGAATAGCAATGAAAACAAGCCTGCAAAGACTTAGGGCTGGAAAAAAACTTCTTCAGAGGGAGTAGGAATGAAAAAATCCTGCAAGCTGGGAAGATTGTTAGCACCTCGTTAGGGCTGAAAAAACCTTTTTCAGAGGGAGTAGCAATGAAAACAAGCCGGGAAGATCATTAGCATCTCGTTAGGGCTGGGGAAAAAAGCTTCGAAAAAACTACATTTGAAGTATAAGACGCACCCAAAATTTCAGCCTCTTTTTTGGGGGGAAAGGTGCGTCTTATACTCCGAAAATACGGTATTTCTATAAAATCATGGTCAGTCCTATTGTTTGCTTACTTTTTCCACATGTTGCTGGTAAAGAGGTTTGTTTATGATTTCTACTTCCCCAGGTTCTTTTCTAAAGAAGGAGGTTGCCCATAACAACCAAGGTGAATAATATTCAGCATGATTGTGAAAGGAAAGTATAAACTATGTATTTATTTGTATTCTCCTTTTTATACAGATTAGGGGATGCAACGGCTCAATTGTTAAAGACCCTGAGCTTGTCAGCTGGAACCCAAGTTTGTGCCATGTGACAGGGTGAGCTCCCATTACTTGCCCCAGCTCCTGTCCACCTAGCAGTTCAAAAGCATGCAAATGTGAGTAGATAGATACTACTTCAGTGGGAACATAACAGCATTCCATGTGCCTTAGCGTATAGTCAGCCTAACTGCACGACCACAGAAAATGCTTGCTCCCTCAGCTAAGAAATTAAGATGAGCACTATCCTCTAGAGCCATGATGGCAAACCTATGGCACGCGTGCCACAGGTGGCACCCAGAGCCATATCTGAGGGCACGCGAGGCGTTGCCCTATGTTAGCTCCATTGCTGGCCAGCTGATTTTCAGCCTTCCCGAGGGTGGGAGAGAGGCCACTTTCGCTCTCCCTAGGGTTCAGGAAAGCCTCCAGAGCCTGTGGATGGCAAAAAATGGACCCAACGGGCCTACCGGAAGTCCAAAGGTCTCAGTGAGGCCTGCGTGCATGCGCGTCCCCCCAGCACGGAGGGGGGATTGTGCGCACATGTGGGGGGAGGGCATTTCATTATGGGTGTGGGCATGCACATACGTGCACTATCACCCATGCTTGCGCCCTTTTGGCAGCCGAGCAAAAAAAGGTTCGCCATCACTGCTCTAGAGTCAGGTATAAGTGGACAGGTGAAACTTTTACCTTTTTTATACAGATAAGAATAAATGCAGACACTTGCAGAACTTCTGAGACATTTCTTTTTATAATCAGCTGTTGGTAGCATCGAAAAGCATTTAACATGATTCCATAATCTAATAATGCCATTTCAAAAAAATCATGCATTTTCATTAATATTTGAATGAATTCCATTCAGTGAAATTTCCTACAACATTAATTAAAATCTTTCTTATTAAAAATTGGTGAATTTCATTGCTTCCTGATCAGGTTTGCTAGTAAGTTACGGTGATGTACACCAATGGTTTACAACATCAGCTCTAACACCCACTACTAATCAGTGAATCTTGGAGTGACAAAATAAAAATAAAATAAGAGAAAAATTAAAGACAAATATGACAAAAATTCCAGAAGATCATGAAATATTGCAAGTTGTCATACTTGCCCCAAATCTCACAAAATTTCAATTGAGGCCATCACAACACATGAGATGTGATCATCCTACAACAATTCAGTGTTTACTGAAATTATTATTTAAATTACTGAATTATTGGTTTTGATTTCATGGACACCGTATGGAGCATATATGCTACAATACCCACAAGTGCTGAATTTTCAATTTTATACAAAAGGAATTTTCAGTTCCTTTTGTATAATATTTCTTAAAAATTTGCAAGACAAAATAATAAAAGAAAAGATTAAATAAAATTTCTGGGGAAGAGTTTACATTACTCTCTCTTCATTCCTTCTTGAGAAGTCCATAAAAATAATATGAGTTCATTGAAATAGCATTAAAAGGGATTGAATTCTTCATCCTTTGTATCTAAATGCCACCATTTTAGATGGAGATACTATTTTATTACTAACTGGGTTGAGTAAATTTATTTTGAGAGTTATTACTGAAAAAGGGTCTCTCTATCTAGAAAAGTATTTTCTTCATCCTGCTCCACTCCTCCTCCATCTTTTCTGAGGAAGAGGCCTATCCAGATACAACAACATTTGATTCCAGGAATTTTCAATTCTATTTAATTTCAGCATTTAGGACAGCAGTCTTCTAATGCATGGGTCTCAAATTTACCATATGATGTTGCCCGTGATGTTTCCCGATGTTTTTCCCATTTGCGGAGCTGGGTGGGCGTGGCCTGCATGGAGGGGTGAAATGCTACCAGTTCGGACCGGTTCTCCTGAACCGGTAGTAAAAATGCTACTGGTTCAGGCGAACCGGTATTTCCGACAATCAGCTGGGCGACGATCAGCTGTGACGTGCGATTTATATTAGCTAGAATCGTCAGATTTTCTGCTTTCTAGCTAATCTAAATCGCATGGCACAGCAGATTCCTCCCCCTCGCTGTTCTACTTACCTTTGCAGACTCGGAAGGCTTCAAAATGTTCCTTTTTTAGCATTGCGCGGGTGCGCCTCAGGCATGTATGCGTGCAAAGCGCACGCTCGGTAGCAGACTCACAGAACCAGTAGCAGACTTCAGTGGATTTCACTGCTGCCTGCACGTGACACATCTGGCTCGCGGGCTGCCAGCTTGACACCCCTGCTCTAATGGAAGATTCCCATGGTACTTTTTTTGTTTTGTTTCCAAATTACATTTCTCTATACAGTACCTAAAAGTTCCCTTCAACCATGATCTAGAAAAGTCACCATCTTAGCTTCTTGCCATTTTGTGGAAGGAAGCATGAAATTTAAAGTAAGTCCTAAAATAAGATTAAAGCAATGTAATTATAAAATCTTCCTTAAAATTTGCCCTATCCACATAACAGAGTTTCTCCTATTTTTAATCACCAACCTGTTATGTTGCCCTCAACTCCCTCCCCAAATATTAAATGCAGAAAAGGGTAATAATCCTTTAACATAGATTCACAAACACAATTGAGTTTTGAAAAATAAAATTTGCATAACAAAAAGGGGTTCTAGCAAATCTTTGCCATATTATGCTTGACTAGAACCATCTCCTCAATTTGTCATAGTGTGCTCATTTTTTAAACTTTTCTTTTGTACCATCACAACTTTAATACAGCCACTTAAACCTTGTTTCATGCTCCAACAGATAAGCTGAATTTAGATGGATGCAATGTTCATTTTATTAGGTGATTCTCTTAGGGATTCCTCTTTGTTATAATTAATGAAGGCACAGTGATTAATAGCATAATTAATTGCTCATTTAATAGCTCTGATTATGTGCCTAAACAATGTCATAGTTATTCTTGAGTGAGGCTAAATTATGGGCAGGCTAAAAGAAACTATCCATCACATTAAAGCTACATAACAAAAGGCATCTTCTAATGCAGACCTACACAATTTATGATCCTTCACTACGACCTGTGCCTAACCCCACTGTATAATCCATAGGGGAAAATACATCAACACAAATTCTAGCTTGCCATCTTATCTGTTCTGATCCTGAAACTTGGACTCAGTAGATACTGGAAATAGCAATCTCATCTTAAAAAATAACTTTCGAAAGTTATTTGTTTTATTTATTTATCTTTCTATGCTTATTATTCCATAGTAGGTTACATCCCTGCTGATTCAATCTTTTATTCCTCTAATTGATTCTTGCAGTAATATGTGATTTGCATAGTAATCTGCTTTTGCCATCTTGTTTACCTTTTTGAACTTATTTCTTGTAGGGAGAAAAAAATTTTTTTTTTACCCATCCACAAAATGCATATGTATTATTTGCTACATGTGTTTCACAAAAGGAGTTGTAATCCACAAAGTTCATGCCTCAATAAATTAAAAGTGATTCCTTTAAGATTATCCAAGATGCGTCATTCATGATCTGTTAGCTTTAAGTCATTTGTTAAGTGAATTGTCAGTCTGTTTTATCATGTTCTGCCAGATTGTTGTTCCTATCCTTTATATAAATTGCCTCGTTGCCTAGTTCAAGAGCACATCATCAGCTCCTGATCAAAGCATGATCTTTGAGAGGATCCTTCAGAAGAAAAGAAATCAAGGGCCCTAATTCAGTTACTCCAGCACTTAGGGCTGTAAGAGGAGCCATCAAGTCCTTGCACAACTCTTGAACTCTGAACCTCTGTTCCTGTCATTCTGACTCTTGGACCTACACCCAATCTCTTGCTTGACAATCAGCTCAGCTCATATAATTCCCTGTTGTCAAAATACAGGGCTGTTCCAGATAATGTCTATGCCTTTCTCCTACTATCAGAATACTATTGCCTCAAATATCAAGGCAAGTCTTAACATTCTGGCTAGCTATCTCTGATTACTCTCAAGTACTTTATGACACAGCAATAAAGACTTTTAACTTGTATTTACCTGACACTCTGTTTGGCTCTGATGGGCAATTTGACTGAGACCTTGGGAAGTGGGAGTGATGGTGGCCTGAGACAGGATTGCTCCTGAGCTGCCTCTCCCCATGTGCTAATTGTCATGTCATTCCCCAGTTTGGGAAATTTTGGAAGATAAAGCATTAAAAAAAGATGCTGAAAGGCAGTGAGTTCAGCCAAACACATGTACGAGTCTATATTAAGGCCTAATTGTGCAAATAAGTATAGTGAAACATAATTATTTATCTGCTGTTAATGGTGTCTGCAGGGTGATTTATGACCCTGAATTTTAATCCTTATTTGATTTATGCTGTTTTTCCCAGTGTGGAGTTTAATGCATCTTTTCTTTTATTATTGGTTGATTGGTTTTCTTTTGCTTTTAAAACGTATTCATTAGTCCATTGCATATTACCTAAACTTACTTTGGTGACTGAGGCAGCTTACAACAGAATAAGAGTTGGAAGGGACCATAGAGGTCTTCTAGTCCTACCCCCTGCTCAGACAGGAAACCCTATACCAGTGATGGCGAACCTATGGCACAGGTGCCACAGGTGGCACGTGGAGCCATATCTGCTGGCACGCAAGCCGTTGTCCTAGCTCAGCTCCAGTGCGCATGTGCGTGCCTGCCAGCTGATTTTTTGCTTGCGCAGAGGCTCTAGGAGGGCGATTTCAGCCTCCGGAGGGCCTCCGGGGTGGTGGTGGGGGAGCGTTTTTGCACTCCCCAAGCTCAAGAAAGCCTCTGGAGCCTGGGGAGGGCGAAAAATGAGCCTACCGGGGGAGTTGGGGGGGTCGTGCACGCATGAGCAGGGGGGTGGGGCAAGTGGGGGGCTTTGAATTATGTGTGTTGGCAAGCACGTGCGTACAATAGCGCGCGTGCGCACTATTTCGGCACCCGAGAGAAAAAAGGTTTGCCATCACTGCCCTATACCATTTCAGACAAATCGTTGTCCAATCTCATCTTAAAAACTTTCAGTGTTGGACCATCCACAACTTCTGGAGGCAAGTTGTTCCACTGATCAATTATTCTAACTGCCAAGAAATTTCTCCTTAGTTCTAGGTTGCTTCTCTCCTTGATTAGTTTCCATCCCTTGCTTCTTGTCCTACCTTCAGGTGTTTTGGATAATGGGTTGACTCCCTCTTCTTTATGGCAACCCCTTAGATATTGGAACACTGTTATCATGTCACCTCTAGTCCTTCTTTTCATTAAGCTAGGGATACCCAATTCCAGCAACCAATCTTTATATGTTTTAGCCTCCAGTCCCTTAACCATCTTTGTTGATCTTCTCTACACTCTTTCAAGAATTTCCACATTTTGTTTACATTGTGCGACCAAAGCTGGATGCAGTATTCCAAGTGAGGTCTCTATATAAAAAAAGAAAATTATAAAGAAAAAGAAATGCAATGTAGTTATTCCAGTTTGTTGTGTCCGAAACCACGGTAAAAAACAGGCAGGAGGCTTGTCTCAAACGAACTTAGGTTTATTAACAACAGATAACAGCCAACTATAACAGGAACATCAAGATTACCTCAGCCGCGGTCTGACAGCTATTTATATGGAGCTGTCAGACGTGGCAGCCAATGGCAGCTCGCGGATTCTCCCGCTCGGAGCCGGCGGGGCCTCAGCCAATCGGCTGAGCCTCTCTCTGTATCCAAGGCTCCCAGGGACGCTACACCCCTCCCCACCTGACAAGCGCACACGTAGGCGTCCAAGTAAGCTGGGCGCCTGCGCGTGCGAGTCGAGCGACGGATCTCCTGGAAGGAGGAAGCTGGAACGGCGTCCGGGCTGTTGGTGGGCCCCGGGGCGGCCTCGGCAGGCGGCGGAACAATGGATGCCCCCGGCGGTTCCTGGTCGGTGGTTCCAGACTGGGCAGGTAGGTCGAGCGCTTCGCGAGTCGCCGGAAAAACTGGTCTGGTGGGAGTTTGTGCGGCGGAGGCTACGGCCGGGGGAAGGCCCAACTCAGGTGGCTGGGCTGAGACAGTCAGCATCCGGCTCCGCAGCTGGTCTATGTGCCACCTCCAGGTTCAACCATCGGTTAGCACGACCCTCGTCGCCACTTTTGTTGTGTCCGAAACCACGGTAAAAAACAGGCAGGAAGCTTGTCTCGAACGAACTTAGGTTTATTAACAACAGATAACAGCCAACTATAACAGGAACATCAAGATTACCTCAGCCGCGGTCTGACAGCTATTTATATGGAGCTGTCAGACGTGGCAGCCAATGGCAGCTCGCGGATTCTCCCGCTCGGAGCCGGCGGGGCCTCAGCCAATCGGCTGAGCCTCTCTCTGTATCCAAGGCTCCCAGGGACGCTACACAGTTATTATAAACATAGACTTTTTGTGGGTTTATAAATTATTTCTGAATTGAAATGCATAGGATTTTGACTGCTAGTTCCAATATGAAATGGGAGCTAAGATGAGTATGATAGATACTCAAAAACTATCAGTGCAAGTTTTGTTGCAAATTAACAAGTTTTTGTAACTGATTTAAAATGATTGCTTCAGGTTTTTCAACCAAGCAACCAACCAGCCAGCCAGCCAGCCAGTCAGCCAGTATACTATAACTGAGCCCAGAATAACTCAAATAAATTATGCTAAATTGGGCCAGATAAGCCAAAGATTTTCACACAGATTCTGTTCCAATTTCCCATTTTTACATTTGGGAGATATCAACTATACCCTGCTATACGTGAACTTTTGAAGTTTGGAATCACTTGAAAAAGTGATTTTCATTTGGCTCAGTTATACAGAAAACAACTCTGAAGCTTTAAAGAGTTTGATTCATCTTTAAGGAGTTTAATTCCCTAAGGACATTTTTCTTTTAAAAAAATCCTGAAAAAAGGCATATTGTATACATAATTTGGGACAGATAGCGGTGCTTGTATGAATTAATAGTAAGTGAAAAGGGGAGTAATGTGACATGTAAAGTTTTTGTGCTTATTTCAAAGCTTTTTATGATATGCTGTTAGAATTTAAATAGAAAAGAACATAGAAAAGAACATTAGTACTGTATTTAAAAGCTTTTGATTTGCGCCTCCCACTTTAGTAACTTCCGTCCCTTGAATAAACATACAGTCCTATCCAGGGGTGAAATCCTCTGAAGTCTGCTACTGGTTCGCTTCATGCACACTTTGTACATGCATGCGCCTGCACACGCATGCATGCTGCAGGCACTACTTTGCAGTGCTGAAAAAGGAACATTTTGTAGCCTTCCAAGTCTGCAAAGATAAGTAGAACAGCGAGGGGGGGGGGGAAATCAGCCACACGATTTAGATTAGCTAGAAAGCAGGAAATCTAGCTTTCTAGCTAATCTAGATCGTGAGGCACAGCTGATCGTCACACAGCTGATCGTCGGATATACAGGTTCGCCCAAACTGGTAGCACTTTTTAGTACTGGTTCAGGCAAACTGTTCTGAACTGGTAGCATTTCACCTCTGGGACTCCTAACACTTAGAATAAAAGAGAAGATGCCAGATTCTCTCATAATCCCCACCTAGGAAGGTTCTTCTTTCCTGGGCTTAACACATCCTCAGGGCAACAATTCTAACACATCTAAGCATATACCTCGCAGTCAAAGCCTAGGGCAGGAACCTCAATCTGCATATCTAAACATCAAAGCCCACTTGTCATAATATATACCTCTAGTAGTATATCTCTAACGGTGTAGGCTACGTTCAACGATTGCATGTGGTTGGCTGAATAAACTACTCTACTCTAAGAGCTGCCTCTTGTGTTTATTTTAACCTAGCTCAGGAAACAGACGAAGAAAATTCTTTTAACAATTTAATCCTGTGACTAAATAGGTCAGGACATAAAGCTAGCCAATATGAGCCAGGAGTGAAATCCTCCCGGTTCGCCTTTACCTGTTGGTTGCCACAGAGCCCCCGCCCACTTCCCCTGCCCACCTGGATGTCGCCATTTGCATTCTTTTGCCCTTTGTGCATGCAGAACACTTTGCGCATGGGTAGAGGGAAAAAGAATGCAAATGGCGGTGTCCAGGGGAAGTGGGTGGGGGCAGCCCCACGCCACAAATGCCACCAGCTCCAAAGGCTTTGCGGTGACTGACAGGTAAGAGCAAACCAGGAAGATTTCACCCCTGGTATGAGCCTTTCAACCTGTTCCTGGCTGAGGTAGTAGGTGGGATTTTAAATGATCCCAACAATGTCTTGCATTTCTTCTCCTATGTTTTAAGGTTTATGAATTTGGAAACAGATATTTTCTTCCACATATTTCAATATTTTTTGGTACTCTGCCCCAAAGCTAATGCCTCCAGTTGCAAGATAAGTATAATTTATTATAGAGAAGGCATTTCCTTAATGTTCTTTGAACTATTATGTGATTAGATTAATATTCCCTTCCCTTTCCCTTCAGGAGCTCAAGGTGATCTATGTCTGCAAGGGGCCAAATGAACAAGTAATCATCTACACTTACAAAAATAAATACAGTAGAAAATAATGAAGACAAATGATTCAAACCATTATTCCACATCAGTAGTTTAATGTTAGCATCACAAGAACTCATTTATGAAACAGAATTATTTTCCTGAATAATGATTTTAATGGTATGTTTTATGGGTTATATTATTTCTGCAGGCACTCTGCTTAATCAGCAAAGAGAAGGGGAATTGCAAATTAATAAATAAAGAAGTTAGTACTAGACTGAATGCAGCTTATTGACAATTTCCTGCAAGTACCATCACCTACCCTCTATTGTACTCCAGGTTGCTTACAGCAAGTGGCTGCTCATGGTTGCTTTTTCATCATACACAGCTACATGAGACTTTTCCTCAAAACTGGTAGTTAGAAACATTTCCAGTACCAGAGAATGCAGACATAATGATTATGCATCCACTTTCCTACCTGGGGCAGAAATAATTGATCATTTTATTTTTATGAAATTGTATAATCATTATGGGGTTCTTGGTTGTTTGCTTGCATAAATTTCAACAGGTAACATAATCAGTGTGAATGAGTGTGGGTTTGTTGCCTGTTTAAATGCTTGTCCTGCCAGTTTTGGTAGATATGTAGTTTTCTCCTTGGTGATTCCTTGATTAAAGTATTGTTTTCTGCCCGATTGTTTGTCTGGTGCTGATCCCTGCTTATCTGAATATGGGCTGTTGATATGCTACAATATTTTTGTTTCCTTTCTAGATTTCTTATTGGCTCTTTTGAATGGTATATGGATGTGGTTTATCTCCATGTGTCTATTGATGGCCGATTTGTCTGAATGCCAAACTTCCAGGAATTCTCTAGTATTTTGGGGTTTGTCTTTGTCTATGATGCAAATAGTTTCCCAATTATTTGCATCCATGTGTTGTCCATGTGTTGTGAGATTAAGTTTTCATCCTGTCTTCAGACAGCTAGTTGGTATTCATGTATAGCAGGGGTGTCAAACTGGCAGCCCACGGGCTGGATGTGTCATGCGCAGGCCACGCCCACCCCAGTTCTGTAAATGGGAGAAACATTGCAAAACATCATGTGACAGCAATGTGACGCCATGAGTTTGACACCCGTGATGTATAGTATGATGTTCATGTATGTTCTGTATCCGTGATGGTGAACCTATGGCACGTGTGCCACAGGTGGCACGCGGAGCCATAGAGGAGGGCACGCGAGCGTTGCCCACCGGCAAACCGGAAGTGTGGAAAAATGCACTTCCGGTTTGCCGGTGAGCTGTTTTTTGCACTACGGAGGGTTCAGGGAAGCTTCCTGAAGCCCCGGAATGCAAAAAACGACGAAACGGACAAACCGGAAGTGCATTTTTCCACACTTCCGGTTTGTCCGTTTCACCGTTTTTACTGTCCCAGGCTCTGGTAAGGCCTTTGCGCGGGGGTGGGGGTGTGTGCGCATGCGCAGGGGGCAGCATGGTGGGGGGTTGTGCGCATGCATGGGGGGAGGGAATGGGTGTGGGCACGTGAGCACGCGCTAGCGCGCGCACCCCCCTTTTTGGCACACGAACCGAAAAAGGTTCGCCACCATTGTTCTGTATAATCTTTTTGAAACTATCCATCTTGATGGTTGTCACTTTGCTGTATGCAACATAATGTACTTATTTGCTTCATGTAGAAATATTTTTATTAGCCCTGGATTTTATAGCACTAAGTTTTCATTCAGTAACTTTTTTTTTTAGTACTGAGTGAAAAAATGCTCTGTTTTTCGCATACTATACATTCTTTCATGCTTGTTTACATTTATTTCTTACTTATTGCTTTATATCAAAAGCCTTTCAAAAGGCCACAACCTTCTGCATGCGTTAAAAGGAAATTTCAGGGTAGAAATGTGAATATTCTTTAAACTTTTCCCTCTTATATTTACAATTTGTAAACACAGTGCTTGAAAATCCACAATATGCATAAGGCTGAACCAGTAACAGTTGAATCAGAATATCTGATCTGAATTTTATAGGTTAATATTGCAACCTATCAATGTTTGCATGACTGTTTTGTTTCTCCCACTCTTTCATTGCTATGAAGAGTGTAAGTGAATGCATTATTAATTTGTTTCTAAATTAAATTAGAAAATAAGTAAATGAGTGTAATAGAATTTACTTTTCATTAAGATTACATCATATACATTATTTTTCTAAGTGTAATTCACTTGCTGTTTAAATGTATTGCACAATTTCTCTCTCCAATGACTGTCTTATCTATACTATTATCATTGTACAATCTCTTGATGTATGTCAGAATTATTTTTGTGATAGTAGAGGTGCCTTTTTGCATTAATTTCCTGAGATTAGATTTTTGTTAATATGAACTGACAACACGATCTGACAAAATGATCTGCTAATCTTGCTCTTCTTACCCTGAAGAAAATTCATCTACGCATCTCTCAAAAACTGCCAGTGACAAAATATAGCTATCCTGAAAAGCTATTAATAGGAATATGATTGTACTGTTATTAGAGGATAGAAGGGGAAAAAATAGGTTGCTAGACAAGCCTGACTCAAAGTGAACCTTAATTGAAATTATTAAGAAATTGACATTAAAAGACTTTCATTTGCTCAATCAACATTTTTTTTCAGTACACAGGGCATTCACATATGCCAAACCACTTTGAGACCTGACAGATGTGACCAGGCAAATTGCAGCTATGTCCGCTGCTATTTGCCAATGTCTAACACAATGTATTTTTGTGTATTTAAAACAAGAAAGTACTGAGATGGAAGCCAAAAGGGGGTCATTTTCCCCCTCACTAATGGAGTGCAAGGCTATTCTGAGGTGATCACGCTATCACAAGTTGAGTGAGTCATTTCACAAGATAACAAATTGATTCCCCCCCCCCCATCCTATGATGATAATGGTGAAAAAAAGGCAATGTTTTCTTTGGACTTTATATAAAGTGATGCATCACAAGCAGAGGTTGAGAACTGGAATGTATTTGAGTACTAGTTACCATAACCCTAGTAGCACCAGCTAGTGTACATATACATATACTTCTCGACTTATGACCGTAATGGAGCCAAAATTTCTGTTGTTAAGTGAGACATTTGTTGGGTGAGTTTTGCCCATTTTATGATCTCTCTTGCCACAGAACCACAGCAGTTGTTAAATTAGTAACATTGACTTTGCTTGTCAGAAGGTCACAAAAGGGGATCACATGACCCTGGGACACTGCAACCATCATAACTATGAGTCAGTTGCCAAGCATCCGAATTTTGATCACGTGACTATGAGGATGCTGCAAAGGTCATAACTGCTAAAAACAGTCATAAGTCACCTTTTTCAGTGCCGTTGTAACTTTGAACTGTCACTAAATGAACTGTTGTAAGTTGAGGGCTACCTGTACATATATGTATATCTATACTTACACACACACACACACACACACACACACACACACACACACACACACACACACACTCGCACACATGATAGTATATATTGTTGGATTCTGGTACTGAAGAGGCAGGAGGCAGGCTTAGTGACTTCAGCTCTTTATTGGTTACAGTGAGCAAACATCAGCGAAGACCTGGAGTGTGGCTGGGGTTTAAATAGGGAGCCCTGCTGGCGAGGAGCCAATCAGATTTTACCTGCTCCACTTCCCAGACGGACTGGAGTGAAAACTTCCCCAGTTTCTTAGGACACAACAATATAGATAGTATATACTATCTATATATTACTAAAACTCTTATGCAATGCATCACAGGGCAACAATTTTTGTATTTTGTATTTGTTTATGTGTCAAGCATATATGATTATAAGCAAAGTATAAACAGTAAAACATGATTGAATGTATATGTAATAGTACAAGCATGAATAAGAGTAAAAGAGGTATGAATATATGGGTACATTAGGACAGGAACGGTAGGCACAATTGTGTGCTTATGCACGCCCCTTACCAATTTTGGGTCAATTTTTGAACCAAAGTACCTCAAATGGGCTAACTTATAGAATGCATCCAAAATCTGGGACCCACAACTCCCATAAGATTGAGATTTGATAACGTTGTGATCTTTCCAGAGTTGCTACCCTGCTGCACAGAGGTTCAGTACACCAATCCCATTCTAGTCCTCTATAGGCTAGGTGGAACAGTCTCACCATCGACTGCCATGGTTGATCAGCCACAGTCAAGTCAGCAGGAGGTTGGAAGAGGCTTCCATTCTGACTACCTTTTTGCCCTTGGTCATTCTATTTCTCTGCTCGAGTAAGGAAATTGAATGTGAATGAAGTGCCAGCATTTTTGCTACTCACACTGCGGTCTCTTCCTTCCCCTTGTCCGGCTTTTCCTCCTCCTTCTGAGCTGGTTCCTTTGATTCCATTGGTTGTTCAGCTTTAGAAGGCTCAGGTCCTGGTTCTGGAGTTCTTGCTTCATCTAGAATCAAATAATTAATAATATTATTATGCAAGCATGTTCTTGCGCTCAGAATATTAATTCTTA
The DNA here is from genome assembly GCA_023053685.1 of Diadophis punctatus similis. Taxonomy (NCBI): domain Eukaryota; kingdom Metazoa; phylum Chordata; class Lepidosauria; order Squamata; family Dipsadidae; genus Diadophis; species Diadophis punctatus. The sequence goes on from JALIGW010000003.1 coordinate 176,311,860, forward strand.
AAAAAAACCAAAGAACAAGAGTGACAGGGAAAATATAGCTAGAAGAATAATGTAAACTCACAAATAACAGCATTAGGTACTGCAGATACTAAATGTTTGTTGCTTGTCTCTTCTAAAGTTTTTCAATTTAGGTAGCTCCTGATATGTTGGAATATTCTTTGTATCACCCTCTGCCATTTCTAGTGTACTGTATGTTTAAAATTGGGAGTACTGGATTATAGAAGGTAAACTATCTGTTTTCTACTTAGCATTTCAATTGAACCTACAGCTTTAGGACAGAATCTAAATAAGCAAAAAACAACAACAACAAAGAAGGATATTTTAAAGGGTAATGACAGATTATTCTTGTGGAGTTTTCCTGAAAGTAACAGAGAAGTTTCATCAAATTAAAAAAAACACCACACCCTTCAGACAGCTGGTCAAAGAACTGTTCCAGGTCAAATCCTTGGAACAAGATCTTCTGTTGAAAAATGGTAGAAGCTAAGAACATAATGATAGAGGAAGGCAGTATGGAATGTTGTTAAGAGACTGATAAATCAACTCACAATAACTTTCTTTTTCTGCATGGTCGATGCCCAGAGAGAAGTATCTGTAATCCTTGTATCATGAGGCACATGGAGGGAAAAATTGGTATTTGTTCCTTAAACTTTATACTCCAATGTTGGCAATCCCCATGGAGCATATGCCACTACATGTATCTCACCACCCACCCACAGCTGAGATGTAAAGGTAGGTTTTGGTACACACCTTAGAAAGTGCTGTTTTGCCTCTTAATTTACTTTCAAACTCTGTGTGGGGAATGTAGGGTTTATTGATGTGCAGCCTGAAATAACAAATTCTTTATCCTCAGTCTGATGGTTCAGATTGATTCCTCTGGTCCTTATGGGATACCCCAGCTTTCAATCATTCTTTGAGCTGTTCTCTACCTCTCAGTCTTCTTTTTCCTCCAAAGGAGATCAGGAATCCTGATTTTCACACTTTATTTTCTTTTGTAAATGGGTTGGTAAAATCTGTCACAGAGCATGAAGCCATAAATTGACTAGTGTTAATATTTATAATTTAAACTGTATTCAAAATGACATGTCTCTTGTACTTTAGTAGCCTGTCTGGACAATTTTTTTTCCTGATGACCATGGCTCCCAGGAGTGTCAGCACACCATTTCCTTTTCTTATATTATGTTCTGAAAGCAAGTTTGCAGCTGCCATATTTATTCCCATGGCTTGATTCTTTCTCAAAATCCAGCTCATCAGCATCACTTATTTAATAGCTGCACAATCTGAATGATCACTAGATGGTAGCTATGAGGCATAAAAATTGCTATTCTTTGCTTCCATCTAGTGGTTAATCAGTTGATCCATAAATGTCTATAGAAATTCTCAGTCATCCAGGTCATGGTTGTCCCAAAGGTGCTTTTTCAAGAAGCAACTGGACTTTCTGATTTTTCTTTGAAGATGTTTCGCTTCTTATCCAAGAAGCTTCTTCAGCTCATCCAAGAAGCTTCTCAGAGCTGAAGAAGTTTGGGAGTTGAAAATTTAGAACTACGCCGCCTCCGATCTGATCTAAGTGTAGCTCACAAAATTATCTGCCACAATGTCCTACCTGTTAACGACTACTCCAGCTTCAACCGCAATAGATCACAATAGATACAAACTTAATGTAAACCGCTCCAAACTTGATTGCAAAAAATTCAATTTCAACAACAGAGTGGTCAATGCCTGGAACACTTTACCTGACTCAGTAGTTTCTTCCCCAAACCCCAAAAACGTCAACCTCAAATTATCTACCATCGACCTCACCCCATTCCTAAGAGGTCGGTAAGGGACGTGCATAAGCGCACAATCGTGCCTACCATTCCTGTCCTAATGTACCCATATACTCATACCTCTTTTACGCTTGTACTATTACATATATATTCTATCATGTTTTACTATTTATACTTTGCTTATAATCATATATGCTTGACAAATAAATAAATACAAATACAAAAAAACAAAGTCCAGTTGCCTCATGAAAAAGCACCTTTGGGACAGTTGATCCATAGTTTCAAAGAATGAAAAAAAATGTTCAATCAATAATAGCACAGAAAGAGAGCTGTAGTGCATGGATGAACTAAATATAGTGCATGTCAATTGGAGGTGACCTTTCAGATTGTGGATAATGTTGCCTATAGACCACAGAATCATAGAGCTGGATGGGACCTTGAAGGTCTTCTAATCCAACCCCCTGCTCAAGCAGGAAACCTACCTTTCTGGACATATGGCTGTCCAGTTTCTTCTTGGAAACCTCCAGTGTTGGAGCACCCACAATTTCTGAAAACAAGCTGTTCCACTGACTGTTTTCACTGTCAAGAAATTTGCCTGTAGTTCTAAGTTGGATCTCTTTTTTATGACTTGTCATGTCCTCAGGTGCTTTGGAAAATAGGTTGATCCCCTGTTCTCCATAACAGCCGCTCAAGTAAACTGGAAGACTGCTATCATTTCATCCCAAGTCCTTTTCTTCATTATATTAGACATACCTAGTTCAGCGGTGGGTTGCTCCTGGTTAGGACCGGTTCTTAGAATCGGTAGCGGTGGCATGCACAGAAGCGTCGCACGCGCTCACGAGTGTGCGTGTGAACCGGTGGCAAATGAATTCAGAACCCACCACTGACCTAGTTCCCTCAGTCATTCACTAGAGACCCCTATTTATCTTTGTTGCTCTTCTCTGAATTCTTTCTAAATTTAACTCATTCTTTATTTGTTTTTTGGGGGGTTGTTCTTTCTTTCCAATTAGATTAAGGTTATACATAGCTCTTTTTCTTCTATTTAATCATAAAAACACTATATGGTACAGAAATATATTTCTTGTACAGGCTTGTAACATTCATGTATTGCTGTCTAGTTCTTTGTTTTACGCTTCCTATACAGCTGAAGATCTCATTTAGCATATTCAAACAAAATGTTTTAAAATAATTTTATAAGCTAATGATTTTGTAAATAATGTATCAAATCTTCTAGAATTGGAAGGTATTCTGGAGAACTGTCAGTCCCTACTTATATCTGAAAATACGTTTTATCTGAAGGTATTTGCCAATCTGGACTTTGGGACCAATGTTATATGTGATATAATTCTTCAAATTAGAAAAAAAAAACAAGCCTATTAAGAGTTGTAAGAGTATAATCCATACTTCAGCCAGACTTGTCAACAAAATTATTGCTTTGCTATTGTCAAGTTTACATTTCTTTATACTTTTAACACAGTATATTTTTTAAAGATTGTGGTATTTTAGTGCAGGAAATCTTCCACTTATGACCACAACTGAGCCCAAAATTTCAGTTGTTAAGTGAAACATTTGTTAAGTGAGTTTGGCCCCATTTTATGACCCTTCTTGCCACATTTGTCAAGTGAATCACTGCAGTTGATAAGTTAGTAGCCTGGTTGTTAAGTGAATCAGCCTTCCCCATTGACTTTGCTTGTCAAAAGGTTGCAAAAGGTGATCACATGACTCTGGGACACTGCAACCGTCATAAGTATGAAACAGTTGCCAAGCATCCGAATTTTGATCACATGATCATGGCAATGCTGCAAAGGTTGTAACTGTGAAAAATGGTCATAAGTCACTTTATTCAGTGCCGTTGTAATTTTGAATGGTCACTAAATGAACAGTTGTAAGTCAAGGACTAACTGTAGAATAGAATAGAATTCTTTATTGGCCAAGTGTGATTGGACACACAAGGAATTTGTCTTTGGTGCATATGCTCTCAGTGTACATAAAAGACAAGATACATTTGTCAAGAATCATGAGGTACAACACTTAATGATTGTCATAGGGTACAAATAAGCAATCAGGAAACAATCAATATTAATATAAATCATAAGAATACAAGCAACAAGTTACAGTCATACAGTCATAAATGGGAGGAGATGGGTGATAGGAACGATGAGAAAAACTAATAGTAATAGTAATGCAGCCTAGTGAATAGTTTGACAGTGGTAAGGGAATTATTTGTTTAGCAGAGTGATGTATTGCATTCCATATCTTCCTAGTACTAAATAAAAGGAGGGAATTCTGCATTTTTCAAAGTAGTTGGAATCCCAACACTGTTCAACTTAGAAAAGGTATAAACAATATCAATCTTAAAATAGCCCGTAAGAGCACTTTTTCAAAAAAATCTAAAATTACTACTTTTTAACTGACAATGAAGATTAGGTATAAACCTAAACCTATATTTTTTTAAAAAATCTTCGCTAATGGTTGAAGCTTCCCAAGTCACAAAAGAATGAGGGAATCTCTTCAAATAATCCTCCAAAATAGTATATTAGATTTTTAAAACCATGTTCGAGGAATATTTGTGTGCATTTGTGTGTGTGTGTGTGTGTGTGTGTGTGTGTGTGTGTGTGTGTGTGTGTGTGTGTACGTTGCAAAACATTTCAATATTTCATTTTCTCCAACTACTTAGTTTACTACTCTTATCCCAATTATCTTTCCTAGTTGAATAACAATATATATATGTATATTTGGAAGAAACCATAACACTCACTGACAAATTTTCTCAATAAATCCTGTTGTTGATTTATTGTCCTTATTCCATGAAGAATAGATGCAGTATAAGAATTTGACTCAGTTCTTGTTCAGTGGACAATTTGGTTATTGCAAAACATTGGAAAATCTATCTTTTACTGGATTACTGATTTTTAAATCAGTGGGAAATTGCTCTCATTGAAAAATTAATATAATATTGATTTTGAAATGCCCTGAAGTGAGGAAAACATTATTCAAATGTCAACAGCATTTATTAGCTATCTTAATAATATTTTTTCTAAGAGTTATTTTTGTTGGTACAAATGTCATTCTGAATAGAATTCCCAATATTTAAAATGTTTATGTTTCTCCTTAAGATCACATATATTCCCAAAGGTGCTTTTTCAGGAGGTGACTGGACTTCCTGGTTTTTTTTTAAGACCAGCGGTGTGTTGCTCCCGGTTCAGACCAGAGGTGGGTTCCTGCCGGAGCTGTCCGGTGTGTAGCTCCGGTAGGGAGTGGCCGATTGCGCAATTTGCGCGCGACCGCTCCGGAGCCCTCTCTACCAGTCTGTCGTGTGTGTCACCATCTTTTTTGTTGAATTTCTGGGTGATTTTGCTTCTGCGCATGCGCAGAAGCAAAATTGCGCCAAAATCTCGCAAGGGGATGCACGCGTGCGCGGGATTTTGGCGAGATTTTGCTTCTGTGCATGCGCAGAAGCAAAATCGCGCAAGGGGGTGCACATGCGTAGCGAGCGCGCACATGCCCAAAATGTGGAGATGCGCACACAGCGCACCAGCACCGGTAAGGAAGCAACCCACCCCTGGTTCAGACCAGTTCTTAGAACCGGTAGCGGCGGTGGCGGGAGGCTCCGCCCACCCACCCAGGATGCTTCTGCACATGTGCAGAAGCGTCACGTGCACGTGCGAGCGTGTGTGTGAACCAGTGGCGATCTAATTTAGAACCCACCACTGTTGAAGACATTTCGCTTCTCATCCAAGAAGCCTCAGAAGCTTCTTGGACGAGAAGCGAAACATCTTCCAAAAAAACAAAAACAAAAACCCAGAAAGTCCAGTTGCCTCTTGAAAAAGCAAATTTGGGACAACCAAGACCTGGATGACTGAGAATCCCCATAGACATTACATATACTCCTAAATTTTTAGTATTGTCCATTTCCCTTTCTCTATCCTTTATCTGCGATTTGTATTTGCTTGTTGTTATGTATTTGTTCTTTCAATTCATTATTTGTACAGTAGCTTTAAACAATGCAGATGTTAATGTAGGTGTAAAATGCAAATTTGAGGAAGAGAGCATTTAATTGAATTATTGAGAAAATGTCCTTTAAATGACATTTAGCTATTCTGCAATGATTAATTTTTCTACTTCCTCTTAGTTGTTATTTCATCTGTATGCCTATAAAACATAAGTTGCTGTCAGCAGTCTGATGCACTGCACAAAGGAGAAACAGTATAATTTTAATCAAAGAAAAATAATTATAGGAAAATGTCTTAGCAGTGTATTCTTAATGCATAAATCTGCACCCTTTATTGTAAACTGTGATTTTTAATTTGCCTGGGATTATAAGAAACAGTCGTCATACATAAGACTTTTAGATTCATAGGACTTAATTAATCTTATGTTCATTCCTGTTATTCATACTGGAGTCCAAACAAACATTGGTTTGAAACAAATAATATGTTAGACTTTTCTTTTAAAAGGAGACTATGCTGCAGTTCTGTCAAATCATATGTCAGTATTGCTTTATGCCTTTGAATTCCAGAGACTGAGAGGAAGTGAAGCTTTTTGAGTATCTATTGTCCTACCTGTTCTAAAAACAATTTGATATGCCTCTCACAACTCACAGGATTTATTTGAATAATGTGTCTCTTAGGGGTTTTTGGAAATTGGCAATTTTACAATGACTGAATGAAGCTTTGGAAATATATTTTATTTTCCTACTCCAGACAGGAAAACATGCAAGAAAAGCAGGTTTTCCTACGAAGTGCTACTAGAGACTACAGATTTTACAATCAAGTTTTCCACTACTTTCGTCCTTGGTATCTAAAAAAAAAAAAAAAAAAAAGGAGGCTAGGACAAAGTTTATGCTGGAATTTAATACTATCTCTCCTGCTCTTTTCTTGACTTGGAGGCCTCAGAAGGCTAGAGGCTGTTTCTTTGATATTTTTCACTACAGACCAATCTAAGAGATGTGATTTCTTTTTTAAAAAAAATATTGTTATTTTTTTAAAAAATCATAACTAAAATATATCAAGCAAAAATAAAAGAAAAAAGGCAGAGAAAAGAATACAGTTTAAGAAAGAAGTTAAAGAAGAGAGCTCTCCAGCGGTGGTTTGCTCCTGGTTCAGACTGGTTCTTAGAACCGGTGGCACTGGAGGCTCTGCCCACCCGCCTGGGACGCTCGCAGAAGCGCAGAAGCGTCCCAGGCGGGTGGGCAGAGCCTCCAGTGCTACCGGTTCTAAGAACCGGTCTGAACCAGGAGCAAACCACCGCTGGAGAGCTCTCTTCTTTAACTTCTTTCTTAAACTTCTCTGCCTTTTTTCTTTTATTTTTGCTTGATATATTTGTTGTGACCCAGCACCGCAACCCCCCAGAAACACACACACACAGTCGTTGGGAGGCAAACAAAAAGGTTCCTTTTACTAATAAAGTTTCTTAGTAAAACTCAGAGGGTTTAGAAGTCCAAAACAACACAAATGGAAAGTCTCAAGGAATAAGGTTCTTTGGGTTACGTGAGGGTTAAATAGCACACAGACAAAAGTTCAAAGCAAGACTCATTAATTCTTCTCTTATCTGAACAACTTGGCTGGCTTCCCGGAATAAAGCTGGCAGAAGCTGGTGTCTTCGATAAGATTTCCAAACAGACGTAGAAACGAAACTCTGGATATGCCGTGGTCATTGATTCGTTGTTCTCAGCAATGAGCACTAATTACCCTGGCCTAATATAGACACTGAAGGGCGTGGCCCAATTAGCCCTCACTGCTTCCTCCGATTGGACCGACGCTTACTCAGCCAGTCCTGTCTTCTGGCTGCTCTGCGAGCTCTGGCATCCAGCATGAGTTCTTCATCTCCTGATGAAGCACTCTGCTGCGCAGGTGCAGAAGGTCCTGGGAGATCGTCCTGCTCTGGCACCGAGTCCTCATCACCAGCCGTCTCTGGTGCCAGGCACATAGGCTGGTACTGCTGCACCATGAGCGGCTCCACGTCCTCCGGATCCTCCAGACTCGGCGCCGGACGCGGCCAAGGCACAACACTATCCCTCACCGCAGGGCCCTTCCCCCGGGTCTGTCAGTCCGGATGCGGCCGGGACGGGAATTGAGCGTGGAAGGCCCGGACCAGATCCGGAGCATGAACGGCGGTCGCATCCTCCCATGTGAAGTCTTCAGGGCCGTACCCCTTCCACTCAATGAGGTACTGGAACCGGCTCTTCATCCAGCGGGAATCCCGAATACTGGCAACTTCGTATTCGGGTGGGTCAGCGGGAGTGCGGATCACTGGCTGAGGCGGAGCGGGAGGGGGGAGCGGACAGGCAGGACGTTCGGGAACAAGGAGGGACCGATGGAAGACGGGGTGGATCCTGAGAGAGCGAGGCAACGTCAACCGGTAGGCCACGGGGTTAATGACCGCTTCCACCGGGAACGGACCCAGGAAGCGGTGGTCAAGCTTGCGAGCCGGTCGGTCGGAGGGGAGATGCTTCGTGGACAGCCAGACGCGATCCCCGACCGCCAGAGGTGGAGTTGCTCGCCGGGAGCAGTCCGCGACCTTCTTGTAATCTTCCTTGGCTTTATTCAACGAGCGTTTGACCAGTTGGTGAACGGCCTGGAGCTCGGACAGGAATTCCTCCGCCACAGGAACAGGAGAGTCTAGAAGCATGAGCGGGAAGAAACGGGGGTGGTAACCAAAGTTGGCGAGGAACGGAGAGGCGTGCGTGGAGGTGTGCTGAGAGTTGTTAAAAGCAAACTCGGCCACGGCAAGGTATTCCGCCCAGTTGTCCTGCTGCTGGTTGACAAAACAGCGCAGGTACTGTTCAAGGATGCCGATGACTTTTTCAGTGCCCCCATCAGTCTCCGGATGATGCGCTGACGAGAGGCAGACTTGGACCTCCAGGGCCGCCATCAGACCTTTCCAGAACTGGGCCGTGAACTGGGCTCCCCGATCCGACACGACCCGATCCGGCAGACCGTGCAGGCGGAAAACATGCTGGATAAACATGCGGGCCGTGGCGCGAGCTGTCGGCAACCCTCGACGGGATGAAATGTGCCATTTTGGTCAGCATATCGACCACTACGAACACGGTCGTGAAGCCGGCGGACGGGGGCAAGTCCATGAGGAAGTCCATAGAGACGGCCCCCCAGGGTCTCTCAGGCGTCGGCAAGGGCTGCAGCAGGCCCGGCGGCGCTCCAGGGGCGTACTTGGCCCGGCGACAGCGAACACAAGACGTCACATAGGCCTGGACGTCATCACGGAGTCGGGGCCACCAAAAAGTCCGAGCCACCAGGTTCAGAGTCTTGAAAAGGCCGAAGTGGCCAGCCGCAGGGCTGTCGTGGCACTGCTGCAGGATCAGGCCACGGAGCGGACCGGCGGGAACGTAGAGCAGGTCCCAGAAACGGAGGAGGTCATCCGAAAACGTCCAAGGGGACTCAGGCCCTATCTCCTGCCTCCGTTGTGCCGCGTAGGCGTCGTGTCGCTGCGCCTCCCGGATCTGTCCTCGGAGGTCCACGGGATCCTGGGTAGCTGCAAAGGACTCGACGGGCAGGACCGTCCGGGGCGGCAGCGGGTCCTGGGCTTGGGCGTATTCCGGCTTGCGGGACAGCGCGTCCGCCTGCTGATTCCGACCGCTCGGGATGTACGTAATGCGAAAATTGAAGCGGGAGAAAAAGAACGACCGGCGTATCTGGCGCTGGTTGAGCTTCCTGGCCGTCTGCAAGAACTCCAGGTTCTTGTGGTCTGTGCGCACCTCCACTTGATGACGAGCCCCCTCGAGGTGGTGCCGCCAGGTCTCGAAAGCCGCCTTGATGGCCAGCAACTCCTTCTCCCAGATTGTATAATTGCGCTCCGACGAGGTTAATTTCCGGGAATAATAAGCGCAAGGGAAGAGATGGCCGCCATCTTCCCGGGTCTGTAGCAAGACGGCGCCCACGGCAATGTCGGACGCGTCCGCCTCCACAACAAAAGGGCGGTGAGGGTCTGGGTGCTTGAGGATCGGCTCCTGCATGAAGGCATCCGTGAGGATCTTGAACGCCTCTTGTTCGGAATCGCCCCACCGGAAAGGGACTTGTTTCTGCAGGAGTCGAGTGAGAGGCGCGGTCAGAGTGGCGAACCCCGGGATAAAGGTCCTATAATAGTTTGCGAACCCCAGGAGTCGCTGAACGTCCTTCACCCGGCGCGGGGGTTGCCAGGTTTTCAGGGCCTCGACCTTGCCACGGTCCATGGCGATGCCTTCTGGCGAAATCCGATGGCCCAGGAAATCCACAGTTGTCTGAAAAAACTGGCATTTCTCTAATTTCGCGTATAGCTGGTGGTCTCTCAACCGCTGCAGGACTTGACGGATATGTTGGATGTGGCTGCTCTGGGACGTGGAATAAATCATAATATCGTCCAGGTACACGACGACGAACTGGTCCAGCAAATCTCTAAAGATGTCGTTCATGAAATGCTGGAACACAGCCGGAGCGTTGGTCAAGCCGAACGGCATGACCGTATACTCAAAATGACCGTAGCGGGTCCCGAACGCCGTCTTCCACTCGTCCCCCTTACGAACACGCACCAAATTGTAAGCGCCACGTAAGTCCAATTTGGTGAAGATGGTCGCCGAGCGGAGGCATTCCATCAACTCCGGGATGAGGGGCAATGGGTACCGGTTACGCACTGTGATGGCATTCAACTTGCGATAATCGCAGCACAGGCGCAAGTCCCCGGTTTTCTTCTTGACGAAGAGGACGGGGGCAGACAAGGGCGACGAGGAGGGTCGGATGAAACCCCTGGCCAGGTTTTTATCAATAAAGTCCCGCAGTGTGGCCAGTTCGGGTTCTGACATGGAGTAGAGGCGGCCCACAGGGAGCGGAGCGTTGGGAATCAGGTCCACAGGGCAATCGTAGGGCCGGTGCGGGGGCAACTGGTCCGCCTCCTTTTCGCTAAACACATCGGCGAAGTCTGCAAACTCAGCCGGGAGTGAAATGTCCGGAGGGTCAGGCACCGCGCCCGCGCAAACTTGGCGCGTATGGTCCACACACTGGAGACTCGGGAAGGCAATGAAGTTCTGGGACCATACAACCTGAGGGTCGTGGGTGCGCAGCCACGCCAGTCCGAGAACCAAAGGGAAATGGAGTCCCGACGTCACATAAAACTGGATGGCCTCCTCGTGACGTCCAATGCAAAGGCGCACTGGCTGCGTGATGGCCTTAATCGGACCGGACAGCAACACCCGGCCATCAATTGTTTCCACCCTCATCGGCGGGTCCACGGGGCACAGGGGAACGGCAAGATGCTGGGCGAACGCCTCGTCAATGAAATTGGTGGTTGCCCCAGAGTCCACCAAAGCGTGTGCGGAGATGCCGCGGTCCCGGTGGTCAATAAAGACCTTGGTGTCCAAGAGCAGATGCCGCGGAGGACCGGGATCCACGTCAGCTGAGCCGGAGTCCTTCGGTGTGCATGCCCGACCCAGCGTCTCCGCTAGGCCGGGCGCTGGCCGTTTCCCGACGGCGATGGCTGGGACGGTGGAGCAGGACCAGAAGCGGTGGGCCCCCGACCCTTCCTAGGGCACGAGCGAGCGAAATGGCCCGGGTCGCCGCAATACAAACACAACCCCCCTGCCCTGCGTCTGTCCTTTTCCGCGCCGGTCAAGCGGGGCCGAACAGCGCCAAGGTCCATAGGCTCGTCACGGGGAGCCGGGGCCGACGGAAGTCCACGGGGAACAGGAGGTGCCTGAGCAACGCGACGTGGAGCCGGAACAGCGGGGACATCAGGTGGCGCGAGAGGCGCCGGAGCAGCACGGCGTGCGTTCCTCGCTTGCAACCGGGCATCAATTTTCAAGCAGAGCCGCACCAGTTCTTGGGTGGTTGCAGGAATGTCCACGCGTGCCAGCTCATCCTGGATGCTGTCTGCCAAGCCCTCCTGGAAGGCATCCAACAACGCAGCCTCATTCCAGGCCGAGTCTTGGCTGAGGAGACGGAACTCACTGATGTACTCCCTGAGTGGTCTCCGGCCTTGCCTCAGCTGCCTTAATTGCCTGCACGCTGTCTGGGCCTTAATTGGGTCCGCGAACATCTCCTCCAAATGAGTGCAGAAACGCCCAAAGTCCTGGAGGAGGGGACTGTTCTGGACCAGTAGAGGGGTGGCCCAACGTGCTGCATTTCCAGACAGCAGGCTAATTACAAACCCCACCTTGTCCCGGTCGTGGGGGAAATCCTCTGGCCTCAGAGACATGAACAGCTGGCACTGGCCCAGGAACGCCGGGAACATAGCCTCGTCACCATGGAACTTATCCGGCATGGCTATCGGGCAGCGTGTCCGTTGGGCTGGGGCCAACGCAGGAGCAGCTGCCAACTGATTGTGCTGCATTGTTAACTGAGCGTTCATGATTGCCAGCTGCTGCTGAAGTTGAGCATTCTCGTCCTGAAGCTGCTCCATGATGCAATCTGGGCTTGTGTGTGGTCAGTTTGGGCTGAGAACAAACTGTTGTGACCCAGCACCGCAACCCCCCAGAAACACACACACACAGTCGTTGGGAGGCAAACAAAAAGGTTCCTTTTACTAATAAAGTTTCTTAGTAAAACTCAGAGGGTTTAGAAGTCCAAAACAACACAAACGGAAAGTCTCAAGGAATAAGGTTCTTTGGGTTACGTGAGGGTTAAATAGCACACAGACAAAAGTTCAAAGCAAGACTCATTAATTCTTCTCTTATCTGAACAACTTGGCTGGCTTCCCGGAATAAAGCTGGCAGAAGCTGGTGTCTTCGATAAGATTTCCAAACAGACGTAGAAACGAAACTCTGGATATGCCGTGGTCATTGATTCGTTGTTCTCAGCAATGAACACTAATTACCCTGGCCTAATATAGACACTGAAGGGCATGGCCCAATTAGCCCTCACTGCTTCCTCCGATTGGATCGACGCTTACTCAGCCAGTCCTGTCTTCTGGCTGCTCTGCGAGCTCTGGCATCCAGCATGAGTTCTTCATCTCCTGATGAAGCACTCTGCTGCGCAGGTGCAGAAGGTCCTGGGAGATCGTCCTGCTCTGGCACCGAGTCCTCATCACCAGCCGTCTCTGGTGCCAGGCACATAGGCTGGTACTGCTGCACCATGAGCGGCTCCACGTCCTCCGGATCCTCCAGACTCGGCGCCGGACGCGGCCAAGGCACAACAATATTTTAGTTATGATTTTTTTAAAAAAATAACAATTTTTTTTAAAAAAAGAAATCACATCTCATTGTGCACGCGCGCGAGCTCACATGCGAACCAGTAGCAAAATAATTTACAACCCACCACTGGACCTCTCCCTTTCTTTACAGCAATCACAAACAAATTCATTATCTCTATTCCCTCCTTAACATTATAGTAATCCCTTCAGCCCATCCTTTTTTGAATCAAAGGAACTTGATTTTTGAGTGGAGAAGCACTGGCAATGCCCTTCAATTTCAAGATGGCTATCAGCCAAGCTACTGTGGTGTGGTCCCTGACACAGATATTCCATGTTGTAGAAATACAACAATTTATAGAAGTTGCAATTTGCTTACTATGATGGCATCCCCAATATTAATAAAAGAGAATATTTGTAACTCAGGGTTGAAATGAGGGGTCCTTGATGCTCTCTGAGCTTAATTGTCTTCTTGCAGACATTTCATTACCCAACTAGGTAACATCATCAGTGCTCCACTGATGGATAAATGAAATGTCTGCAAGAAAACAACCAATCTCAGAGAGCACCAAGGACCCCTCATCCCCAATATTTCCCTGAAGCAGCCATCTCATTCAGCCTAAGCAGGCTGCTTCTTTCTAAATCCCATCATTTGCACATGACATGTTCTAAGAATCTGAATCACTTTCTTCTCATCCTCTGAGATGATGAGGCCCACTGGTATAGCTGTCTTAATTAAGAGCCTGTTTATGAAGTCATGTTGAGAGGGGGAGAATCGGGAAAATTACTTTACATATGGTAATTAAAGTCAATTTTTATCTTCCCCTCACATTCCATCCAATAGCTTCAGCTGTTCTGATGTGCTTAAGCAGCAAAAGGGAAATTCTAAGCAGACAAATTTTGCATTTCGGATTCATTGCAGGTACCATCATCCACTGTAGGAAATTCTCTTGTCTTAATTCTAGGAAAGTGTATTTGGCAAAAAAGTACTTTTTTTTTGTAAAAAGGAATATAACATATTTAAAATATGAACAAAAAAACTGAGCATCTGTAAACATAAATGCAAGCACTTTATATTTCAGGGTTGACTTGATTTTGGACAGATGCTATGAGCGTAAAGTGCTGTTTTGGTTCCTTTAGGGGGGGAAAAAGGGATAAAGTGCTATAACAGAAGGTGCTATAAGTTTTGCTTATTTAATTTATCATAGATGCTGCCGGATTCCAAATTGATTCTGGGCAACTCACAATAAAATAAACCATAAAAACATAATACAAAGTAAATATTGTTACCAAAACAACACTATTATTATTATTGCTACTTTTAATTATTTATTTATTTGTTTGTTTGTTTGAGTCAATGTTAACTTTTGAATAACTTCCTGCAGTTTTCCTGACAAGATTTTGGAAGTGGTTTGCCATTGTCTTCTTCCTAGAGAAAGTTACTGGCCCTAGGTGATTCAGCTGGCTTCTTGTCTAAGGTTGGAGAAGAATTCATGATCTTCATGAGGTTTATAGCCTGAAGCAATCCACTACAGCAAACTAGCTGTCTCTGCTATTATTAAATCAAAACCTTCATAATATTGTTTACTTAACTCAATGTTTTCCAACCTGAGTATTTTGAGTGGATTTCAAGTAACTCTCCAACCACATAATCTCTGTCAAGAATTATAACGATCAAAACCCACACATAAGGAACTTTATTTTTTTAAAAAAACGCTTTATTGAGGAAAAAATGTGGCATTTAACATTAAGTAATCACTTCTAATATTTTTCAAAAATCACTTCTAATGCGCTTATCACTAGCGGTAATGAAACATATTGATGGATGTTTTACTCTTCTTTTTTCCCCTGTAAATGAAGATGTGTAGATAGTATCAGACGAATTGCTTTTAAAAGACTATTGATAGTTATGGATACTTTAAATTCTTTTAATTCCATAATTAGTTCATAATATTAGTAGATTAAGTATATGTGTTAGTAATATAACATACAAATATTTGAGGTGAACTTCTGATATATTTTTATAGCCATTCATGCATTTCTAATGTCTGCTCTGCTCCAAAAATAATCCAAATGAAATTTTGGTTATAAATTTCAGGTATATAAGTATATTCTTCTGCCCACTATCCACAGTTAACCAGAGTATATATTTTGCAGCTGCATTATTTATAATGAATATATATTGAATATATTTGGTTGCTGTGGGATTAGACACCTGCCTCCTGATATAACAACTTGCCATATGTCTTAATCATAAGCAGAATGTGAACCAGCAGTGCAATATGGCTCTTGAAATAAAAAAATAACTAATCATATAAAATCTTAAAATTCATTTAGAGCAGCATAGTTTTTAGATCATAAAAAGTCATCATTGGCTTCACTAAGATCACAGGGCCAAACTGAGCCTTTTAAAAAGTTTATCTCTAAACAGGCATGACTCCAGGGGCCATAGATAGACCCAGGTGGTAGGAGTAGTTCTGTAGTTATCTCTGTACTTCAGGACTATGGTCCAGATTCTACAAAACAAAGCACAGAGAGCTTTCCTCTTCATCTTCCTCCTCTGGAAGAATTTAAAAGCAACTAGAAACACGGAGAATCAATTGGCAGGGAGCAAGGAAGTGTTATTGTTATGGGCCTTGTTGAAGGGATGTAGAATTACTGTTAATCAGGGATCTGAAACTACCTAAATGTAGTTGAAGAACAGCTGAAAGAACTGGATCATTTTAACATGAACAAGAGAATAATTAAGACATCATCATTGTTTTATATAGAACCATGAAGGCAAACCTATGGCACGCGTGCCAGAGGTGACATGCAGAGCCTTCTCTGTGGGCACGCGCACCATCGCCAGCTGCTCTTCTGGTTTCTGGCATGAGCATGCATGCCAGCCAGCTGATCTTCACGCGTGCCAGAGCCCTGGAAACCCGAAGACCAGTTGGCCGGTGTGCATGCAGATGCCGACCACCTGGTCTTTGGGTTTCTGATGCTCCGGCATGCGTGAAGACCAGCTGGCTGGTGGACATACACGTGCCCAAAACCAGAAGAGCAGGTGGTTGGGTTTCTGGGGTTCCGGCACGCGCATGCGCGTGCCGGAAACCAGAATACTAGGTGGCCAGCGCGCATGCAGGGCTCCAGAAATGCACACATATGCACACACACGTTCCGGTTTGGGCACTCAGTGACGAAAAGGTTCACCATCACTGATATAGAAGTAACCCAGGAAGAATGGAACACACTTGTTCTATATTATTACAAAACAGCAATACTGGAACCAAAGTCTGAGAATTCTGTATGTTGCCTTCTGTGACTTAAACATCTGATTTTCTAGTTTAGCTTAAAAAGCTAAACTTTCTTGGCAAAACAGTTCAAGATCAACTAAATTAGGTTGCTACCTGCTGTGTGTGTGTGTGTGTGTGTGTGTGTGTGTGTGTGTGTGTGTGTGTGTGTGTGTTCAAACAAATATACTATTGGGGATAGTTAGTGTAATGATAGTTAACTGTTCAGCAAAAAACATGTATATTATTTCAACAACAGATAATCCTGAGTTTTTCATCTGGGCAGATGAATATTGTTCAGTTACCAGTAAACTTTCTGAAATTGTAAGTTTTATTTCAAAGAAGATTTATTTCTCTCTTCCTTTTATTCTAAATAGAATAAAAATATAACAGATTGTGTTTGTCTGGCTGCTATATCCAATTCATTGTTAATTCCCATTCCTAGCAAAAATGTCCAATATAAAATCTTCCAATATAAGAATATACGGAACTAAGGGCTGAACTGTGGAGTCCTTGGTGTTCTCTGAGCTTGATTGTTTTCCTGCAGACATTTCGTTACCAGACTATTTTATTTATTTATTTATTTTATTTGTCAAAATGTGTACAAGATAAGATAACGTGACTAGGTGTCATCTGTGCTGAAGCTCAGAGAGCACAAAGGACTTCATTAAAAATATTCTTGGTTCTGCTTTGCTTGCCCAAGGCTTACATGTGCCTCTTAAGGCAAAAAAAGAAATACTTTTTTAAAAATAACATTTCTACTTTGCCTTTGCAAGTTTGATTAGCTTTAAGAAAACATTTCAATCTTTCCTGTCCCAGTTATTTATGAGTTCCTGGGGGATTGTGGCTCACAATTTGAGAACACCTGCCTTAATGAATGTGGCCGATCATGCAGAAGAAAGCAATGTCTTACATGACTCAGATCCAAGTCGTGAAGGCCTTTAAAAGTAATTACAGGATTTCACATTTGCTCTGAAAGCAAATCAATACAAACCACCATATTTTTCAGAAGTAATATTAGAGTCTTTAATTACAGTGATTACATTTTCTTTCCACTTCTAAATCAAATACCTGTTTTGTATATGTGAACATTGGTAATTGAGTATTTAATGCAGATGTTTATTTTATAAAAATGGCAAAAAAATATCAAAATTGCTCAGGCATTATTTTGGTGTAGAAAATTATGCTCTTATATCCATTCACCCATATTTAGCCCAAAATGATAAATCTAGAAAACTTTATTTCAAGTATTTCATATAATATATTGAAGAAAGTATAAACTGCATGAGAAAAAAACATTGAATAATTTCTTAGAATATATCTCAGTATAGCATCCTGTTTTAATATTGTATGCTATATTGAAATACTTGCTAAAACTGAATTGACTTTCAAATAGAATGTCTCTTTTTTGTCTATATCACTTTATTTTGGTCCAAAAAGATAAAACATGTTAGCATTCATCATATAAGTGATTCTCAGATGCTTCATTTCATTAATTTCAGATTTTTACTTGTAAATTCTTGCCTATTTTTAACAAAGACTTTATGTACAGTGAAATCAAGATAAATCAAGATAAATGGTTTAAATAGTTAGATGACATTTTCTTTCAAAATATTGTCAGCATCTTTCTCCATCATTGTTGGAAAAATACTGTGGGAATTTCTAGTTTACAGGTGGTCCTTGCTTAACAATCAAAATTGGGATTGGAGTCTCAGGGTTTGAATGTAGCAGTTATTAAGCAACATGCCCATTTGACTGCTTCACTCAGTAACTGTAATCTCAGCACTCCTGGTTGCTGTCATTAAGTGATCTCCCTTGTCCTTAAGTGGATGGAGTGAAAGAGCTACCTGTTAAAGGATTTCAGCCTCTCATGGACAGGATCCTCAGGATTTAAGATCTGTTCCTGTAGCCTGCAGAAAAATTTCAGAACCCTCCATCCCTTCTGCTTGTAACCTTCCCTGTGGCTTACCCATTGATGTTCTGGGGAAGCTGGCGGAGAAGATTGCAAATGGTGATTACATAATCATAGGGCCCTTGATAACTTATCATAAATGTTGGCAAATGTGAACCATTTGCCAAGCATTCATAATGTAATGTTGGGTCGGCACAATGTTTTATGACAGCGGGAAGGGTTTTATGGGCCATGAAACACCCTTTCCAAACACAACCCAATTTGATATTTGTTTATTACATGTAAGAAAATATTATGACTTTTACAAAATTAAACAATGAGACATCACAAGCAGGAGCTACAATACTGAAAATATGAAATTATACTCTTAAGCTTCAGATCTTAATGAAAAAAATATGGAACCCTGGTCTGAAGACGGGTGAAATGCAAACAGAATATGGCTTCCCACATATTTTTCCTAATTAACAAAAAGAGATCTATCTTTCATATTTTTACCAGTTTTATGTGCTAAACCTATTTGTGCTTTTACATCATTCCCATCTGAAGAACTGGCCTGAAATGACTCTCTCAACTTCTATTCCCCATGTTAGAACGATTAAAATTATTTTTATTGTAAATACCCTCCAAGAGAGTACATATCGGTTATAGCTATAATTACTTGTTTGGGTAGTTGACCCCAAAACAGATTTTCTTGGTTGTTGATGTGACTTTCTTTCAGGATGCTAACACTTTCATATTCACTTGACCCATTGGGTATTTTGAACTGGCTGTAAGCAGACCATGGAATAGCTTAATTGGACACCAGAGGCCACTCTCCCTTCTTTGAAAAGACAGAGGCCAGGCCACCAAAATTTGCAATTTGTAATTGCTGTGTGCATTATCTGATGTTAAGCAGAAAGTATCTGTTAATTATCGCTTTAATTTTCACATCTACATAATTAGCAGCACTTTCTTCTTGAAAAAAGTCAGGTCAGTATGGAGATGGTCGGGTAGATCTAATTTTCAGTTTTCAGTTGTCAGGTTGGATTTTCTAATTAATCTCTCATTGTTCTCTGAATCAAATGAGTCATGTTCTCAAGGGCTGTCTTTGTAAAAGAGTCCAAGAAAGAGCTGTATCACTAATGTATTTTTATTGCACTTAGAAATTTTGTGAAAGTCTTAAAGAGGCCATAGCTATTACTCCATTGACTTATTAGCTGATCCCCCAGTTTCACATCAAGTTAACTAAAGGTTGAGCCTGTTGGATAATTACTCTGATTCTTTGACTCTAGCCAGATTTGTTGAATCTTCATTTACAATATTACAGCAGAATAACAAGGTATTCAGGTCCATGGACACTAAGACAATAGTGTCTTACTATCATGTGAATCATGATTACACAAAAGGTACAAATTACTCCTTTGTTTGATGATGTGATCATATGAAGTTATTCTGGCTTCTAAATAATACTTTCATTCAGACTCATTCAACCTTTACAGGTTCAGCCTAGAACTGAAACCCCATCAAAATAGGCACATCTTTTCCCCCTATCCCCCACCCCAATATTGAGGCATTCAACCATATTTGAAATAGTTTTGACTCAATGTTGGTGCATCCTTCAAAGCTACAAAAATGAAACCCATTATGGTTTAACATTTGTCTTACTGGGACAACAATGATCTCCTTATACTGCTCTGCATTTTTTATTTCTTTATCTTAAGGGCTTTCCCTTAAGGAGAAGAAAGAAATAGGGTTATTAATCAAGCCTATAATGCTCTTACTTTCATGTCCTTTTATCTTTTAATGAATATCAAGGTTGGTATGTGGGGATTGTGAATTCATTTTATTGAAGACCATAAAATCTGGACCAGCAATATTCCTGGTGGTTGTTGTTTTCTGCCTGAATTCTATAATACCTGTAGAACAGGGGTGTCAAACTCAATTTCATTGAGGGCCACATCAGGTTTGTGTTTGACCTCGGTGGGGTGGGGTGTGTGTGGTCAGAGTGGGCGTGGCCAGGGTTGGCATGGCCAGCTCAACGTCACTCGTGTTGCGGATACCTGTGGTGGCCAAGTGCTAAGGCAGGATTTTCCTCAGACCCTCCCTCCCTCTCATTATAATCTCCTTCCTTCCTTCCTTCCTTCCTTCCTTCCTTCCTTCCTTCCTTCCTTCCTTCCTTCCTTCCTTCCTTCCTTTTCCTTCCCTCTTCCTTCTCCTTTTTTCTTCCTTCCCCTCTTTCCTTATTTTTCCTTCCTTGTTCTCTTCCCATCTTTCCTTCTTTTTCTTTCCTCTTTCCCTTTCTCCTTTCCTGTCCCTTCATGCTCAAATGCAAAAGGGGAAACATTTCTCCATTTGTTTTGTTTTTAGTTTGTTTTGTTAGCCCTCTGTGAAAACGGGGCCCCGTTGTTGGCCGTGACGGCCTCCTGCAGCCCTCTGCCAGCAAAAATGAAGTGGGGGGGCATGCGTGGCCCTCCTGAGCTCCATTTTCGCTGGCAGAGGCACTGTGGGCTGGTCCTTTGCTGTTTCCAGGGCAACCCCAAGGCCAGATCTAAGCACTCTGCAGGCCGGGTGGTCTGCAGACCTTGAGTTTGACACCCCTGCTGTAGAATCATAATTTTAAGCAACTGTTTTTAGTAGTTCAGGATGAGAATGAAATGGCATGTTTTTGCAGCTCCACCTTTATTTTATCAATGATTAATGTCAATGTCATGCTTGCTCACTGGAACATAGTAGCACATATCAAGAGAAATATTGACTCCTTTAGGTTTGTTGTTATATAGGTACATTCAATCAAACATTGTTATTTTTATTTTATTTTATTTATTTATTTTTGTCAAGTATGTGTTGGTAATATACATAGCTATAACATTGTTTATATACATAAGATGAGTACTGATAAGAGGGAACATTAGGACAGGGATGGTAGGCACGCTGGTGCACTTATGCACGCCCCTTACTGACCTCTTAGGAATTGGGTGAGGTCAACAGTGGACAGTCTAAGGGTAAAGTTTTGAGGGTTTGGTGACAAAACCACAATGTCAGGTAGTGAGTTCCAGGCATTTACCACTCTGTTGCTAAAGTCGTATTTTCCACAGTCAAGTTTGGAGCGGTTCACTTTGAGTTTGTATCTGTTGTGTGCTCATGTATTGTTGTGATTGAAGCTGAAGTAGTCGTTGACAGGAAGGACGTTGTAGCAGATAATTTTATGAGCTATGCTTAGGTCGAAATAGGTGTTCTATTCAATGTCTATGTCATCGTAATGTCTTCTACATAAGACCATTTGTGATGTGTTTTTCAGAAAATAGGCTTAGTATGTGTGAAATTTCTGTATCAGCTAGAGTTGTGCTCATTTTAATTACCTTAAAAACAATTTTTTAACTTCAAGGTCATTTCAGGGACAATGTAGCTATACAGCATAAGCATGTTCATGCTTTTCAGCTGCTCAAGAATATTAGTATAAATTTCCTTCTAAATCATTTTATATTTTATATCAGCAATTATAGTGATCTAGTTGTATGGATACTACCTCCCTATTTTCTGAGACCCTAAAAGGTTCATAGCTCTTCTAATTAAATATGATTGATATGCAGTGGAAAAACTGTTGCACAAGCATTGTTGTGTAGGCTAATATAGAATACACCTCCAATATGCTTCATCTTTCTATACAGATTCATGAAGTTCAAAAATAGACTGAACTTCTTTAATCAACCATATTATTTCATTAGATGATACTTTCTGTTTTTCATACTTTTTGTAGCTAGAAAGTTACACATTTTGTGCTCCATAGTATTAACTTTCTGCAGTTATATAGGGTAATTTTAAAAATGAATTTATTACAGTCTTAGACCAGAGACCAGAACAAATAAAAATGCTCAGTAAATATACAATTAAAAATTATAGTATAAAATAATAAATAACAACTAAAATCTATAATAAAATCCAGTCTGCCAATTATACATGGCCTAACTAAACTACAATTACAATCCATATATAGGGTAAAATATCCAACAATTGCCTCTCCATAACAGCCTTTTTACTAGTTTGATTATTTTTTACTTTTTTAATACTCTTAATGGTGAAACATAAAAAAGAAAATAAAGGAAAAAACACCAAGGGGAAAAAACGGAGATTATAAAGTAAAAAATAAAATAAAACAGAAAATTTTTAGTGATTCAAATAAATCAAACCTGACAAAAACAAATAAATAAAAAACAAACAAATATAACAAAAAATAACAATACAAAAACCAGCTTGTTTAAGTTCTAATTAACAGGACAAAATCCAGATAATATATAGATGTTAAATTAATTTAATCCTTAATCTTATCCTTAATCTAAATCATATAGCAACACATTATATCATCTTCTCTGTTTTAGCACAAGGGACTATTCAAAAATACCATATTTTTCAGAGTATAAGACGCACTGGAGTATAAGACACACCTAGATTTTAGAGGAGGAAAACAAGGGAAAAAGTATTCTGAACCAAATGATGCAGTAATATATTATTTAATAAAATACCAGTGTAGCAGAATACTTTTTACAATCAGTATACTTTTTACAACCATGTACACTTTTTACAACCATGTATATTTTTTACAAACTTCAAACTTGACAGCTTTAAGACTAGTGGACTTCAACTCCCAGAATTCCTCCTCCAGTCATGCTAGCTCAGGAATGGGAGTTGAAGTCCACAAGACTTAAACTTGCCAAGTTTGAAGACCCTTGCACCCCTAACCCAGGGGTCTTCAAACTTGACAGCTTTAAGACTAGAGGACTTCAACTCCTAGAATTCCTCCTCAAGTCATGCTAGATATGGTAATTAGAAGGCAAAAACACCCCAATTTTTGCAAAAAAATGGCCCATTTTTCGCTCATTTTTTTTGCAAAAACAGGGCATGCAAAGGATCTGGGAAGCCTGCAGAGCACTCCTAGGGGGTGGGGGAAGGCAACCCCCCCATTTTTGCAAAAAAATGGCCCGTTTTTTGCAAAAATTGAATGTGGGGGCGGGGCTTCGGGAGGCTAAAAATTGCTGTATTCGGTGTATAAGATGCACTGACATTTCATCCTCTTTTGGGGGGCAAAAAGGTGTGTCTTATACGCCAAAAAATACGGTAGATAACAAACTCGTTTGCTAGATCCTTTAAAAAAAATCAAGTGAATACGTTTCTTTCTAGTTATGTAAACTTATCTTCGTTTCCATGTCCTAAGTTTTAGAGAGCCAAGAATCTGTGAGACGATAGATTCTATATTTTAGGAAAGTAGTTTAATATCACATTAAGAATATAATACTGTACTACAATATTTCAGAAATAATTAGTTAATTGCAGTAATTGGAATCCAAGACAACAATACATTTTTTAGAACCTTCAAATTTCTTATAATTTGAAGGTTCTAACAAAAAAGTCACAGCTTTTTTTTCTTTTTTCTTTTTAGCTCTCAGGTTATATTACTCACTTTCTTGCTTGGGGACTGATTGTGCCATGTTTTCTTCTTCTTTTTTCAACTTCCCATTTTCAACATCATTTTTCTTATCTTTTTCCTGCCCAGAAGATAACAGAAGTATTCAAGGTATATGCACAGATAATAAATTTTGAATAAAATCATCATTACTGCACAGTGAACACGTTTTTTTAAATAACCTGTAATGTATCATCTGCCTATCTATATATCTGTATGTATAGCATTTACATTGCTTATTTAATCAATTTATGCTCTCCATGAAAGTTACAAAAATGTTTACTATTCTAATCAGAAGACATTGGATTTCACAAGATTGGACCAATTGCTATACCTACTTAGGAAACAAATTATTGTTGGTGCAAAATTTGTTTGTTTATTTATTTAAAAGATTGTTGTGGCCCCTCATTGTTGTGGCCCCTCATTTTAAAATACAACACTGGACCGCTCAAAACATTCGCTGGCTGGGGAATTCTGGGAGTTGAAGTCCAGACATCTTCAAGTTGCCAAGGTTGGGAAACACTGCTCTAAATCAATTAATTAAACAAAAATGAGGGGGGAAATGTAGAAACAAATAAATCCAACATATTTCTTCATTTCATTGAAAACATTGATATTTCCTATGACCTCTGCTGGTGAAGGGCTTGGAAAAGATAACTGACTCCAATTAGGAAGACAGGGTCCCATTTTATTGATATTTATTGAATTAGTTTTGTAATGCTATTTTTGGCTCACTCACAGACTCCATTTGATTCCCCAGTTGCCCAAAGATTTTGCATGGAGATACTTGAGAGACTTTGACTTATTCCATCATTACTACTAGCACATTTGCTAGGTTTCATGGGACAGAACACCTCTATAAAGTAAGACAAATATCCAGATCACTGCTTGTTCCTGATCTGTACACTACTAAAACTCTCATTTCTGTTTGATATTTGTAACTTTTAAAAAGGAATGCTGCATCATAGGTCAGACCTTTGTCAAGAAAGGCACTTCAAATGGGCTAATTTACAGAACGTTGGGGCTCTCTAAAAATCTGATTTTTTTTTTGCCCACTTCAGTGCTGTCGTGTGGCTGCTGTCAGCTGTCATCTCAGGATGCTCATTTTCAATTCTCTATGACAGCTTCTCACAAGACAAAGGGGAAGCCAGAAGGAACTGATATGATTACTGACACTTATGGACCTTCTCACCTGTCCACTAGCAGACTTTGCTTGTGGGAAGCTTGCAGGGAGAAGGTCAAAAGAGAAATGATCTAGTCCCTCTATGCTTGTCCTTTACCAGCCACTATACACTTCCTTGCTTTCTCTCCTTCCTCACAGCAGTCACTTACCTGTCTGCTGGGAAGGATAGAAGGAGGAAGGGAGATTTCTGATGCTGACTGCCGGTTTCCTTCCAGGAAACTCAGTACAGAAGCATTGAGGAAGCACATAGGAAGATGGGAGTCACTCCTACTCCCACATATTTTTTTTTTTTGCCTGCTTGTGGTCGTTCTTTTTTCTGTTTTGGGAAAGGATTTACCCCTAGTCCAAAGCATTTATCCAATGGGTCATGGGTTATCTAGTTATATCTACAGTAGTTTGGCCATTTAATTGTATTTGAATATTGTATAGATTATTTAGGAAATGTTTGTGTTACCACTGAGAATGAGTGGTATACTAAATGTTAGTCTAAGCATTTGTATTGGTGTTAAGGTAAATCTTCTTTGTGCCCGATGGTCATATTTCCTGGGAGAGTTAACATTGGATGAATTGTTTTGTTTTGTGGTAGTCTTAGGTTTATATTATGGGTTGTATTATTTTTTTGGAATGAGTACTGGGATAGAGTGGGATAAATCTTTGCATTGGTATTAGTTACGGTTAGGGATATGCTTGAGGTTTATGATTATATTGGGGGGGCTGGAATTAGGGAACTGGTTCATTAGGTTTATTCTATTTGGATTGCATGCTGGGTTTGTGTGTGTGTGTAAAAAGCTAAAGTTTCAGGGGAAACTTATTTTTCTGTTAAAATTTATTGTAATAGTAGTGGTAGTCTTAGGTTTATATTATTGTTTAGTGTAACTTGACTGATTGATTATGTACCATCAAGTCAACGTCAGTTCTTAATGAACACATAAGTATATATTCTCCAGGATTAGTGATAAAAGGTAATTTTTTAAAATTAAAGTTGATGTTATTAATGGGTAAGGGGTCAGCTTTATTGAAGTTTCATTAAGTTAGAATATGTGCCAACAGAATATCAGATAGCTGACATCCTCAACAAGCCATTGCCAGCAGCAAGACATGAATCTTTGACATATTTAATGTGTGTAGAGTGATATAAGCATATCCATCCAACAGACAAAGAAGGGGTGTCAAACAGTGATTTTATATTGCCTATTATATGTATATGCAGGGAGAAGCATCCCTATCTAATATAATGGTTTATTCCTGAGCATGTGATTGATATGTTCCTGTACGCATGTGCACATTCCTTTCTCCGTTCATTCCTTTTGTTCCTGGCTTCCATTGAAGCAACACCTATTTTTATATCAGAGATGTAGAATAATGAGGATTTATTGTTTTGTACCGAAATAAATATTTTTACTTAGACTTTAAACTGCGGTTTCTTTTCTAATGCCTGATGTCTGGGAAAAGATCTATTTCTCCTTTGTGAAATAAATTTCACCTCCGTCATAATGTTTAACGTAGTGGATTGTAATGTAATTAATGGGTGAGTTTTGATGGTTTAAATCTAATTGTATGGTTAAAAATAATATATATTCATTAACTAATTGTAGCCTTTATGTTAAATTTAACCATAATAGTCTTAGGTGTGTGTTATAGTTGGTACCGGTACTAAGTACTGGAGTAAGGAGTAGGGTAAAGTTAGAGCTGGGCTAGGATTTATTAAGGCCTATGGTTAAATTAATATCAGGGTAAATTTTATGGGGTTTGGCAATCAGTTTTATCTTGCATTTGGGAGTAAACAGGCCATCAAATGCTTTCCATACTTTTACATACTGATGATAAACACATTTATTGGGAAATATGCTCTCTTCCTTCCAATAAAGTTATCCTTTGCATAAAGACTGTTTGGGATCAAAGCCTTAATTAAATGACTTTAACCAATAGAAGCAGTTTCCTTTGCTCACAAGGAAGCAATTAAGAGGAAGGCTCAGAGTTAACTACATTTTTTTCTTTATCTACATCCTACACTTAATCAAGTCATTTTATGGTTCCTTTGGTTTGTATAGTTGGTCTACCAGATTTACAGCAATCCAAATTGTCTTGATTGTTGTAACAAAGGACACAAACACTACTCTTTAGCTTCTTAATAAGTTTATAAGTAGTTGAATAATCCTTTAAATTAATCTAAAGATTCCTTTAAAGCAACAATAAGGAAAGCTATTAAAAGAAGTGTTTAAACTTTGCATTATAAATCTATGAAACAGGACTGTCAGCTTCAGATCTTGACAGCCTTTCAGATGTTTAAGACAAATTCAAATGCCATTGCAGTAATTGCTTTTTCCTCAGTAATGAATGCTTTTATGAGTGCTAAAAAGAAAACTAGCTTCTTTTATTGAATTCGATGCAAAATATTCACTGAATTAGACATTAAGAGCAAGGTTAAACAGCTGATTAATTACTGGCCTCGCATTTGAAACAGTTACTATAAAATAATATCATTTCCAATACTAGTACTAAAATTATTTATAATATTAAAATGTTCAGGGCAAAGTACCTGCCTTATTTAATACATCAACATCTCCTTTTAAAAATCATACTTAATTGTATAATACTGAGTCAAATGTAACTACCAAAAATAATCCCCTCAATCAATCTGTCTACTTGGCTGTATCTTTATCTCACCAAGGAATAATTGATTCCAACATATCTATAAACACAGGAAGAGCTAGAGGTTCTCTGTGTTCTGCTAGAATGTTCTGCTAGAAAGAAGTTCCCTGAGGATGGGCTCCAGTATGAGTCCGAAACCTCGGAAGACTAAGCCTCTGGTCCCAGTGACTGACCCAGATTGCATCTTGCAACAGGAAGAGCTCCTGATTGTGATGGTTATCCATTGAATGCTATAATAGAACATTGATTTCTTTTCTCCAGTACCTTTGGAAGCTTATAATAATGATTTTAATAGTCCCCCCTTATTAGATTTACATAAGTAATTTTAAATATGCTATTGATTATGGAAGCTGTTATTTGATTTCTTTGTTAAATGCTAATGCCAAGGGATTGAGAACCAATCTAGCATGCAGATTACAGACCATACTACCAATGATTATCCATTTTCTACAGTCTGGTGTTCTAAAAGGTTAACAAGTGTTTGATAATATTAAAATATTAATTGATATTCCAAGTACACATTAAAAATAACAAACATTAATTGCATTAGGGAAACTAGCCTCACTACAGCATGGCTTATGCCGTAACTGCATCCAAACGTATTGTACCCAAATGAAATCTAGCTAAGTAATGCCAAACATCTTTGCAACAATAGTTATGGCACTATAGTAAGATTTGTCAGGATTCTAATAATTACATTGATGAGACAATTTTGCCACATTCTATTGTTACAAAGAAATCTATGTTATTAGGAAGAATCATATGAAGTTGAATTTTCTTTATTAGATATTAAGGGCATAGAAATCAACATTTGGAGGCAGATAGCTATATAGATAACAATAGTTATTACAACAATAATCAGTATAATGTCAACCAAGACTATATCTGGTCTCAAAGATCTTCAAACAATTTTCATTCAGTTCAGGGGAACTTCTTTCTGAGTAAGTGCTATAAAATAAGCTCAACTAAAGTTGTATTCTGATTCAATTAGCAAACGTTTGTAAAAGTCTGTGGATAATAATATCCAGTAGAAGTCTTCTCCTGCAACAAATATAATGTCAACAAATGCAATCAGTTATGGAAACCTACCAGAGAAGGTTGCGATGATGGTTCTGGAGAGTTCTGGTCCACATTTTCCTCTGTTGGGTGTGGTAGCACTTTGGTGAATTTTCTTTTCAATTTACTGAACATATTTGTTCCCAAAGATCTGTAAAATCTTTGGTCATTTGTAATGAAATGCTAGAGGCGTTTAGCTTTTCAGGGCAGTATTATTCAAACCAATTAGATGTTTAATCAGGGCTTAGTTTTGCAGAGTACTTCATAATCTCCTGCAAAGACAGCCTATCCAGTTGATTGCTTTTCTTGGTGTAGTTTCTTTTTCTTTTAATTGTGGCATTACTTATAGATTTATGCTGAAAATGTGCTTTGAGATGTTAGAGTTAGAAACCAACAACCAATGGATGCCTAATTATTTTGCATACCTTTTTGCTGTAGTATTACACTATTGCTCAGCATCAGTTTACGATACTGTGTTTGCAGATAAAGTTTTAATTAAAAATGCATTGAGATAAAACGAATAAAGGAAAATGATCAATAATTTTGGGTCTCCATAATAATAGATTACATGAATTCATTAGAATTATTTAGTTTTGTTATTCTGATACATGTTCCTCCGAGGAAGGAAATTTTGTAAATTTGGGTTGTAATTATATAGTTTGAATATTTTAGATTAAAGATTAATAAAATCCAACGTGAACAATGTTAAAACTATGAAAATTATTTTGCTGCATTCTAATTAGCCAGTTTGAGAAGTCTAATCTAGCCCAACCTTCACTGTGCTGGCTTATCACTCAAGAACAGAGGTCTTCAAACTTGGCAACTTGGCAACTTTAAGACTTGTGGACTTCAACTCCCAGAATTCTGCAGCCAGCATAGCTTAGCCAGCATAGAGTTGAAGTCCACAAGTCTTAAAGTTGCCAAGTTTGGGGATCCCTGCTCAAGAAGATGAAGCTCATTCAAAATGATTTATGTTTATACATGAAAATATCAAATCAAAGATAGAAGTCTTGTATTCTATCTGTAAGATAGCTCTCAATTCAATATATATATTTATGCTCATTTGTTATATTAGGAAGAGCTCTATACAAGTAGTCCTTAACTTACAACAGTTCATTTAGTGACCATTCAAAGTTACAATAGTGCTGAAAAAAGTGACTCATCACCATTTTTCACACTTACGTTGTGAACTAAAGTTGCAGCATCCTCATGATCACATGATCAGAATTCAGTTGCTTGGCAACTGACTCATATTTCTGACAGTTGCAGTGTTCTGGGGTCATATGTTCATCTTTTGCAAGCTTCTGACAAGCAAAGTCAATGGGGAAGCCAGATTCACTTAACAACCCTGTTACCAACTTAACACCTGCAGTGATTCACTTAACAACTTTAACAACTGTATCAAGAAAGATCATAAAATGGGTCCATGGAAATTTTGGGCTCAACTGTGGTCGTAATTCGAGGACTATCTGTATATGGGAATGGCCAGATGGAATTTTGGGAAGCATTATTTCTTACCTCTCCCAGAGATTGCTATCCTGACACGATTAGAGAAATCAGCCACTTCCAATGAATTTGAAATTTACATGGAGGAAGCAGCCAAGGTGGCGCAGTGGTTAGAGTGCAGCACTGCAGGCTACTTCAGCTGACTGCTAGCTGCAGTTTAGCTGTTCAAATCTCACCGGCTCAAGGTTGACTCAGCCTTCCATCCTTCTGAGGTTGGTAAAATGAGGACCCAGATTGTTGGGGGCAATAAGCTGACTCTGTAAACCGCTTAGAGAGGGCTGTAAAGCACTATGAAGCGGTATATAAGTCTAAGTGCTATTGCTAAGTGGTATTGCTAGAAGCCGTAACAGTAAAGTCAAACAGGGACTGGGCAGAGGTGGGTTCTAACTTACCTCGTCGCCGGTTCGCTTCCTCCCATGCCACGTGGCTGCGCGCGCAATGCAAAACTCTGTTTCTGCGCATGCACAGAAGCCAAAAACAAGATGGCGGTGCCCAAGGAACGGCACAGACAGAACCAGCTCTGTGACATCACCACTGGTTTACTAACAGTTCTAAAGAACGGGTTAGAACCCGTAGGAGCCCACCTCTGGTCTGGGTGAGCTAAGAGTGTTGCTTTTGTGTGTCTGTAAATGTACATTCTTTTTATGAGGAACATATGTTAATGAATTTTCTTGGAACATATTGTCTTGATTTTTAAAAAAATGCAATATCTCTGTAGCATAACACAGAATTATAAGAAAGGCAGTGTTTTGTGCAGAGTTTTGAGGAACTCAAATGAAGTCCCCTCTGCCATTGAAGTTTCAGCTTTCTTAGATGATGACACTCTGTACTGTTTCTCGCGTATATTTAAAATGCATGAGAAATCAATGTAATAGATATTAAACAAGGAAATGTTTTTGGGGACTTGTTAATAATTACTGGCGTTTATGACTAATGAATGTTATATTGGTTTAGGCTGTGACTAATAAAATTAATGTTTTGAAAAACCTTTCCGAGTTACCATTCAAAAACAATAATCAGATCATAATGAACCTGATAGGCTCTTACAAATGAAATAACTTGTTCCATCACCTCTTCTTTCATTTTTTTCCCCTGAACTATGTCTGTGTAGCGGGTGATTAACCTGCCTCCCTATTTGGTGGTCTTTTATGCACAATAGCTATTTAGCTATATTTCTCATCTAGTGAACACACCAAAAGCACTTCAATTAATTGAATATCGTGACCTACTGTTAAGTAAGAAGATTAATGTTGCAGGAGGCAAGGTGTCTGGTCTGTATCCAATTAGCTTCTTAACCATGCTGACTCTGGCCAGTATAAAACTACTAACTAAAAGCTCTCCGTGTTTGACAAGAACAGGAAGGGAGTGTGATGGAGTTTTTATTCTTAAAGTGAGTCATCACACACAACCAGTTTCAAAACAGAGAAATTTCTTTGTCCCTGGCCCATTCAGACACCATCGACAATGAGCCCCACTGATGGAAAAGGAAATGAAAAAGAATGGGAATAGAGAATTCTTCTTCATCCCCATTTTTTAAAACCATTGTTTAGGCTGTTGCCATAATCCTCAGTCCGCTTATCATGAAGTAGTGTAAAACTGCTACGTTAAAGCAGCAAATATTGGCAGACAAGGAGCTGTAAAAAGATGTCACAGAATAGTAGATTCTTTCTGATAAAGTTGCCTTGTGTCCACTACATGACCCCCATTGACTTCTGATTTGCTGTCTTAATGCATATGTTAAGGTAGGATTAAATTGCCAGTTTATCAGCTTAATTTCAAAGTATAGATGGAGGATCAGTGTGCAGCTGGTCTAATTTTGTACAACTACTAAAGCATTGGGGGAAAAAGAAGCTATTGCTTTCTTAGGGATTAGAAGGACTGCCCTTCTAAAAATGATATGACTAATAAATAATTTGCAAACTGCCAAGATTCCATGGAAGTCAGGTGGCATATAAATGTAATTGGTAATAATGATATTTGTGGGGGTTTTAAAAAAAATTGCTAAAAAAATTAAAATTAAATTAAAATTAGAATAAAAACATTAAAAGTTAAGAACCAAGATGACGGGCAGCCTGGGGTTGAGAATATTCTCTACCTCGTCAGCCACCCCAATATAGCAGACTAAAGTTTGAAGACTCTTCTGGAAGGCCAGGAATGTGCTGGTGGATCTCACATCTGATGGGAGAATATTCTAGAAGGCCACAGTGGAAAAGGCTCTTCTCCTGGAATCCTGCCAACCAAAATTCTTTGGCAAATGGAATCTGAAGTAGGTCCTTACTGCTGGAATGAGTGGGGTGGGTTATCCCATCGGGGTAAGATGGTTCCTCAGATACCCTGAATAGAAATATTATATTACCTCTCTTTAAAATAGAGATGATCTCCATATTCTATTCCTGATATTTGCAGTTAACATTTGTAGAATAAATCCCTAGAAAAAAAAATAAGAATCGAAGTCCTCTATTTGTTGAAGCAAGAGAAAAATTAAGAGGTATAGCTAGGTTATTCATAGAAACAAACTTTGGTTCTATCTATGGATAAATAGAACATGACTTTTTGTACCAAAGCTGCCTCCTCATGCTCAAGCCATCATTTAATTGCCCAAGTTCATCTGAAATGCCACATGTCCGCCAAATGAATGAAGAATGTTAAAAGTTGGGTTGATCTCTGAGCCAGACTTAGCTATTTTATATTCCAGTAGCAAAAACAGTGATGATTTAAAAAAAAGATTTTTGCCCAAAACAAAAGAACAAAAATGATTAACTGACACATTATCTTTGAGAGCCTGCAGCATTTTCAAAATCTTTGCATATTTATTTAGATGTAGGACCCTCTGTGTTCAATGAGGCTTCTTTGCTGTTTAAGTATTTTGACAACTGTAGTCTTAACAGCAGCAAGATAACAAAAAAAAATTGTCTCACTATTTAACAGTGGACTGTGTAGTGGTTGCATTTAATCCCTTTTCTCTTTTTAACAGAGATAACTGGATATTTTAGATACTTTATAAAACTTCTAAAGAATGACTTTAGTTTAAATTCAGATTTAGCTATTAGACATGATGGAATTTTTAAAAAATGGCATAGGATGCTCAGATTCTTTACCAATGTTGCTTTCTCAGGAGCACAGGAGCTATTTTAACTTCTTCTTTTTTAAAACTGGTGTGAAAAAGTGTTTGGGGTTTTTAAGATTTTACCAAATTTTAATTGTATTGTCTTAAATCAGGGCCACATCGAATATTTTCTTTTAAATGTATATATATTTTAATGTTTATATTGTGTTTTTACTTGGCTGTTCACCACCCTGAGTCCCCTGGAGAAGGGCGGTATATAAATTTAATTATAAATAAATAAATAAATAAATAAATAAATAAATAAATAAATAAATAAATAAATCTCTCCAGAATAAGCCTCTGGAGAAATGGATGCCAAGCGATTGCAATTTCATTAGCTAAAATACATCCTGCAAATTCCTTTCAAAAAATAGGCTATAGTATATTACTGTATTACAAGAATGACCAATTTTCTACTAGTTTTGCTAAGGTAATATGTTTTATAATCTTTCAACCTTCAGCTTTCTTATATGTTTTTCTAGCTCTTTAGTGGGTTTACAGATATAAATGGATGGACTTTGCCTTGTAGAAGACTTATCAATCTTTTCCCACTCTTATAAGGCAGGGGGTTGGACTAGATGACCTGCACGGTCCCTTCCAACTCTGTTAATCTGTTAATCTGTTAATTATAGAGAAAACACACACACTATTGGAGTAAGGAAATGTAAATTAAGCCAGAGTTGCATTGATGAAGAGTATTCTGATTCTGAATAGTTTTATAATCTTTTGCTGTTCTTCACAGTTTGTTATGATATTGTTTTATTTTATTTAAATGATTTTTGTCCAATGGACATTTCTTGGGAGTCTGCATGATAAATTTTATTGCTTATTTTCTTCATGTGCTCCAAGTCACCATTTTACCATAAAACTCATATTTTATTTGCTCCCATCATTCTTCTTGAAAAGACTCAGATCTGAGGTGGGCTACTTTTGCTTATAATGGTGTTGCACTGCTCTCTGTGTGTGCTTCTACTCCTTCGCTTAGCAGATGTCAGTTTGACATGGATAGGTCAAGCTTAACTGGTTTTGTGGAGAAGAGATGTTTCTGCATCAGTGATTTATGTCAGTCTTTGAGACTAGGGAAGTGTGACATAGCTGTGGATGGGCTGCAAAGGATCTGTTTCTGATCTTATTTTTAAAAATATGTTTATGTATATTTGATTAAATGAATACTAAAGCTATCTTTCTAAGTGTGTCAAGATAACTTCCATCTTTATGCTTAGGATTGGATTGTAAGTACTTGAAAAATATTTTGGAACTTCTAATAAACTGGCTTGCAAGAAAATGAACAATTCATAATCAGAAATTTGTGGAAAATCTTTAAGAAATACAGTTTGCATTCCAGTGCATTTTAGGGGAATACAATCTGATAAAATGCAATTAATGTTCAGTTGTAGAATTCAGGACACCTTTAGCTGGTTATGGTAACTGGCAGGGATGGGTTCTAACTTATCTTGCTGCCTGTTTGCTTCCTCCTGCGCCAAGCGCGCGCAGTTACAAAAAGTTCCCAAAAAATCCCCCCCACCCAAAAGCCAAAAACAAGATGGCGATGCATGTGCAGTGCTGAAACTTGGCTTCTGCGCATGTGCAGAAGAAAAAAAAACCGGAAAAAATTCGAAAAAAATTTCAAAAAAAAAATCTAATTTTTTTTAAAAAGATGGTGGCGCCCACGGACCAGCACTGACCGAACCAGTTCTGTGACATCATCGTGACATCACCAGCGGTTTGCTACCAGTTCGGGTGAACC
Source organism: Diadophis punctatus similis (assembly GCA_023053685.1). Taxonomy (NCBI): domain Eukaryota; kingdom Metazoa; phylum Chordata; class Lepidosauria; order Squamata; family Dipsadidae; genus Diadophis; species Diadophis punctatus. Next base: position 176,346,609 of record JALIGW010000003.1, read on the forward strand.
GGTCCAAACCGGGAGGAACCCACCTCTGGTAACTGGCTTTATTTATATAAATCCTGACCAGAAAAAAATCTATTAGAAGACTATGCAGTCCATAGTTCCTACAACATAGCCAAGATTTGATGCAGAAAAATACTGATAATACAAGAATTGTATTCACAAGAAGAATAAACCTACCACAAGAACTTAACTTGCACCAATTTTTTTGTGAACTGGAAAATTGCTCAGCCTGAGCTCTTTCACATGTGCTGAATTAAAATATTAAATAAATGTGTTCTTAAGTCATGTTTAACTCCTGCTACTCCCATGCCTAACACACTGGAGGGTAGTACATTAGAAAGGTTAATTAAAAGGCAGGACTAGTAATGAACTAAGCATCCTTCCCTCTCCTCAGGCTCCATTGACTGAGTGGAAGTGATGGCTAGTCCCATTCACTTAGTGTCTCAGAATTATGATATCGCTGAGCTTCTCAAGAATGTCAATACAGTGGACAACTCCCAAATGCCTAAAACAGGTTGCAGTGGTATGACTGCACATGCTACAGTGGTATGTTTATCCATTTTGCATATTAACCATAGAATCGTCTCTAATCATTACGAAGTGAGCATAAAAGATACCAGGCTAACTATTCCTTCAGTTTGAGAGTAGCCTTGGTACTACACTATATGAAAGTTGTGTAGCACCGTATTATCTAAATGATTCAAGGCCAACATATTTCTATGTATAGTCTGATACAGTCATCACCTTTATCATGTGCTATTAATAAATAATGTAATTTCTTGTTCTTGTAAAAAATTAGTTGGCTGTCCACAAGATTTTCTGCTAATGTTGTATGGCATTATGTTGAAACTGATGAGCACTTATTTGTTCCACACAATTCTGGATCTTTCTTTGCTGATAGGTCAAGCCTGGGACATTACTTTATCAAGCAATGTAGATAACTTTCCACATATTATTTGTCTATATAGTTTTCCTCTATAATTTGGACAACTGTTTGTTTTTTCCCTTTAAGTTGCTCTGTCAATGCAATAGAATTATACTTTCCATCACTTGAGACAGCTGTCAAGCCATGATATTAAAATATATGGATCACTGGCTTCTTTAGATATGAGTGCCATTGTAATATACCTGTTTCTTGACTTTCAGTTGCTACGACTGAGGTACTTTGCTCAGATATATCTGTACATTTATTCAAGCAGTTGTTTCCTATTCAGGTAGTGGAGGAATTCAATCTTTATTCATGAACTGTCCTCATAGGAACACTAATAGAGTTGCCACAAGCCAGGAACTTGTCAGTTCACAAAGGGAGCTTCTGAACATTTCTCAGAGGGAGACAACACCTAGGGGAGTCCCCAGAATGCTCCCTACTACTCTCTGATCAACATTCAGGGTTTGTTTGCTTTATGGGCTACTGAACTCATTTCCACATATACGGTAGTTTGCACTGTGGTTGCCTACCCTGTTCATTTTCTGAGGAGTTGTGTGAGGAGAGAAGCAATGCAAAATTTCCTTTTATTTTTAAATAAAATAATCTTTAGAATAAATTTAAAATTTAAAAATAACTTTAAAAAACCCGACTGAGTCAGGAAATTAGTGGGGCAGAAGGCAAGTGTCTGCGGCAGTGGCGGGTTACTTGCTTACCGGTGCCGGTGCGCTGCGCGTGCATCTCCACATTTTGGGCGTGCACGCCCCCTTGCGCGATTTTGCTTCTGCGCATGCGCAAAAGCAAAATTGTGCCGAAATCTCACAAGGGGACACGTGTGTGTGTGAGATTTTGGCACGATTTTGCTTCTGCGCATGCGCAGAAGCAAAATCACGCCAAAATCTTGCATGCATGTGCATCCCCTCCAAGATTTTGGCGCAATTTTGCTTCCGCGCATGCGAAGCAAAATCACCCAAAAATTCACAGAAAAAGATGGCGACGCGCACGACAGACCGGCAGAGAGGGCTCCGGAGCGGTCACGTGCAAATTGCACAATCGGCCGCTCCCTACTGGAGCTGCGCACTGGACAGCTCCAGCAGGAACCCACCTCTGGTCTGCAGGCTCAATTAATGGAGGCACACTTTAGGATTTGATATCTCAGTTAGCCACAAACTTCAAACGTTATCACATTCATGGAAATATGTGTAATATGTTTTTGCATCTCCTAAATATATTTTCAAGAGTTTTTGTTGCCTACTTTCACCTACTGCATGCTTTTTTTTCTTCAATGCATCCATAGTAAAAATTGTAACGATTCACTTTTTAAAATGCAAAATATAAAGGGCTTAAATAAATATTTAAGATGCTGTCCTTGAACCAAGACTTTAATAAGATTTCATTAATTTAGTACATGCTAGTCTCTTAAGCTTCAGTAGACATCAACCATGTTACGGTTTCTGTGTTTCTCTGGAGAATAGAGAATTATTCTATATTTATGAGCAATTACAAAATGCATGTTATCAGAATATTGGGCCATGAGGGGTGGGAGGAGAAATGAATTCAAATGGTTCTTGTATGGTAGAGCTATAATACTGAACATGTTTACCTACAAATTCATATCTTATAGTATTATATTCAAAAGGTCTTACTTTCTAGTCATTGTGTATAGAACAGCAGCTTTGATGCATTTAAAAACTATAGATGAGAGAAGGCTAAAACAGAAGAACCATATTATGTACACATTTTTCAGACCATTAAAAAGAAATGCAATCTGATCCATTTTAGCATTTGCTGCTACATTACCTGATAATGCAGCCTTCAGTGTCTTACAAATTCTTGCCCATGTTTTATCATGCAAATTCCCAAGAAAGACAATCCTGATCTAAAATCTAATTAGGGACAGGGATTTGACAGGCACAAGGGGGGGGGGGTGTTGGAAAGCTCAGATTAAGACAAACCAACACTATTCAAATTGCTTTTTCTTAAATTATTAATCTTGTCTCCAGCTCTTCTTCCCTCTTCCTTTTTCTCGTCCTCTTCTTTGTCCGTAAGAATTTTATAAACTTAGCTAAGCCTGCAGATGGAGCACTTTTTCAATAATACATCTGGAAAATATACCGGTAGTAAATTATTTTTAATAATTTCCTGAATGCAAATGAGTATCTTTCTGTGCCAAATCTCACCCCTAAATTATTTCTTACAATAAAAGCTTGTAAACTGAAAGCAAAACAATAAATCTACTCTGAAAAGTTATATGTAACACAGATTTTCAGCAGTGTCAAAAGTCCAGTAATGTTGGTTTATTAAATTTTTAATTAGAGTGGCAAGGTGTGACTACAGATAAGCAGCAGGACTGTACAGTTTTTAGAATTTTTGATATTCATAAACAATATGCTTCCACCCCAAAATTGCTTTCAAAACCTCATGAAATTGTAATACTTCCAATGCAGAAGTCCCAACTTCATCTCTTAAATTCATGAGCTAAAAACTCATTTTGTCTTTTCATTATCCATTTACTTCACTGTAATGAATGTTCATTAACCTTTAGGGCACAATTACTCCACAAGGTAATTTTCTAATGGAAAGAGCTAAAATGCAGATGGCAATAGTTTTTTTTTTTTTTGCCACAATAGATTTGCCTTGAAGCCCCTTTGGTAGAACAGACAATTGTATATAATGATAGTGCTATACTTAGAACTGGACAGGCCATTTATAAATGAGTTCCCTCAATCTATTCAATAAAGAAGTATTAAAAGTCTCAACTCTGGGATTTTTAGAGACAATTGAGAGTACCAAAAGTTCAGCTTTCCTTGATACTCTTCTACTCATGGATAGAAACCCCTGGTAGGATGAACTTCAATCTGATCCAATCTGATCTAAATGTAGTTCATAAAATCATATACCAAAATGTCCTTCCTGTTAATGACTACTTCAGCTTCAACTGCAACAATACACGAGCACGTAATAGATTCAAACTAAATGTAAAGCGCTCCAAACTCGATTGCAGAAAATACAACTTCAGCAACAGAGTGATGAATGCCTGGAATGCACTACCTGACTCTGTGGTTTCTTTCCCAAACCCCAAAAACTTTAACCTTAGACTGTCTACAGTCGACCTCTCCTCGTTTCTAAGAGGTCTGTAAGGGGCGTGCATAAGCGCACCACTGTGCCTACCGTCCCTGTCCTACTGTCCTATTGTCCTCTTTTATCGTTACTTTTTACTTATGTTTATACAAATTACTACTATACATGTTTGACAAATAAATAAATAAATAAATAAATAAACTTGAAATAAGCACAGGCTGCTAAAAAGCCTGATTTGAGGGGGAAATCATTTCACCAATGCAGTTTTCCAAATCTGCCCACAACAAATCTGTTGTGTCCCTTCTTTCCCATCATATAGTAGGTTGCAAAGTGGATCAAATGCATCAAGTGTTACCTCAGCCTGATCTTTGTTGCTAGAGCTTTTTGTAAAATGGACATCCGCTTTCTCCTTTCAACATTATAGGAACTCCAGGAAACTAGATCAGACAAACAGAGCAGTCTTTTCCAACCTGATGCCTCTAGAAGCGTTGGACTTTGGATCCCATATTTCTTGACAATGAAATATATTTTTGGGCATGCAATCAGAAATGATGGTGGTAGAAAGCCAGCATCCCTGGAGAACTCCAGATTGGGTAAGATGCTTTAATTTATCTATCAGGTACACATCTGGAAAACCCCAATTTATAAAAGGCAGTCTTTCATTTTAAGAAATGTTTTAAACAAGATGAGGTTAAAGCCAGATAAGGAGTAAAGCATATATAGCAAGACAGAGTAATTAAGTATACAAAACAAATTACTTTAAGGGTTCTTCTTAGCATGTAGAACAAGCTCATAATTACAGCCACAGGTAAATCTAAGGTTGTTTTCTCATTATCTTGGTTAATCATTCCTTCCCCTTTTGAAGCTCCTTCTCTTCAGATTGCTAAAGTTAAAGAAACTAAGGGAAGATGTAATCTTAAAGTATTTAAAATCAGTTCTGAAGATCAGAAGCAGCAAAAGTTTATGTTAATTTCATTTTAAAATAGATTACAGAAGAGCACTTAAAATGTTGGAACACCTCAGCCTGTGCTTGCTTATTCATTTACTACATATCCACTGCTTTTTCTTCAGATCTGAATAGATATTCCATATCTACAATAACCAGGATGGAAATGCTTAAAGTAATAATAATTCTCCCCAAATCAGTGTTGTATGGAGAAGCTGCCAACAGATGCAGAAATTCCATGTTCCATTTCTGGTGTCTCCTGACAGAACTAGAATGCCTGAAATTCTGGAAAGTTGCTATAGATAGTTTGAAGTATGAACATTTTGACTATGTACAAGACATTGGTCCTCTGTTCATGTTTCAGTCACATAGAAAGCTTTTTTAATTTTTTTCTTGTTGGAGGTAGAAGTGTTTTGTGTCTTTGTGAGAGCAAGAATTAGAAAGCAATGATTTTCAAAACATTCTTATAATAATAAGAAAAAGAGATTTATTTACAGTTTATAAATTCTAGGGATAGGTGAGAGATAGTGCTATATCTAGCTAACTATATCCTACCTGGAAGAGAATCAAAGAGCAATTGTTTTGTACAAAGAACAGTTCACTCTGGGAAGAAAGGAAGTGGCTGAGATCCATAATGTTATAAAACAAAGATCAGAAGAGTGATAGAGAAAGAGGGGAAATAGAGTAAATCTTTACCTATACCCAAGTGTTCCTTTGTGATCATCAAGTCATGAAGCACTGTAGAGTCAGTGTCATTAATTCATATCTTCCACTTGACATGTTTCTGGCTGAAGCAGTGAAAGGAAGACTTGCCTCAGTATAGAATATTGCCACATTGCCTGCAGATCCAATCTTTATCAAGCAACTGGACGAGTTGCATCCAAACTCTTCCTCCCTCCCTCCCTCCCTCATCTTCCATGTACCCTTCAATTCTCTCTCTTATGTGGTCTAGTGCGCAATATAATTGGTGTAAATAGGTAGAGTAGGTAACCAATAGGTATTGGTTGAGCAGATAAGAGTGGAGGTTTGGGGAAAGAAGTTATGATCACAACAATTTAGTTCTCTATTGCATTCATGGTGTAAAAGACAAGCATGCCTTTTCTAGATGATAGCAGATCAATCTGAGGCATTTTGTGCAAGAACCAATTAGAGAGTTTACGCAATTAAAGAACCAAATAGCTCTGCCTTTTCATCAGCTTCTGACATTCACTTCCCTAGCCAATGCAAACAAATATTCTACATATCAACTGCCTTTGGGGAAAAGTGTCAAGGTTGCTAAGCAACCTGTGTGATGATGACTGGAGAATGGCTTGGAGTGATTACTGCTGTTGACCCCCACTCTAGTGAAAGCACACATGGGACCCAAAATGATGGGAGAAGATGGTAACCTATATCATAGCTCAGGATGCCCATTATCCTAATTAAACAAGTGTTAGGAATGAAGCTAATGAGACGTAAACTATATATTCCCAGACTTAAAAGAAATATTATATCAACTTTGAAAAGAATGGCCAAATTTCTGTTGACTTGGAAGGCAGCATTTAAATTCTACAGAATAGATCTTTTTGGAGACTTTTAAATGCTGTTCACCAGCAAACAGTAGTAAACATAAACTTCTCTGTTCATTTTTTGACTGTAATAAAGAAATTAAACTGGACATATTGTGTCAGTGAGAGTTCTGGGAAGCCAGTTTCTAAATATTAAGTTCATGTTCAGAAAAGTTAGACTTATTGCACAAAATTGCACAATTAAAACCATTGTTCTTATTAAAATGAAATGTTTTAATGAAGGTAAAGCAGGTGATATCAAATATAACCTTGTGCCCTATTAAAGCATTGGTCTAGTCCCAGTCATGTCACCCCTATATCTGCCACTGACAATCGGTCTGATGTGGCTTAGTACTAAATTTTCATGTTAGATTTAAGATATATGCACAAAAAAAGTTCATGCATGCCTCTTAACTTTCTACCATTCTCAATATTTTAACTGAATTCACAAATATTTACTATTTTGAAGAAATATGAGAATTGATGCCTTTTAAACCACACCTTTTTCATTTTTAAAATATTTTAGTTGACATACTGCAAATATGCGTCTGGATATGCATTTGCAGAATACAGCATTTCCCTTCTCTGTTTGCCGAAATCATAGTACAACAGTATCCCATGTAACTTAAAAGACTTTGTGATTATATGGCTGTGTATGTGCATGAAACTATACCAAGACAGTACACATCTATTATTACATATCTCGTATACGTACAGTATTAAAGGAACTCATCACTGTTGCGGACAGTATTAAATGAACTCATCACTCACAGATTATAAAATTGCTCAGTCTCTGAGCATGGCTAATGTCTTAACTGGTAACAGTATAGAATATTGAAGAAATCATAATGTAAAAATCAAACATGGCTTAGAACAGCCTCCAACATTCTAATTTCACAGTCATGGGTGAAATAGGAGAATGATGTATAGGATGCTAGATGGCCTCCAAAAGGGAATATATGGCTATATGTTGTGGATTATTTATCTCTGTTTTCACTGAATGAATGCAATTTCTTTGACTATTGAACATTTTGAAAGCAGGATTTCTTATGACCTCCCATCCTTTCTAATCTTGCCTTTTCAGAAGACAACTGCTTTAACTGCACAATTCTGTTCTCTCTTTCAAACAGTTGCAGGTGGTATAAATCTCCAAAAGATAAAGACCAAAGATTGGTCTAATCTTCCTATGTTTCCTATATTTCTTCCATCATTTTTTAAAATGGCAATGACCATTATGGAGGAAAAAATAAAGTAAATAATGGAAGCAACAGCATTATTAAAGTTCTTTATCAATAATGAAGAAAGTGCCTTTATATGTGTGTGCAATCAGCTTGGACTGATGGAAATCCAAGGCGGTTTAAATTTCCAAAGAGCATATATTTTACAAGAAGAAGAAAAAAGAACTCCAAGGCAGAGAATCTGTTTTTTTTCTTCAGCAGAATTACTAATTAACTCAAACCCCTTAGGTGTGAGGAAGTATGGCAGATTGCAAGTAAGCATATTCCAAATAGAATTTCAGGGAGAAAAATGGTTAGCTCTTAATGTTCCTCAGTGCTTACTTCCAAATATTCTCAAAGTACTGAGGGTGAGGAGAAGAAAGTGGAGAAGGAAATTACATTTAGGATGATCCCATCCATTCCACCTTGGGAGTGCCAATGTGGTGAAAAATCCTCACTACTTGATCTCTGTGAGAGCCATTTTATGAAACTGGTGTTGCACAAGTTGAAAACAAGTATTGGTTTGGTTAGGAGAAACGACGTTGAGATGGGGAAAAAGTCATATGAGCCGTTTTGTGAGGACTTTGAATACTTTGAACAGAGGCGCAACCTTTTAAGCATTTAAAAATTTTATCAGTTGAAAGCAGTTTTAACAATAGCTGGAAATACAACAGTAATATAATCTTGTTTAGATTAATTTATAATAGATTACATTTTTCTAAATTTATGATATGAATTCAAACTATTTTAGGTTTCCATCAGTTTTTGTCACTTTACTTAAAGGGTGTAGAATACTTGCTGATTGTATTCCCTGCAGATTTTTTTAGTATTAGAGGTGGATGTATAGAATACTTACCTTCTCCCCCCCCCCTAAAGTTTCTGGCAGATTTTAAGTTCTTCCCAAAAATGGTGGTATGATTCCAAATTATCAGTTTTGTAAATAGGAGGAAAGTTTGTGTGATGACATCAGCTGCCTATTCTTATTTTCATGGGGGTGTATGAAATCCCACTGAATTTTTAAGAATTCTATGGACAATGATTTCTAACCCAGTGCCTTCAAGACATTTTTGGCTTCAACTCATAATGCTGTGTGCAACAGTAGATATAATGAAATACAACTAGAAAGCAACAGAAGAAGACAGTTTTAAACAGAAACAAACTCTACATGCTTTTACTGTGGGCAATTGTATGTTGCTAACATGCACTTCTGAAATAAATCTCATAATTTCTGATTTAAAAACTATTTCTCCATAGCTTTTATCTTTATGCTCTTCTGCTTACCATCATTCATTGGTCAATGATAAAATTCAAAGGAAACAATTATTTCATTTATCCATCACTCTATAAGAATGTATTTATGCCCCTTTGCTTTCAGTGTTACTAAAAACATCTGAAAGGCAGTTATAGAATTAAAGCCACAAAAATATTCTAATAGCACACACTTCATGCATGGAAGAAACAGTAATGTTTTATGGCTACGGAAACTGAATTTCATCTTCATCAGATAATTTTCTGATTATTTATCTGAGAAGAAGAAAAATATCACTATTATTTATTTGCTGCACATATTTTTCTTGCAACAGTTCCATAAGTCATATTATCAACAAAAAAGTGAATTACAGGAGATTAGCTGCAAGCCAAAGCATTTTGCAAGAGGTGATCATTTAATTGTCACCATATGAATTACTTGAAGAACACTTTTTACTAGGTAATAATTAAGATGAAAGGAGGAATAGCCACACATTATTTGAGGTGAAATGGAGTAGCAATTACTGACACAAGATAGTTCTTTCTTGTCTATCAAATACTTAGAATATTTTATTTAACATGTGAAATTTTACAATGTTTCTCAGGAAATTACACCTTGATGGGCTCGGTAACATCAGTGACCCTTTAAAAAAAGAGAAAAAGGGAGCCACAAGAGTTACTCTGGTTGATAAGGTCAAAACAGAAAAAGAGATGCTAAAAATTATCAATTTATCTTGTGATTTATCTATGTTGTTTGAGTGAGCTGGCTACTTCCATTTGAAAGGCATGATTATGGCTTGAAAAGCAATAATTTCCATGTATCTGCAGCTAGTTCTGGGGTCCTACTAGAGAGCTATACACAGGCCCTAAAATCTGCTGGGTTGCAAGGTTTTATGTCTTGGTAAAAGAATCCAAATGTTGAACTGCTGGCATATTACTATCATGGGGAACAGTAGAAACATATGTTGTTTTATTTTTGTGAGAATTTTCTGGCAAGACCTGAAAGGGCATAGAGAAAGCTTTGAATTCCTGGCCAACAAGCCACCATTGATTGTCTGACTGTTCTCATTGAACTGTTGGGCAGAAAAGGAAAGTGATGATCAATGGTCAGTTGTTTATATTATGACATATGCACACTTCCTATGATCAGAATATTGTAGGAAATTGGGGGAATTTCTATTGGGGGGAAAAAATCAAAACAGCCTAGATCAGCTTGGATGTGTTTAAACTGGAATCAGAAGGATTCAGAGGCAAACATGCTAACCATTTGGATGCCTTTCCAGATGGGAAATAAATGCTAAGTTACATCAATTAAAGGAATAGACTTAAGAAACATCCTGCTAAAATGCTATTCCAAAAAAGGTTGCAAGTTTAGTACTATTGAAAAGGAACCCCTAGAATATGAGGTACAACTCACATAGAAATTAAAGTAAGCAGAGACTACAAGAGGATTTGTGGAGGAAGGTGGAGAATGTCACAAATTCAAGATGGTGGCCCTAATGGTAGCACTATAGTTACTATTCTTATTGCCTCTGGCAGATGCTCTTGGACAATTAGCTATAAATAAAAACTGGACACACCAAGCAGCAATAACTGAATTGTGATATACAGTCAACAACTTTCCATTATGCTGAATATATTGAAGGTGTAAAAGCAAATGTTTTGAATCTTGTAGATTAAGAATAATATTATCTGATTCCAAACATCTAATAAATTCAAGCAGCATATATTGTATTCTGTATAATCCTATGCTGCAGGGGCGGGTTCCTAATTTTTTTACTACCAGTCCATGGGCGTGGCTTATTTTGTGGGTGTGGCTTGCCAGCCATGTGACCGGGTGGGCATGGGCTTCGGGAGCTTGACAGCAGCTGGAGAAGCACGGGGGGGTCATTGCCCACCCGCAACACAGCTCCCCTCAGTGGGAGCAGCAAGACCACGGCAGTGGTTCTTCTAGGAGGCTTCGTCCGGCCTGAATGCTTCTCCCCATTCGATGATCCTAGGTTCCTGCCGCCCGTTCCCCCTCCCCTCAGCAGCTCAAGAAACCTTGAATGTGCAAAAATGCCTGGGATCATCACCGCACATTCGTGGCTTCTCGGACTGCTGAAGGGAGGGGAACTGAGATAGGTCCTGCCGCCCATTCCCTCTCTCCTCAGTAGCTCGAGAAGCCTCAAATGTGCGAAAATGCCTAGGATCATCACCGCACGTTCATGGCTTCTCGGACTGCTGAAGGGAGGGGAATGGAGATAGCTCCTGCCACCCATTCTTTCAGCATCTCACGCGCTCCCTCAGCCATCCTCCCCTGCTTGGACTCACTGTGGCGTAGGAAGGCAGCACATGCACAATGCCGGAAGCTCTGCTTCTGGGCATGCGCAGAAGAAAATTAAAAAAAATGTAATTTTTTAAAAAAATGGCGGCGCCCAGGCACCGGCAACTGACCGCACCGGTACTGTGACATCACCAGCAGGCCGCTACCGGTGCTATAGAGTGAACCGCACTGGTAGGAACCCACCACTGCTATGCTGTTGATTATGTCTCTCAGATCTAAGATAAAGAGTATGTATGTATGTATGTATGTATGTATGTATGTATGTATGTATGTATGTATTTAAATTTATATGGCTGGCCATCTCAAATATATGAGGATGGCAAGCAACCATGGTAAGCTTAGGATCAAAGCTGTGTTTTTATACTTGATCGGTGACTGGATGCTGATCATATATGTCAGGCAAGTTCATATATTTCATGACTCATTACTGTTTCCTATACTGATTGAAATCTGCACTCTACCTCCCTGAAACTTTGCTAGCTTCATTCCCCAGTCTTTCTGAAACACATTTTGCCTTTAAATCTGATGTTTCGCCTAGTCCTAACTCATAGATATATATATATGTATACACACAAGCATTGGCTGCAATAAATGATTTAATTATTAGATGCCATAGGATTCTGCTCTATGTAGAAAAATGTGACACTGAAAACATTTTTGAAAATGAATGTGAGAATTATTTTCTTCTGCATATTGACATCCATATTCTGCACTGTTAATAAGACTAGTGACTATGCTTCATATGATTATGCCTTCATTTTCTCTTTTGTGACTTCATCCATAAGCATTTCAAAATTCTTAGAATTTCAGCTAAGATTCTACTAGAATTACTTCAGAAGAAAACAGCATCACAGTTTTCTATTTCTACACATCTAAAAATGCTGACTGGTATGTTTTTGTTTTTTGTTATAGCACTTTTGAGATGTATGGAGTCATACTCAAAATGCACTTATTGTTTTCTTAAAGATTATTCAAAAGATACATTGGGATCAGATAATTCTAACATCATTGATTGTTTTTCTATGATCTTTATCTTAGGAAATAGCAAAGCTATTATTCAATGCATTCAAAGAAATAATTTGTTCAATTTGTGACCTGCCAGGATACTCCAATCCATCAGCCATACTGGAATCTATCATTTTAGGCAAATAGGCATGTATGAAAATCTGAAGCCATATGATGGATCCTCTCAAAAAAGAACTGCCATAGCTAACCACAACATATCAATTTAGCAAGCACAAATATTTTCATATAAAGCATTCACTCTTTACCTTTTCTAAGTTTTTTTATGGAGACCTGGAAATATTCTTGAAAATTTACATTTTGCTTGAGCCTGTGCTTTGCTATGTATTATTCCAAATTGTTTTGTAAATTAATTAAAAGAATCTGTTGGCTTATCCTTATGTCCCATCATTTGTGAAGATACCTCATTAGCTGTTTTTTCAAGGTCACATCCTCATGATGTGGCCTATGGCTCATCCTTAGTTCACAGTGGAAGTGCCTTACATTCATATATAATGATTATATTTATTCTCTTTTCCCAAGACTAGTAGAAGAATGATGTGGAGTTGGCAGGCAATAAATTTAATCAATCAGTCAGTCAGTCAGTCAGTCAGTCAGTCAGTCAGTCAGTCAATCTATTGATGTAACTTCACTGACAATATTTGTGATGGTACAGTTGGAGATTGGGATCTGCCCAGCTAAATTTAGCTACTTCTCCTGGAAGGATGTATCTTTCCTTCCTGTCACCGGGCACTACTTTTAATTTGGGCTTGAAATGCAGACTAGACCAGGTACCTGCTTCTAGAAATGCATCTTCCAGTTCTCACCAGTGCTTTGCAGGGTCCTTATAGATAGCGCTTTTGAAAAAGTGCTAGACCACAATGTTAAACATGGGTTTAATATTCTTCTAAAAGGGTTCTATATTTGTCTTTTTAAAAAAAACAGTACAGGGCTTAACAGTGCAGGTTCAAAAGTCCAATTGAACTGGAAAAGAAAGTTCAGTTCTGCTAGTTACATGCTTCTGTTCCAAAGGAATTGCATTTGAGTTCTCAGTTGCTTCTGTCAAAAAGTAGTTTCTTGTAACTATCCCTAAGGTGCTTTTTCAAGAGGCAAGTGGACTTTTTGTTTTTTCTTTGAAGACATTTCGCTTCTTATCCAAGAAGCTTCTTCAGCTCTGACTGAATAGTGGGGAATGGAAGCATTTATACTCCTTGCAGACAACTGGTCATTTGCATTCTTTTAGTGAGTCATTAAGACCACCTGGAGATTTATTTGTGTCATCAGGGTCACCTGAATGGTACAAATGGGTGTAGAAACTATACAGGTAGTCCTCAACTTATGATCATAATTGAGCCCAGAATTTATGTTGCTAAATGAGACATTTGTTAAGTGAGCTTTGACCCATTTTACGATTTTTCTTGCCACATTTGTTAAGTGAATCACTGCAGTTGTCAAGTTAGTAACATGGTTGTTAAGTGAATCTGGCTTCCCATTGATTTTGCTTGTCAAAAGGTTGCAAAAGGTGATCACATAACCTTGGGACACAGCAACGGTCATAAATATGAACCAGTTGCCAAGCATCTGAATTTTGATCACAAGATAATGGGGCTGCTACAAAGGTCCTAAGCAGGGGTGAAACGCTCCCGGTTCATGTGTGCCTGCAGGTCAGCGGAGAGCTGGTAGCAATCACAGTGCGAGGCTTCGCCCACCCGCCCGGACAGTGCCATTTGGTTTTTTTACCCTCTGCGCATGTGCAGAATGCTTTGCGCATGCGCAGACGGTAAAAGAAATGGCGGTGTCCGGGTGGTTGGGTGAAGCCTCGCGCTGCAATCGCTACTGCCTCTCTGACGACCGGCAGGCACGCCCGAACCAGGAGCATTTCACCCTGTGTGAAAAAAGGTCATAAGTTACTTTTTTCAGTGCCGTTGTAACTTTGAACAGTCACTAAAGGAACTGTTGGAAATCGAGGATTATCTGTAATCTATAAAACCACTAATATACCAAACTAACTTTTTAGAAGCCTTTAATAGGCTTTAACACAGCTTTTTAATTCTGTTTATGTACATATAAAATAGTTGCATACAGTATATAAAACTTCAAATGAAATTGGCAGATCAGCTTTTGCTAATCATGAATTTTGTCCAATATATATTTTTATATACTGTGGACATGAATGGATACATAGAACATCCTTTTGAAAGTATCAACATAGATTTTGAATTTTTTTTAATATTGGCATTACATAGTTCTTTAGTTTTTGTAAATTAGTTTTCCTATGTCATCAATCCTAGCGAGAAGTGATAGGAATTGTCCAACACATTTGAACACTGCCAGAGAAATAGAGACAGTTACAGCATATGTATGTATAAATAGTGGTATTTTAAGAAAATGATTCATAGGTATTAAACCAATGTTGAAACAGGTACATATTTAGGATTTCTATATGGACATTTCCCATTCATTGTTTTAATTCATTATAAGATTATTTTTACTGTTTGGAAAATTTGCTCATTATCCTTAGGATATGATTTGGGAGGGAGATGATTCACTGACAGTTGTGGATGATTTATAGACTCTTTGGGCTACTCAGGGTTTAGCTCTAATAGTGTCCATTGGCAAGCATAATATTTACTTATACTCTAAACAGACACTCAGTGGACTCAGTAAACAGCCAATTTTTGTTAAAAGTGAACTGGGCAATCATCAAATACATATTTTGTTCAGAAAATCCCTATGAAAACATAAAATCTACGATGAAATGCTGATAACTTTCCATCTGTCAACACAGAGATGCTAAAAAGGATTAGACTATAAAACTAATCTACTGGAATTAAAATGAATTTAATTTGTTCCTAGTGATGAATTGTGAATGCGAACAGGAAATGTTAGTTTTAACATTAGCAACCTGCCCCCGCCAAAAGTAATTCTGAGATTACATGTTTTGTACAAGAATTCTTGACAGTGCAGGAAGAAAGAGTGAAATTCTTTCAGTCTTCTTCCTATTTTTTTTTTAAATGTGCGTTTGCACCTTCAGTGACGCATTGCTGGCAATCATTCTGTATCATTTATAGACTGAATTATTTTCAGCAATAATTTGAGGCAGCCAAATGTGTTGCAAAAATCCAAAGGCTATGCAAGTATTGCTTCATTAAGATGCCTGCTGTGTGCCCAGAGCACCTGAGGCAATTAAGCATCTGCACCAATTTAGTTTCCCATGCTTTCCAAAACTTTTCTTTCAACATGTCACATTCCTTCCCCTCCCCGCTTTGGACACAGAAGCATTCAGTTATTCATCTTCAGGTCCTGTATCCACAATAATATTCTGTTCACAGTACAGAGGAATCCAAATGGATCTTTGCAAATTGAGTGTAACACTGAGGGGTAGACTATATTGTTTCCAAAAGACTATTTTGTTTATCCATGTGCAACACCGCTATTTCCAAACTGCATATTTTGTCAAAAATGAAAACATCCAGAACCCTGAATGCCAGTGCTGCTCAAATATGTATTATGAACATCTCTATCAGTAGTAGGTTGTAAATCCCGTCGCTACCGGTTTGCTCATGCATGCGTGTGATGCTTCTGCGCATGGGCAGAACTGTCCCGGGTGGGTGGGCGGAGCCTGCCACCGCTGCTACGGGTTCGCCGAACCGGGCCAAACTGGGAGCAACCCACCGCTGATTATGTGTCATAGGAAAATGTTTATAACTGAATTAATGTATTGTTTTGTGACAAAAATATAACCGCTGGGAATGATAAGTGGTCTTTCACATGAACTCATGGACTGAGAAAATAGTTAACGTTTTTAGAAAGCTAAAATTCTCACTTCAGGGAATATTGATACCTTATAGTAGTTTATGGGAAGTGTTTTGTCTTGATGCTTTATGGCAGTGATGGCGAACCTTTTTTGGTTCGCGTGCCAAAAGGGGAGGGAATGTGGGGAATCACTTGTGTGCGTGCCCACAATCATAATTTCATGCACCCCCGCACATGCACGCATGACCCCCCTGCTCCCAGCATGCAATGGCATGCCCATTTTTCGCTCTCCCCAGGCTCCAGAGCCTTTCTAGGAGCCTGGGGAGGGCAAAAACGGCCTTCCCCACCCCCTCTGGAGGCTGGAAACAGCCTGTTTCCCGACTCCCAGTGGGCCCAGAAGGCCCTAAAATCAGCCTGCTGGTGCACACATGCACGCCGAACCTGAGCTCGCGTGCCCACCGATGCCCGTGCCATAGGTTCGCCATCACGGCTTTATGGAATGGTGGCAAAGTCTTTTCCTTGTGAAGAGTTGAACACAGTCCCAGATCCATACAAAGACCAATTTAGGGGATATGCGTCGTGCAATCTGGCGTCCGGACGCAATTCAAGGTGTTGGTGATTACCTTTAAAGCCCTATATGGTTCAGGACCAGAGTATCTTCGGGACCGTCTTCTGCCTCATACCTCTTTGTGACTGGTTAGATCCCACAGGGTTGGTCTGTTGCGGGTCCCGTTGGCTAAACAATGTTGGCTGGCGGGCCCGCAGGCGAGGGCCTTCTCTGTGGCTGCCCCGGCTCTTTGGAATCAGCTACCCCCCGAGATCCGTACTGTCCCCACTCTATTGGCCTTCAGGAAAGCTGTGAAGACCTGGCTTTTTCGGCAGGCCTGGGGCCAATGAATGTGTGGAAGAATCTAGCAATGCTGGCCCATTGAATGACTGGATGATTGAATGTTGTGTTTTTAAAAGTTGTCATAATGCTTTTTAAATTGTTTTAATGCTATTTTTATATCTTGATGATGTTTTGTATTGTTGTAAGCCACTCAGAGTCCCTGCGGAGTTGAGTGGCATATAAATACAAATAAACTTAAACTTAAACTCAGACTAAGGAGGGAATTCTGCTTCTGTTTTATCATCCCACTGTCTTTCAATCTTACTGAAGCTGGCAGAAATGGTCATGGAACTACTATTATGATTATTTAGAATTTAATTCTGCAATATTTCAATATCTGTGCTGGAACTGATTTAATTAGGGCTACTCACAGTCATCATGAAAATCACAGCTCTTTCTCAAATAGTTATTGCCCAACACACCTGGCAGGTCATCTCTCTCTCTCTCTCTCTCTCTCTCTCTCTCTCTCTCTCTCTCTCTCTCTCTCTCTCTCTCTCTCTCTCTCTCTCTCTCTCTCTCTCTCTCTCTCTCTCTCTCTCACACACACACACACACACACACACACACACACACACACACACACACACACTTCCAGTTGGAATTCAGATTACGGCATCTGTTCCTCTCTAGAAAAGTGGGAGAACTAATGAAACAGACTATCCCTAAAAGCTATTGGATTTCAGTGGACTTCAGAAGGCTCTGGGAGATTTTCTAGACAGTATGATATGTACTCCTGTCAATAGTTTCACTTACTTATGGAATACAGAGATGACCAAGACAGTTGACGTGATCATACTTGAGAATGGTATAGGCCTTTTCAGCCCCTTTATTACACATCTCAGTTACTAGCAGTGTAGCAAATCAAGAGAGCTCATTAGTACTCATGAGTACTAATTCTACTATGTAACAAAGTAAAGGGCATAACATGAATTCTTTCTTCTGCTGTTGTGTCTTCCCACTGTCACTATCTCACTATCACCCATTGGAGTTATGCTGAATGGCATTTGAAATCTTCAAAATATCATATTATATAGCACCTTTGGCAACTTGTTGTAACATGGGGTTAAACATGTTGAGGGCAAAACTGATGTAATTTTCACAACTGAATCCCTAATTATGGCAGTTCAATTTGTATATGTTTCAAGGTTCAATTTGTTTACATATGAAATTTCAGATGTGAATAAGATGAATGGGTTTGATCAGCCACAGTGTTTCTTGACCCTTGCCACTGTTGTGAGAAAAATGCTCACTTAAATAAAAAACAAGAGTAATTGGAGATAACTGCAAGTATATTTTTATTGGAATGTATATAGTGATTGCTGGCTTGCAAGACTTGCAGGAGAGAACTAGGAGTAAAACAAGGCTACAGACTATATATGTTGTGTAATTTATCCTACATAAAGAAAGATACCCCCCCCTGCCTTCAATCTTCCTAACCAACTTACATTCGCTTCAGGGGCAGGTTGCTCGCTTATCGATGCTGGTGCACTATGCACGCATCTCCACATTTCAAGTACGTGCACGCTCGCTACGCACGCACACCCCCTCACACAATTTTGCTTCTGCGCATGCACAGAAGCAAAATCTTGCTGAAATATTGCGAGGGGACGCGCGCTGAAGTGGTGCAGTGGTTAAATGCAGCCATTGCAGGCTGACTGCTAGTTCAACAGTTCAGCTGTTCAAATCTCACTAGGCTCAAGGTTGACTCAGCCTTCCATCCTTCCGAGGTCGGTAAAATGAAGACCCAGATTGTTGGGGGCAATATGCTGAACTCTGTAAACCGCTTAGAGAGTGCTGTATAGCACTATGAAGCAGTATATAAGAAAAGTGCTATTGCACAAGAGAGATTTTGGCGCAATTTTGCTTTTGCTCATGCACGGAAGCAAAATCTCGCTGAAATCTCACGAGGGAAGGTGCACGCGAGATTTCAATGCAATTTTTCTTCTGTGCATGTGCAGAAGCAAAATTGCCCAAAAATTCTCACAAAAAAATGGCGACGCGCGCTACAGACCAGCAAAGATGGCTCTGGAGCGGTCACGCACAAATTACTCAATCGGCCGCTCCCTACTGTAGCTATGCACCAGACAGCTCCGGCAGGAACCCACCACTGGTTCACTTGCTAATAAGATGGATGAAATACTCCTTTTAAACAGATACAATTCTGATTTTTACAATTCAGCAGCACTATACTTCTCTGAAACCTGGTTAAATGAATCAATTGATAGCAGCCTGCATATCCCAGGGTTTCAGATTCAACGATCAGACAGAATTGCAGGAAAATCTGGTAAAAAGAAGGGAGGAGGCTTATGCTTATATATCAACAACAGCTGATCTCAGGATATAGCTATAATATATAAATTCTGTGACGAAAACTTAAGAGTCTTTCCTTATCAACTGCCATTGACTGATGTGGGACTGGGGACTTCCTTGGGTGTGGACCTGTTTGGTGATGATCCAAGCCTCGGAATGCCTTTTCAGACAGGATATATCTGGAACTACCTTTATTATCTTTTTGATGCCTGGCAAATACTTTTTCATACTACCAAACGTTTTTGATAATAGTTCTACTATGATTTTTAACCTTCTGCTGCTACTGTATCTTATTCCTTATTTTTCTGTTGCAAACTATTGCTTTACTTTTCCTTTTTTAAAATTGTGAATAGAATAGAATAGAATAGAATAGAATAGAATAGAATAGAATAGAATAGAATAGAATAGAATAGAATAGAATAGAATAGAATAGAATTCTTTATTGGCCAAGTGTGATTGGACACACAAGGAATTTGTTTTTGGTGCATATGCTCTCAGTGTACATAAATTGAAAAGGAAAAAGAAAAAAAATACATTATCAAGAATCATAAAATACAACACTTAATGATAGTCATTGGTTACTAATAAGCAATCAAATCATACTAGGAAACAAACAGAACAATATAAATCATAAAAATACAAGCAACATGGTTATAAACCACTTTTAAAATAAAAAAGTAGACAAATATTTTATATGTGTGAATGTATAGATAAATAAATAAAACATGTGGCCTTGCTTCAAAGGAATCAACTTCTGTGTATTGGTTGTCCCTGTGCAGAAGTTACTTTCTGGGTGTGATGTGAAGAGTACAGCTGCTGCACGGTTGCTTGGTAGTGGGCAGGGGTTATGGGGGTTGTACATTATTCAAAACTTCAGCATACCTTTGAAGTTCTGCACACCCCTAATAGCTAGTATTTGCATTGCATAGTTCTAGATCAAATAATGTTATATGTATATTAAGTGAAAAGGATTGTTAGAGAATGACGTGTTCAACCATTTACTGATTCCAATAAAGAAGAATATTTGTAGCTCAGGGTTGAAATGAGGGGTGATTGATACTCTCTGAGCTTAGTTATTTTCTTGCAGATGTTTCATTACCCAAACTAGGTAACATCATAAGTGCTAATAAGGAGTGGGGTTTACTAGTTTATATTCTAGTGGCTTACCCTGTTAGTGTTGGGGGGGGGGAAGTGGTCTTGGAGGTTCTTTGGTTGGTTGTTTTTTTTTACTGTTAGCTTCTTTGGCAGTTCCTTGATTGCAGTATTGTTTATTTCTAGATTGTTGGTCTCATCTTAATCTTGCAGTTAATCTATGCGTGTTGATTGCTGGTAAGGAGGTGTTTTGGTCTTTTTGTTACCTTTTTGGCTTATTGATATCTCTGTTGCACGGTATGTAGATGGTATTTATGTCTATTTGTCTACTGATAGCCCACTTGTCAGAATGCCAGGCTTCCAGAAATTCTCTAACGTTTTTGGACTTGACTTAGTTTAGGATGGTAACAGTTTCCTAGTTGAAACTATGGTTAAGTCTGTCCATATCAGTGGTGGGTTGCTACCGGTTCGGACTGGTTCGCATGAGCCAGTGGCAGAAATTTGGCCCTGTTCACTGAACCGGTAGCAATGGCCGGCTTGCCATGCCCCAAACCGGTTCCCAGGTCGCTGCTGCTTGAAAGCGGCTGGCAACGAACCTTCTGTGCATGTGCAAAGGCTTCTGCACATGTGCAGAGGATCAGTACCCGGATGTAACAAGCGTGTGAGATAGAGAGCATAGCTACTGCGCATGCGTGAAGCACGCACTTCCAACTTGACGCGCGCACTTCCAAACTGGTAGGGAAGGTAAGAGGAACCCATCCCTGGTCCATATGTTAGTAATTAATATTTTCCTGGCTTTCGGCCCTTGCTGAATTTTACATACCTATTTACAGACCACAAGTAGCAGATTAATGTTATTATCTTGCAGGGCTTTCAATAGTTCAGCTCGTATTTTAACAGCTTCTGCAGCTTTGGTAATAGAAATATTGCTAAGGTCCATATAATTACTTATACGTTAGCTCAATTATTTCTCCTTCTTTTTAAATGTAGTTTTCTTGTTGTAAACAATTCTTTTGTAAGCACATTTTTGCAATATCGCCGTAGATTTTCAAAAGCTGAACTATGACCAATTGGATGCATTGCTCGCCATTGACGGTCTTCAAAGCAAGTAAGCTATTTGAATTAGTTTTCCTAGGTGCATATAAAATTTGTGAAAAGGTAGCTTGAAGAGTGATTTTTTTTATCAATATGTTTTTTCAGATATACTTAGATATAAATAAATGGAAGCATCATGGTACCTTTTGATTCTGGTGGTCATACAACTGGATGGATCTCGCATCACAGCACTCCAGCTATCCATCCTGCAAATTTGTCTCCATATATCACTGCTGATGTCACTGGATTCTAGGCAGTTACGACAGCAATATGAAAACAGACTTTATTCATACTGTTAATGAGTTTTTTTAACTTAATCATATATCTGTCTGTCTGTCTGTCTGTCTGTCTGTCTGTCTGTCTATCATCCATCCATCCATCCATCCATCCATCCATCTATCTTCCATCTATCTAATTATTTTTATTATTTTATTAAGAGTGTAAATTACAATAGTAAAAACTAATATAAAGTAAACTTAGAGAAAAAGAAGAGAATGGAAAGAAAGGATAAATATGCAGGAAAGAAAAAAAAGGAACATCCGTTTATATGGCCATATATGTATGTATATGTATGTATGTATCAGCGGCGGGTTGCTTCCTTACCAGTGCCGGTGCGCTGCACGCAGATCTCCACACTTCAGGTACGTGCTCGTTCGCTACGCACGCGCACCCCTTACGTGATTTTGCTTCTGTGCATGCATTGAAGCAAAATTGCGCCAAAATCTCATGAGGGGACTCGCGCGTGTGAGAGATTTTGGTGCAATTTTGCTTCCATGCATGCGCAGAAGCAAAATCTCACCAAAATCTCGCGTGCGTGCGCGTCCCCTCATGAGATTTCGGTGCGATTTTGCTTCCGCACATGCACAGAAGCACAATCGCCCAAAAATTCACAGAAAAAAATGGCGATGTGTGCAATGGACCGGCAGAGAGGGCTTCGGAGCGGTTGTGTGCAAATTGCGCAATCGGCCGCTCCCTACCGGAGCTGCGCATTGGACAGCTCCGGCAGGAACCCACCTCTGGTATGTATCTCTCCCCTCTCTCTCTCTCTCTCTCTCTCTCTCTCTCTCTCTCTCTCTCTCTCTCTCTCTCTCTCTCATCCACTATTCAAACATAATAGCAATAGCACTTAGACTTATATACAAGAGCTGAAGTGGTGCAGTGGTTAAATGCAGCCATTGCAGGCTGACTGCTAGTTCAACAGTTCAGCTGTTCAAATCTCACTAGGCTCAAGGTTGACTCAGCCTTCCATCCTTCCGAGGTCGGTAAAATGAGGACCCAGATTGTTGGGGGCAATTGCTGAACTCTGTAAACCGCTTAGAGGGTGCTGTAAAGCACTATGAAGCGGTATATAAGAAAAGTGCTATTGCTATTGCTATTGCTTCATAGTGCTTTACAGCTCTCTCTAAGTGATTTATAGAGTCAGCATATTGTCCCCAACAATCTGGGTCCTCATTTTACTGACCTCGGAAGGATGGAAGGCTGAGTCAACCTTGAGCCTGGTGAGTTTCGATCTGCCAAACTGCTGGCAGCCAGTGATCAGCAGAAGTAGCCTGCAGTACTGAACTCTAACCACTGTGCCACCACAGCTCTTAGCTGTATCTCAGTACAGCCAATCAAAGCTTATTTGAAAATACTATGGAAGAAAGTTTTATTTTGAGTTGCTGAGAGTCTTGCTTTTGATAGAACTGGGATATAAATCCAATTAAAAAATAAATTCATCCATCTTTCAGAGCTGCTGCTGTGATTTTCATCTGAATTGGAATCTTATGTGGCTACTCTTTGCTAAATTAAAAAAAAAATCAGACATCACCTGTGCCTTGGCCAGAGACAAAACATTTTAGAATGTTTTGACAATGTACCAAGAATATCATCCATATGGAGGCATTCAGAACTACTGCTTCTGGGTTGTAATGGTTGCCAATTTTAAGAACTTGGCTTCATAGATTTGTAAGGCATGTAACCAGGAATGGAAAAGCCCTAATATTTCTAGTTGAATCAATCAAGGCAACAGAAACAAGACTGATGGAATTAATTTACTTATAAAGTATATATTTTATTGCTTTGATCTGACACAGGTTTCCCTCAGGCTACAAATAAAAAAAAATGACAGTTAGCTTGAAACTATAAAAGTCCAAGGAGCAATTTTTTCCTTGAGCTGCTTCCACAACTAAGTTGCCAAAAACAACACACACACACACACACACACACACACACACACACACACACACACACACACACACACCAGTCAAAAGGGATTTTGATCAGCAGAAGCATCCATTTTCTTCATATTATTATGCTGTTCTTTTATATATCAACATGAATTTATTAACAACAGTAACTGTCTATACAAATTAATACACACCTTTTTAGATTTACTAGTAAGGCATTACATGTAGCCTGTATAAATAGGGATTAAATTCTTACTACTTATTATTTTTTTAAATGGAAACTATTGGCTTTCTTTTGTTGGAATTATTGGAGTTATAAGCAAATATTGCCCTTACCAAAATGAAACTATGAGATATCAGTTCAGTATGGATTGTGATGCTGAGGTGTAAACATCTGCCTGAATAGAATAGAATAGAATAGAATAGAATAGAATAGAATAGAATAGAATAGAATAGAATAGAATAGAATAGAATAGAATAGAATAGAATAGAATAGAATTCTTTATTGGCCAAGTGTGATTGGACACACAAGGAATTTGTTTTTGGTGCATATGCTCTCAGTGTACATAAATTGAAAAGGAAAAAGAAAAAAAATACATTATCAAGAATCATAAAATACAACACTTAATGATAGTCATTGGTTACTAATAAGCAATCAAATCATACTAGGAAACAAACAGAACAATATAAATCATAAAAATACAAGCAACATGGTTATAAACCACTTTTAAAATAAAAAAGTAGACAAATATTTTATATGTGTGAATGTATAGATAAATAAATAAAACATGTGGCCTTGCTTCAAAGGAATCAACTTCTGTGTATTGGTTGTCCCTGTGCAGAAGTTACTTTCTGGGTGTGATGTGAAGAGTACAGCTGCTGCACGGTTGCTTGGTAGTGGGCAGGGGTTATGGGGGTTGTACATTATTCAAAACTTCAGCATACCTTTGAAGTTCTGCACACCCCTAATAGCTAGTATTTGCATTGCATAGTTCTAGATCAAATAATGTTATATGTATATTAAGTGAAAAGGATTGTTAGAGAATGACGTGTTCAACCATTTACTGATTCCAATAAAGAAGAATATTTGTAGCTCAGGGTTGAAATGAGGGGTGATTGATACTCTCTGAGCTTAGTTATTTTCTTGCAGATGTTTCATTACCCAAACTAGGTAACATCATAAGTGCTAATAAGGAGTGGGGTTTACTAGTTTATATTCTAGTGGCTTACCCTGTTAGTGTTGGGGGGGGGGAAGTGGTCTTGGAGGTTCTTTGGTTGGTTGTTTTTTTTTACTGTTAGCTTCTTTGGCAGTTCCTTGATTGCAGTATTGTTTATTTCTAGATTGTTGGTCTCATCTTAATCTTGCAGTTAATCTATGCGTGTTGATTGCTGGTAAGGAGGTGTTTTGGTCTTTTTGTTACCTTTTTGGCTTATTGATATCTCTGTTGCACGGTATGTAGATGGTATTTATGTCTATTTGTCTACTGATAGCCCACTTGTCAGAATGCCAGGCTTCCAGAAATTCTCTAACGTTTTTGGACTTGACTTAGTTTAGGATGGTAACAGTTTCCTAGTTGAAACTATGGTTAAGTCTGTCCATATCAGTGGTGGGTTGCTACCGGTTCGGACTGGTTCGCATGAGCCAGTGGCAGAAATTTGGCCCTGTTCACTGAACCGGTAGCAATGGCCGGCTTGCCATGCCCCAAACCGGTTCCCAGGTCGCTGCTGCTTGAAAGCGGCTGGCAACGAACCTTCTGTGCATGTGCAAAGGCTTCTGCACATGTGCAGAGGATCAGTACCCGGATGTAACAAGCGTGTGAGATAGAGAGCATAGCTACTGCGCATGCGTGAAGCACGCACTTCCAACTTGACGCGCGCACTTCCAAACTGGTAGGGAAGGTAAGAGGAACCCATCCCTGGTCCATATGTTAGTAATTAATATTTTCCTGGCTTTCGGCCCTTGCTGAATTTTACATACCTATTTACAGACCACAAGTAGCAGATTAATGTTATTATCTTGCAGGGCTTTCAATAGTTCAGCTCGTATTTTAACAGCTTCTGCAGCTTTGGTAATAGAAATATTGCTAAGGTCCATATAATTACTTATACGTTAGCTCAATTATTTCTCCTTCTTTTTAAATGTAGTTTTCTTGTTGTAAACAATTCTTTTGTAAGCACATTTTTGCAATATCGCCGTAGATTTTCAAAAGCTGAACTATGACCAATTGGATGCATTGCTCGCCATTGACGGTCTTCAAAGCAAGTAAGCTATTTGAATTAGTTTTCCTAGGTGCATATAAAATTTGTGAAAAGGTAGCTTGAAGAGTGATTTTTTTTATCAATATGTTTTTTCAGATATACTTAGATATAAATAAATGGAAGCATCATGGTACCTTTTGATTCTGGTGGTCATACAACTGGATGGATCTCGCATCACAGCACTCCAGCTATCCATCCTGCAAATTTGTCTCCATATATCACTGCTGATGTCACTGGATTCTAGGCAGTTACGACAGCAATATGAAAACAGACTTTATTCATACTGTTAATGAGTTTTTTTAACTTAATCATATATCTGTCTGTCTGTCTGTCTGTCTGTCTGTCTGTCTGTCTATCATCCATCCATCCATCCATCCATCCATCCATCTATCTTCCATCTATCTAATTATTTTTATTATTTTATTAAGAGTGTAAATTACAATAGTAAAAACTAATATAAAGTAAACTTAGAGAAAAAGAAGAGAATGGAAAGAAAGGATAAATATGCAGGAAAGAAAAAAAAGGAACATCCGTTTATATGGCCATATATGTATGTATATGTATGTATGTATCAGCGGCGGGTTGCTTCCTTACCAGTGCCGGTGCGCTGCACGCAGATCTCCACACTTCAGGTACGTGCTCGTTCGCTACGCACGCGCACCCCTTACGTGATTTTGCTTCTGTGCATGCATTGAAGCAAAATTGCGCCAAAATCTCATGAGGGGACTCGCGCGTGTGAGAGATTTTGGTGCAATTTTGCTTCCATGCATGCGCAGAAGCAAAATCTCACCAAAATCTCGCGTGCGTGCGCGTCCCCTCATGAGATTTCGGTGCGATTTTGCTTCCGCACATGCACAGAAGCACAATCGCCCAAAAATTCACAGAAAAAAATGGCGATGTGTGCAATGGACCGGCAGAGAGGGCTTCGGAGCGGTTGTGTGCAAATTGCGCAATCGGCCGCTCCCTACCGGAGCTGCGCATTGGACAGCTCCGGCAGGAACCCACCTCTGGTATGTATCTCTCCCTCTCTCTCTCTCTCTCTCTCTCTCTCTCTCTCTCTCTCTCTCTCTCTCTCTCTCTCTCATCCACTATTCAAACATAATAGCAATAGCACTTAGACTTATATACAAGAGCTGAAGTGGTGCAGTGGTTAAATGCAGCCATTGCAGGCTGACTGCTAGTTCAACAGTTCAGCTGTTCAAATCTCACTAGGCTCAAGGTTGACTCAGCCTTCCATCCTTCCGAGGTCGGTAAAATGAGGACCCAGATTGTTGGGGGCAATTGCTGAACTCTGTAAACCGCTTAGAGGGTGCTGTAAAGCACTATGAAGCGGTATATAAGAAAAGTGCTATTGCTATTGCTATTGCTTCATAGTGCTTTACAGCTCTCTCTAAGTGATTTATAGAGTCAGCATATTGTCCCCAACAATCTGGGTCCTCATTTTACTGACCTCGGAAGGATGGAAGGCTGAGTCAACCTTGAGCCTGGTGAGTTTCGATCTGCCAAACTGCTGGCAGCCAGTGATCAGCAGAAGTAGCCTGCAGTACTGAACTCTAACCACTGTGCCACCACAGCTCTTAGCTGTATCTCAGTACAGCCAATCAAAGCTTATTTGAAAATACTATGGAAGAAAGTTTTATTTTGAGTTGCTGAGAGTCTTGCTTTTGATAGAACTGGGATATAAATCCAATTAAAAAATAAATTCATCCATCTTTCAGAGCTGCTGCTGTGATTTTCATCTGAATTGGAATCTTATGTGGCTACTCTTTGCTAAATTAAAAAAAAAATCAGACATCACCTGTGCCTTGGCCAGAGACAAAACATTTTAGAATGTTTTGACAATGTACCAAGAATATCATCCATATGGAGGCATTCAGAACTACTGC
Source organism: Diadophis punctatus similis (assembly GCA_023053685.1). Lineage (NCBI taxonomy): Eukaryota > Metazoa > Chordata > Lepidosauria > Squamata > Dipsadidae > Diadophis > Diadophis punctatus. The sequence continues at coordinate 176,374,353 of JALIGW010000003.1, forward strand.
TTCTGGGTTGTAATGGTTGCCAATTTTAAGAACTTGGCTTCATAGATTTGTAAGGCATGTAACCAGGAATGGAAAAGCCCTAATATTTCTAGTTGAATCAATCAAGGCAACAGAAACAAGACTGATGGAATTAATTTACTTATAAAGTATATATTTTATTGCTTTGATCTGACACAGGTTTCCCTCAGGCTACAAATAAAAAAAAATGACAGTTAGCTTGAAACTATAAAAGTCCAAGGAGCAATTTTTTCCTTGAGCTGCTTCCACAACTAAGTTGCCAAAAACAACACACACACACACACACACACACACACACACACACACACACACACACACACACACACCAGTCAAAAGGGATTTTGATCAGCAGAAGCATCCATTTTCTTCATATTATTATGCTGTTCTTTTATATATCAACATGAATTTATTAACAACAGTAACTGTCTATACAAATTAATACACACCTTTTTAGATTTACTAGTAAGGCATTACATGTAGCCTGTATAAATAGGGATTAAATTCTTACTACTTATTATTTTTTTAAATGGAAACTATTGGCTTTCTTTTGTTGGAATTATTGGAGTTATAAGCAAATATTGCCCTTACCAAAATGAAACTATGAGATATCAGTTCAGTATGGATTGTGATGCTGAGGTGTAAACATCTGCCTGAATAGAATAGAATAGAATAGAATAGAATAGAATAGAATAGAATAGAATAGAATAGAATAGAATAGAATAAGTGACCTCCTCTTCTCCTCTACTGAGTTCAGATCTTAACCTCATTCAATTCAACAAAGTTTACTGTCAAATCTGCATGTAGTTAGAGAATTTCATCCCTAATCTCTTATGCAAAACTAGAATACACTTCTTGGAATCCATTAAATAACATTATTACCATGGTATGTCAATTATTTCCATGTGAATCAATCATGAGACTTTTCAACTCTGCCATTTTTTTTTAAATTTATGGTGGCATAGTGCATAGTTCTTGGTTACATCCGTTATCTCCTATAGCAGCAGTCCCCAACATTTTTAGCACCAGGGATTGGTTTTGTAGAAAATAATTTTTCCATGGACTGGAGGGTGGTGGTGGTTTTGCTTTATCTTGTTTGCCTGCCGCTCACCTCCAGCTGTGTGGCCGGGTTCCTAACAGGTCATAGACTGGTATTGGTTCATGACCTGGCGGTTGGGGGACCCTTGTCCTACAGTATCTGTCCAGCTTATTCAATGCAACAGGGTTGGCACATTTTTGGACATTTATTTATTTATTTATTTATTTATTTATTTATTTATTTATTTATTTATTTATTTATTTATTTATTTATTTATTTATTTATTTATTTATTTATTTATTTATTTATTTATTTATTTATTTGGTAGTTTTTCTATGCCGCCCTACTCCTTCAGGACTCAGGGCGGCGTACAACATTTCAACAATGCCTTTAAGGACCCCAGAAACATGTCTTCTCTGCAGTTGCATTCCCCTCTGGAACAAAGGACTCCCTGCGTGGCTTCCATTCTCTTGGTGTTTCAAAGGGTTTGAAGCCTGGCTCTTTGAACAGGTCTTTAGCTTAGGGTAATTGAAGTGCTTTCTGCATTGTATGTCTATTGTTGTTGTCTGATTTTCCCATCTTTTGTTCCTTTTGTTTTTATTACTATATTGTTATCTTTCTGTGTTTTTACTTAGTAAGGTTGAATGTTGACCAGTGTACAAATTTAACAAACAAAGTAAATATCAAATATCTGATTCAAAGTTTGTGATTCATCTTATTCATAATAATTTTGATCTATGCAGATCTAGTCAGTCTAAAAATTTGTACACCATAGGCAAGAACTTTTCATAGAGAGAGAAGCTTGTTTCTTTCAAGCTTGATGTGAACTAAACTCAACCAAAAGTCTTAGCTGGTCTAATGCCAGTTCAGGAATCTTTTCTGCCATGAGTAAGTAACAGTGAAAGGAGTGACTTTTGTTCTCTCTGTCTTCTTGATTTTGGATCATGGTGGGTTCCTCCTGGTTCGGACCAGTTCGCCTGAACCGGTAGCAACCCGCTGGTGATGTCACTATGATGTCACCAAACCGGATCAGTCGGTGCCAGTCCGTGGGAGCTACCATCTTTTTTTTTAATTTTTTTTAATTTTTTTTTAATTTTTTTGAATTTTTTTGAATTTTTTTCCTTCTGAGCATGTGCCGAAGCCGAGTTCCAGCACTGTGCATGCAGTTGCCATCTTTTTTTCGGCTTTGTTTTTATTTATTTATTTTTTTTTGGATTTTTCATTATTGCACATGCACGCGCAATGCGTGTGCGCACCCACGAGGCACGCCCATGCAGTGCGGGAGGGAGCGAACCAGCAGTGAGGTAAGTTGGAACCCACCCCTGTTTTGGATCCATAAGAAATCAAGTGAAAGGTGCCACTGGTTAATTTTAAATTTACCAATTAAGCAGCGAAGCAGTTAAAACATAAGCAGATAACCACTTAATTAGATGTGAACCTAACCTTAAATTTAGTATGTCATTGTAGCAAACAAAACAACAACAACAACAAAACTTTAGTTTTTGTTTGAATCTATGCATTGATCAGTCATTGCTCAACTGTTCAACAAGGGATTATCAGTGAATATATTTCTGTCCATGGATTAAGGAATGAATCTTTTTTTAAAAAAAATGAAATAAGGAAAATGAAATAGTGAGCTGAATGATATGAGCTGGAATATTCTTTTTTGGGGGGTGTAATCTTTGAATTCAGGACACTTTAAAAATATATTTATGCATAATTAAGGACAATTTTCTTCAAGATAGTACATAATTAAAGAAGAAATTTTAGTCAGGGTATACATAGATGATGATGAAATTAGTTAAATGCATCTCAAAGTGCACCTGCAGGTTTTCGATATGGAAGATACAGATTTACATTTCTCTCCAATCTGGGGGAAAAAATCAAAAGTTAAAATGCTCACTATGAGCACTATTACCATGCCAAATGAACCTTATAGCAGCCAGATAAATGAACAGCTTAAAAGTCCTCAGTCTGATAAACCACCTCTGACATATTTCTGAAATTGGTCTCTTTCTGTTTTAATATATAATAAAATTATGGAATCTAAAGCAGTGGTTCTCAACCAGGGGTGGGTTCCTCTTACCTGCCTACCGGTGCACTGTGTGTGCATCATCATGTTTCACACGTGCACATGTTCACTACATGAGTGCGTCCCCTCGCACAATTTTGCTTCCGTGCATGCGCAGGAAGCAAAAAAAAAGCCAAAAATTCAGAAAAAAGATGGCGCCGCGTGATGGACTGGTGAAGACGGCACCGGAGCCATCGTGTGCAAATTGCACAATTGACGGGCTGCTACCGGGACGACAGAGTGGACCGCACTGGTAGGAACCCACCACTGTTCTCAACCTTTTCTTCACCATGGACCCCCTTTAAATACCTTTTGTGGCCACGGATCTTCAAGACTTAACTCAAGATTTAAATCATTTCTTCAAGCCTTTGCACCCGCTGTGATCACATTGCACTCCCCTAGGCGTCTGTGGACCACAGCTTGAGAACAGTGGTGGGTTGCTCCCGATTCGGCCTGGTTCTGCGAATCAGTAGCGGCGGCAGTGGGAGGCTATGCTCACCCACCCAAGACACTCCGCCCACCCTCCCGGCACTCTTCTGCTCATGCGCAGAAGTGGCACACACGCAGAAGTGGTGCGCACATACAAGCGCGCATGCAAACCAGTATAGCAACGGGTTTTTGAAACCACTACTGGTTGAGAACCATTGAGCTAAATATTAACATTAAGCCCTTGCTCTCAACTCTCGTATGTATGTATGTATGTATGTATGTATGTATGTATGTATGTATGTATGTATTCCTTCATTTTCCTTTCTCTCTTTGCATTTTCTTTCCTGCTTAACAACACTCTTCCACATCTTTTTGATTTTTTCATGCTTTTTCCTAAGTTGCTTTATGCTTAAATTTGATTATATATAACTTTATTCCATCTAACCTAGTTACTAAAATGTACTTATAGATGCTAGCTATAAAATTCTGCCTTGAAATATAGTGATAAAGTAGAGTAGTTTGGGTTTTCTTTAACTTCTTTGGCTCTGATGTTGAAAATATAGTTGAATTGTCTAACTATTTTTTTATATAAGCGGAAGGGAACCATCAGAGGTGACCACATTTGGAGAGCAAGAACAGGATGTTACAAAATCAAAACTTTCCTTGACCTTCCTAAAGCAAATGATCTCTTACTGAAATTGCCATTTTAATATGCTTAAAGTAAATACATATTTTGGGAAGGATGATTTAACAAAGTAAATATCAAATATCTGATTCAAAGTTTGTGATTCATCTTATCCATAATAATTTTGATATATACAAAATTATATTGTATATATCAAAATTTAGATATTTAGTCATTCTAAAAAATCGTACACCATAGGCAAGAACTTTTCATATACAGAAAGTCATTTTTTATTTCTAGTTACATAGATAAGATTCCTCCATGATGATCTGTCCATATTTTGGTCTTTCAAGTCATAAATGGTGCACTTATCATCACTGCAACTGAATCTGTCTACCTTGTTGATGGTCTTCCTCTTCTTCTCTTTCTTTCCACTTACCCCAGTATTAGAGCCTTCCCCCAAAAGTCAGGTATTTGCATAATGTGTCCAACGTAAAATAATTTGAGCCTGGTCATTTATGCCTCAAGTGTTCTCATATTTGCTGATGCCTAAGAGGTCAGTTTTAGTTGTTTAGTTTCATATTTCATTGTGTTGAGTTTTTCTGTATTTACATTTCTTACATTACATTTTCCTATTATAATTCTATCTTTTCAGCACTCGGTTTTCTTTTCCTGGGTCAAGGACCCAGATAGAGCCGAGATGGTGCAGTGGTTAAATGCAGCACTGCAGGCTACTGCTAGTTCAACAGTTCAGCTGTTCAAATCTCACTGGCTCAAGGTTGACTCAGCCTTCCATCCTTCCGAGGTGGGTAAAATGAGGACCCAGATTGTTGGGGGCAATATGCTGAACTCTGTAAACCGCTTAGAGAGAGCTGTAAAGCACTATGAAGCAGTATATAAGTCTTAAGTGCTATTGCTATTGCTATTGCTACTTTAAAAGAAAACACATTTCAAAATGAAAACATTGTAGCTCAAAATGAATTCTATAAAATAATGTACACAAAACCCATCTTGATTGAAATTATGGATGGTTTTAAACACACCTTCTTATAATTCAGCTAGGATATGAAAAAAGGAAATAATAATAAAAAATCCATGGAAGTTCTAATTTTGTCACAATGGTTTCTCAGAATTTAGAACTTCCAGGTCAGTCCTATACCACTTTTGATTACTATGCAAAGATTTTAAAATATTTCTGTAAGGTACTGTCGGTACTGGCTGAGAAATCTTAAAAATTGCTGGGTCATCCTAACATTAGCAGGCTGGGGAAGGTTGTCCAACTGAAATAATTCTGCGATTAGCAATAATATTTCCTAGAATATATCTGAAACACAGTCTTATTGTTTTTTTCATATTTCTTTTTTTAGAGAGAATTTATGCTCCACTGAAGAAGCTCATCAAAAATTTATGAAAATTTATCCCAAGATCTTCATTAAAAAAAAATCCATATTGCCAGGTATTCCTGAAAAAAGAACAATAGGGTAATTCATTTTTTTGAAACCTGTATTTAATGTAAAAAAGAAATCAGGCAATAATATTAGGTCAGTTGTCACCAACATGTGTCTCAAAGCAGCTGTCAAATATAAAGATTAGTAGCTAGTGGTAAATTTATTTTCTGCTTGAACAGAAACATCTGTTTGTTGTTTCAAAATACTGTATATTTTGTCCTACCTCTGAGAAAAGCATGTCTAATTCATAGCCCAATTTTGAGTCCAAGTTTTACATGGCCAAGTTTTTCTCTTCATTATTGTTTAAAATGGAATCAATTTACATTGGAGACCATTCATGGTGTACTATCCATATAAATTAATTATACGTCACCATATTTTTTTCTTTCACTGTAGTAAAGCATACAAGAAAAAGATTGCCAAAACTCCCACCGAAAACAACACAAAAACCCATATCACAATGCAAAGAGAGGAGCAATCTAAAGTTTACAAAGAATAAATGCTGCAATCCTATACTGCTGAGCAAACTAATCCTAGGAGCTTTGTAAGATTTAGAAAGTATAAAGTGATACAATCCTGCCTTACAAGCAGTGGTGGGTTCCTACCGGTGCGGTCCACTCTATAGCACCGGTAGAGGCCCGCTGGTGACGTCACAGTACCGGTGCCTGGGCGCCGCTTTTTTTTTTTTTTTTAAATTACATTTTAAAAAAAATTTCTTCTGCGCATGCCCAGAAGCCGAGCTTCCGGCACTGCACATGTGCTGCCTTCCTACCGCACAGTGAGTCCAAGCAGGGGAGGATGGCTGAGGGAGCGCGTAAGATGCTGAAAGAATGGACGGCAGGAGCTATCTCCATTCCCCTCCCGTCAGCAGTCCGAGAAGCCACAAACGCGCAGTGATGATCCTAGGCATTTTCGCATGTTCGAGGCTTCTCGAGCTGCTGAGGGGAGGGGGAATGGGTGGCAGGAGCCTAGGATCATCGAATGAGGAGAAGCATTCAGGTCGGATGGAGCCTCCTAGAAGAACTGCTGCCGCGGTCTTGCTGCTCCCCCTGTGGGGGCTGCGTTGCAGGTGCCCCCCGCTTCTCTGGCCGCTGCCAAGCTCCTGAGGCCCATGCCCACCTGGTCACATGGCTGGCAAGCCACACCCACAAAATAAGCCACGCCCACAGAGTGGTAGTAAAAAAATTAGGAACCCTCCCCTGCTTACAAGTATCTGTCCAAAGCCAGTGTCTCTGTTCAAACTATGTTTCCTTTTTTGCCTGTAACTTCAGTGAAGCTTCAATCAGGTAGAATCTGAAAGCCTGGGAAACACAAAGCTGGGGGAAAGTACATTCTGGTGGCAGATATAGCAATAGCAACAGCCCTTAGATTTATATACAACTTCATAATGTCAGGCCGAAGCCATTTTAGTTGGGGTCTTTGGCCTGCCACATTTTATGTTATTTTAATATGTATTCTTTACTGTGGGAATTTGGGAGGGGGAATTGCATGAGGGCTGTCTGTATGTAGCCATAACAAATTCTTTCTAGATAGTCAAGGTCATCCTTTGTCTTTGCACTCCTGCACCTGCATGGAAGGAGATGGGTGGATCTGCCAAGTTGGCAGATGAAGATTGGTCAATGTGATGGACTTGGGGGTGTGGGGGCAAGGGCTTGAACTTTCAACTGGGTGGAGAAACCCTGGGACTTCAGATTTGGGTTTCTCCCAGATGTGCCAACATGGCTCTGTTAATAAATTGGAACTTTGAGGAATACTTTGCCTCGGACTCTGATTTAGTTTTGGATGCTATTTGGAACCCTGACACATAGTGCTTTACAGCCCTCTCTAAGCGGTTTACAGAGTCAGAATATTGCCCCCAACAATCTGGGTCCTCCTTTTACTGTCCTCGGAAGGATGGAAGGCTGACTCAACCTTGAGCTGCTGAGAATCGAACTGCTGGCAGTCAGCAGAATTACCGTATTTTTCAGAGTATAAGACGCACCTTTTTGCCCCCCAAAAGAGGGTGGCAATGTCGGTGCATCTTATACACCGAATACAGCCATTCTAGGAGAGGGGTTCCCAATCTGTGGGCCATGGCCCAATACCGGGCTGTGGTTTATTTATAACTGGGTTGTGTGAGTGGTGGGCCGGAGCGCATGAGCTTGCACACAGTCCCACTTGTGCAAACGGCAGGCACCGGTGCTTGCAGCCCCACTTACTTTGTTTCCACTTAGACTTAAGCATAAGGTGATCAGACGTCCCGCTTTTGGCGGGACAGACATGCTTTTCAAGCGTGTGTCCCGTGTCCCGCATTCTTTCCAAAAAGTCACGATTTTTTGGAAAGAATGCCGAAACAGCGGGACATCTGGTCACCTTAGAAGGGGAAGCACAAAAGAGAGGTACTACCACCGAAATAAAAACCGGAAGCAAGTCGGGCAAAGCAGAATTTCAGCGAGACGGCTGCCTGCTGGGGAGAGGGGGAAGGGGGGCAGCTGCTCCTCTCCTTCCCTTGCCCCATCCCTAGCCCCGCCCTCGGAGGTGCCGCTGCTGTTGGGATGCGGGTGAAGGGGTGAGGGACGAGGAGCCGTCGCCGCTGCCGTCGTCTCAGAAAAAGGGGGTTGAGGCGCCGCTGCGGACTTGGAGACGCGGTTTGAGCTCACGAGCGGCCCCTCCGGTGGCACAAACAGCCCTTCCTCATCCCCCTCCCCTTCCTTCCCCCCATCGCCTCACTGCCATCGTTGCCCTGGGGCTGGGCTGGCGACTGGGAGACCGCGGCGCTTGGATGCCTGGAGCTCACGACAGAGACCTAGCCCCGAGCCCGCCATGGGCTGCTGCAGGAGCATCGCCTCGCAGGTAAGCTGCCGGCTGCCTCCTTTCCCCACCTCCCATTCGTCGCTTGCCAGCCCAAGCCACTGCCGGCTCCCGAAGGGGAGGCGGGAGGCGAGGAAAGGCCTCCCGCCTCCCCCCCACCTGGACACCGACATTTGCGTTGTTTTGCCCTCTGCGCATGCACATTGTTCTGCGCATGCGCAGAGGGCAAAACTTAAATGGCGGCGCCCAGGCGGGCCCGCCCCCCGTCCCGCTTTAAAAAAAATCTGGTCACTTTACTTAAGTAGGGGATTAATTATACGGGATGGCTGGCCTTCTCCCTTAGGATAGTAGAAGATTTTTTGTTTCACTCTCTTCTACTTCCTTTGTAAGCCATTTGAGCTGAAAAAGCATGTCTCCTGTTTGCCCTTGTTCTATGTTCTTCAGTGGACCATCTCCAGATCTCACCCAGTTCCATATCAGAAGTCTTGCCTCATCCTTCCTCTGAGCCAATGAGTCTTTAGCAGATCAAAGCTGCCTTTGTTTATTTTAGTATCTCCTGGCCTTTGGAAGGATGTAAAGATTTGGCTCTACCAAATGGCGCAGGGCTCTCAGAATGGCATGCAACCCATGGTTAGGGCCTTGAAGCTGGTTGTTCCATTTTTTAACTCAATAACTTAAAACAAACTACCTTTGCTTTCTTTACTTCACTCCCATTTTACTAATGTATTGTATCTTTTATACAGGGGTGGGCTTCAAAATTTTTAGCAAGGGGTTCTCTGCCTGGCTGCTGGGTGGGTGTGGCCATGGTGGGCATGACCTAGTCGGCCGCCTGCACCATGGTGGTGGTGGGGGCTTTTGTCAAGCCTCTGGGAGAATGAAAACGGCCTCCCCAGGCTCCGGAGGCCCTCTGGAGGCTGGAAATGGGCCTTTTTCTTGCCTTCCTGAACTTCTGATAGGCCCATTTTTCACCCTCCCCAAGCCTTCACACGCGCCCTGCACTTACCTGCATCCAAAATGGGCCATGTGGGGACTCCTGGGAAGGGTGGGTGGGTGGGGCCAGCGAGGAGTGGAATTTGGGGGTTCTCCAAACTGCACAGATTCTTAACTACAGGTTCTCCCAAACCCCTGCGAACCCCTAGCTACCCACCCCTGCTTATATATGTTTTTTATGTTTTCACTGTAAACTACTTAGAGTTATTCTGAGAGTGAGTCAATTCGATAAATAAAATAAAAATAAATGCATTATCTATTTCTGCAACCAACTCAACTGTAGTGGATTCTAATACAGAATCTAATATATTGCAGATATTAAAACAATAGTAATGTTTTGCTATTTAATGTTGTGTCATTAAACCAATAGCAAAAAGGTAAGAAATATATGGCAAATATATATTGGCCATTGTGGCTCCACAGTTGGTCCCCAAAATAAATTTTAGTATTACTAAACATATATTTTTTTCTCCTTCATGGAAGTTCTTTTTAAAATTTCCAGTTTCCTTCTTCCCTCATTAGCACAACGGCAGCCTCCTGTGAAAAAGTGTCTGTGAAAATGTTTCTGTTTTTTAAGAAATATGTATGACGTCTTCTATTTGCAACTTCTATCAACAACAACCACAAAAGAATATCATGTTTATTTGCCAGCTGACTGAGCCATGACATCTTGTCACACGTGCATAATTAAAGAAATATCGATATGCCCATTTTGTTTTTGGCTGGCTAAATTTCCCTAGTAGATTATTTTTATGTCCAGAGGTATATGCATTGGAAAAGCTATTTAAAAATCTTCATGAGAATTTAATACATTATTTATTATTACTGTCATTATTTATTTATATCTTTTAAATGCCATATTCCAGTGTCATACATAGCATAAATCGAAGAGTAGTCCTTGCATACTACTGAAACGTTCACCTATTTGTTCTCCATCCCCACCCCCCCATTTGTTTTCCAGTTGCATAATTCTGTGATATAGACGTGTTAGGCATCAACAGGCCAATGCATATGACAGAAAGATATTTCCTAGTTAATTTAAATGAAGTGCGTTATTATACTGTGAAAATGAGACATTTTGCTAAACAATATGTGGTATCACTCTGAACATTCTTCCATTCATTTTGTTCCTCTGTTTTTCACATGCCCTTTCTATTTACTCCATCTGTTGGGAATCCCTTAATTTACACTGGTTAAGGAGCAATAGCAGTAGCATTTAGACTTATATGCCACTTCACAGTGCTCTACAGCCCTCTCTAAGCGGTTTACAGAGTCAGCATATTGATCCCAACAATCTAATTGAGACTTAAAGTTATTCGTATGTGTCAATTCTTCTACAAAAGCAGTTTTATGTTGAAATTTTATTCATGTAGGCATTTTTTTAAATTATTAGAAGTCTTGTACAGCAAAATGAAATGGACAGGAGACAGTCACGACCAGCTCAGATCTAATAGTGTTCATTTCCCAGAGAGATAATTTTGATAGATTTGACAGCATAATTGTAGACTTCTTTTTACACTTTTATATCTTTGAGAAAAGCAGAGGAAATTTATATAATTGCCCAAAAAATATGTTGCTCAATATTATTTAGCAAACCTGAGATCCCTTGGAAGGAGATTATCATGTAACAATATGAAATTTCCTTCATGGGAATGTATCATTTAAACTTTGATTTAAGCCAATGTTTATAAAGAGAAACTGTCTAGAACCGTGATGGCGAACCTATGGCACAGGTGCCACAGGTGGCACGCGGAGCCATATCTGTTGGCACGTGAGCTGTTGCCCTAGCTCAGGTCCAGCGTGCATGTGGGCACCCGCCAGCTGATTTTTGGCTCGCACGGAGGCTCTGGGAGGGCGTTTTTGGCCTCCAGAGGGCCTCCAGGGTGGCAGGGGAGGGCGTTTTTGCCCTCCCCAAGCTCCAAGAAAGCCTCTGGAGCCTGGGGAGGGCAAAAAATGGGCCTACCGGATCCACTGGAAGTCAGGAAATGGAGGAGCAGGGGTGCGTGGGGGAGCATTGAATATGGGTGTGGGCACGTGCACACGTGCGATAGCGCACGTGTGCACTATTTCGGCACCCGAGGAAAAAAAGGTTCGCCATCACTGGTCTAGAATATTGTACACAGAAAGTCAGCCTCTTTGCTTTAGAAGGGTACTGAATAAAATATGGCTTTTCAAATTCTACTTTTAAATAGAAAGTAAAGCTTTTTCAGAATAATTTTGCTTACAAGTAAATTGGGCGTCAGTGCAAACAACTAATGAGAATACACACATTAATTGTAAAGCAATATGCTATAAAGGAGATATATAAATATTCATTATAGGGATTACTACCATTTTTCTTTCTACCTTTGTGGAGCAGTTTTGCAAAAAATAATTCCAGTAGAAAATACTTTTCTTTCTTCCACTAGCAAGTCTTGAAGAACAATATGCTGACCGGGTTTCAAATATCAGAGGCAAATGTCCAGTGGACTAGAACAGGTCAAAGGCTGCTGATTCAAAAGTCTGCCTTCTGTTTTAAAGAGAGATTAATCATGTAAACCTAGGAAGTTAGAAATACTTTTGATGCCCTCTTCCATTTCCTTTATTTAGCAAATTATGTTACACTTTTTAAAAACCCTATGGCAGTGGTTCCCAACCTGTGGTATGTGTACCTCTAGTGGTACGCGAGGGCCTTCCAGGTGGTATGCGAACACTTTCGGGGTCATGAACGATTTTTAGTTAGTTATTTTTTACTTCACAAAAATGTTTACTGCCTAACACAACTGTTGCCACACGCCACCCATCTGGTCCCAGCGGCCTGAGAATCCAGATGCTGGATGCGCGGGGCCAAAAAAGGAACGGTACAATTATGGAAATAAAGTGATATCTGATCGAATTTAGTTTCTCTGGAACCAGGTGGTACGCGGCGACTTTACGGGACCTCCAAGTGGTACTCGATCACAAAAAGGTTGGGAACCACTGCCCTATGGTAATAGTCAGTTATCAAAACCGGCAGGTACCGGTTATAATTTTTTTAAAAATTATGAATGAAATTTCTTAGTAACCCATAATTTGTCATAGATATCAGAGTTTATGCATTATTTATTTATTTATTTATTTATTTATTTATTTATTTATTTATTTATTTATTTATTTATTTATTTATTTATTTATTTATTTATTTATTTATTTATTTATTTATTTGACAGCTGCTGCCCATCTCGCAGACATAACTCTGGTTAGCCTACAATAACAGCCAGTTGAAAGAATTAAAACAACAAAGACAATCGGACACAATTACAAATAAAATCAGAATAAAAATAAAAACGAGGGAGAGCAATCCATTGTCCTACATACAATATAGCCATCTTATAGGCTTCTCATTTCTCTGTGATTCCCCCAAGCCTGTTGAAAAAAAATAATAATCTAAATTTTCTATATGCCAGTAGGGTCAGGGGAAGGCTAATCTCATCTTGAGGGAAATGATGTCCCCAAAGATGTTTATTTTTTATTAAATCATATTTTATTCCCTGGAAGCTCAAGGATAAGTATGCTTTAATAGTAGCATTCTCTTTCTTTTTTCTGGTCTGTAGGGTACATTCCTGTAATTTCTGCACCGATGCTGTAACTGCTGAAGGTGTTCACAATATACATTTCTATTTGAATAAGATGCAAAGTCCCGATAGGTTGCCGGCCAGCTTTCCAAAATCCCGAGAGAGTGTGCAAAATTTAATAAAAATACTCAAGAAACTGTAAGTATCAAATTTATTCAGAGCTTTCTATGACTTATTTTGGTGGATACATAGAAAGCAACTATTTTTCAAAATATATCCTTTAGTTAGTATATAAATTTGCTATAAAAACTTTATGAAATTTTATTTTTATGACTATATGCTAATATAAGTTTAAATGCTTGTCCATAACATACCTAGATAATTTATCTTTAATGATAACTTGCATCAATTTACAGATCAACTTACAGATTACTAGAGTTGGAAGGGACCTTGTAGGTCATTTAGTCCAAGCAGGGGGGTTGCTAACTAAGGAGATTGGAAATGGCAGTCCAATCTCCTTTTGAAAGTCTCAAGTGTTGGAGCTTTCACAGCATCTTTGCAGTAGAGATCTTGTGTTGGAGTTAATTAGTTAATATAAAAAGTATATTAGCATATTAGCTATATTATACTATATAAATAGTAAGATAACTGAATTTACAACATACCACTTCATTGCAATTGGATTATTCAAGGCCGGCTAATGCAAGCTATTATTGTAATGTTATATACTTTCTATACTAAGATTGAATATTGTGATGTTAGATGCTTAAAAGTAGTTAATTTATATACTGTAAAAAGATTATAAAGCCAATGTGATTTTTGACATGTTTTTAATATATGCTTTATGATTAACTAGCTTAAGACATTTTACAAGGATGCCACAACGATCTGTGGCCTTTTATTGTAGAGCTTCCAGTATCTCTTTATTAATAGCATACACCGTGTGATTGTTAATAATCTTTTAATGTATAAAAAACAATTTATCTCTGAGATCAACAATATAACCCATCTGTGGATGATACAATTGAATATTCTGAAATCGGATATAAGAACAATGGGAAAGGTTTCCTCTTTCCTCAGCAAAATTCCCCCTAGCCTTCAAAGTATATAATTCAAAATTTGAATTTGAATTTTGGTGTTTTATAAATATACCTGTTCATTGCTGTTAGGTGATCCAAGGATTACTCATGCAAGCCATGATTGTGTAGTTGTATGTTTACCATATATTATTGAAAGTGATGGTTCAATATCCTCGATTGACAGGTACATGCACTGATTTAGAGCGGAACTACACTGAGAAATTTGACAAATTGGGAAGGCATTCTATATTTTTCCTGTTGATAAGAACAGGAGCTTCTGTGTATTCCATGCTCCCTTTATTGCTTTGTTTGTTATATTTGCTTCTTTCTATTTCTATGCTGACTGGGGAAATTCTGGAAGTTGAAGTCCACATATCTTAAAGTTAAAGGTTGAAAAATGCTGATATAGAGAATAATTTGAAGTGGGGATACAAGTAAAAATTCAAATGTGTCCTTTAATATAAAACATATTTATTTTTTTTAAACTGCATTTTTAGCAAAGTCCATATAAAACTGGAGAAATGAGGAGGATCACTTCTGTATAAGGCTTTAAAATAAAAACCTAAAACAAAACACCTGAATGTTAAAATAGGATATACTAAATGAATGGATGAAAAGCAGGCAGATATAGGAAAATGGCAGACAGGGAAAAATGCATATGGAAACAATGTTGGGGAGAAATATGGGATTATTCACAGGAATAAAACTTTTGCATTGATAGAATTAAAATTACAGTACTCTAATAGCAGCAGCAGCAATAAACAAAAACCCAAAGTCTACTATATTGCCTATATGAGTGCACTAGTCATGAGTGACTATTCGAAGTTACAACAGCACTGAAAAAAGTGACATGACTGTTTTTCAATTTATGACCAACTCAGCATCCCCATGTCACTTGATCAAAATTTGGGTGCTTGGCAATTGGGATGTATTTATGATGGTCGCAGTGCCCAGGGTTATGTAATCTCCCTTTGAAACCTTCTGACAAGCAAAGTCAATGGGGAAACCCGATTCACTTAGTTACTAATTTAACAACTGCAGTGATTCTCTTAACAAATGTGGCAAGAAAGGTCATAAAATGAAGCAAAGCTCACTTAACAAATGTCTTGCATAGTAATGGAAATGTTGGGTTGGATTGTGATTGCAAGTTGAGGACGACTTGTGCTCATTGTTTAATTATCTTATCATCTACTTTATTAGCTTAAATAAATTTTAAGATTCATTTCCATGAATCAGTATCTAAGTGGACTATAACACGGAACTTTCAGAAGTAACACTTTTTAGATTTAAAGAGAAGTCAGTTTGACTAACTTCCACTAGATATGGAAGTCATATCCTTAGCAAGAGTTCCCAATTCGATGCTCTCCTGAGGTTATAGCTCTTGAAGTAGCTATGTTCCAGGAACACATTGAGCAAGATATGCATGGTCTTTAGCTGTCAATGGATGAGAAAAGACAACTCTTTTAGGAAATTTATAACAATCTATTTTTGGGATTGCAGCAGTCTACTGTACGTTCTCTCCCTTTTGGTATATTGTAGCTAGTCACCTTATGATTCCTTGGGTCATTTCAATTTACCATGGGACTCATATTCATTGTACCATTGCTGAATAGGATTAGACTGTAGCCATTTTGGCTCTTCTTTATCACGATCACAGTTGGAAGTTGGTCCAAGCTAATTTGTTTCATTAATTTGCTTTTCTTGCTGAACACTCTGAGGAGCTTCTGGAATAGAGGACACCTAACCAAGTCTATCTAATATAGTCAGTATATTTGAGAAAGTACAGTAATTAAGCTTAAGTGGTGAAGTACATTTTTAACCAATTGAATAAGCAAGGCTAAAATGTTGTAATGTTTTTCAAGGCTACCTTGCTTATCATGAAGTTTAGGGCCAGGCAATGAAAGAATCAGAATATTGGATCTGGGATTGTAGGATAAATTGGGATTGCTCATAATGTGCTTGAATTGTGGTATTAATTGGCCACAAACTTGGTCTGATGGCTATTGCAGTTCTTTATTGCATCTACAACAAGTATTAGTATAAAATACTATTACAGTATTTTATTAGTTTTTTTTCTCCTCTGCGTTTTTATAAACTTAGTGCCTTTTAATCTTATAGCTGTTCAGAGGCTGATATGTTATCTTGTATATCTTCTTTTTCTTATTCTGTATTTTTATTATAGTATCACCACCCTAGAATAATTAAAAGTGATGGGCGGATTAAAATATTTTAAAGCAAGCAAGAATGATTTAGGAATAAGAATAAAGGATAAAGTGAATTAAACTTACAGTCTTTCAGTGAGTTTCTTAATGAGAAATAATAATTTGCAACCAAATAGTTGTGTTTAACAAAGGTAATGATAGGAAATGTTTCTCCTCATTTGTTATGTTTTTGGAACACTGTAGAGAAATATATAAACATCCTCAATTAATTTTGAAAACTGCAGCTATGAAGAAATAGTTTAACATTATTTAAAGGAAGGAGGGTTGGCTTTATGTCAGTTGCTTGAAATAAATCAAAGCTGTACTTTAAACCTTTTCCCTTTTCATGTAGAGATGAGCTCATAACTAGGTGTGAAAAAATAGTTTCAGCTTTCAACACATCAGGAATTACAAAATCCTTCCTTATCCATCTGCCAGAGAATCTGGTCCTAGGAGGTTAAAATCTAGAACACAATTTTTTAAACCCTAATCCTACCAATTAACAAGTTTTTCCTTTAGGGATTATGGTGAAATTAAACAGCAATATATTTTTTGTAGAGTAAAGATACATTTATATTTTTTACTAAAATGAATTCAAAAGGTGTTTCCTCAAATACTTCATTGTGAATGAGCAGCAATTTTTTTTAAAAAAATGCAGTTAGCTCATCAGGTGGGGATACTTCTGATGAAATCCACTTACCAGTTTCCTTTCTGAGGAGAATAACACTTTAACAGATTAACAGAGTTAAAAGGACCTTGCAGGTCATCTAGTCCAACTCCCTGCCCAAGCAGGAGACCTTTACATCTGCCTCTACCTAGGATCGAACACTCTAGAATTTCCTCCTCCTGCTCCTTCTCCTCCTCCTACCGTGTTTCCCTGAAAATAAGACCCTGTCTTATATTTTTTTGAACCCTGAAATAAGCGCTTGGCCTTATTGCCATGCACTCAAAAGCCCGATTGGGCTTATTATCAGGGGATGTCTTATTTTGGGGGAAACAGGGTACCATAGTTCTGAGTTGGATGGGTTCTGCTTGGGCTTTGAAATATATGGGGAAGCAAAAATGAACTAAATGAACAGTCACAACTAAATGAACAGGTGTGATGTGTAAATTTGTTAACTCATCATTGTTGAGTTAACTACCTATGGTAGTTGAGATGAGTCATGACCATTTAATGTTTGCCCCTATATCAACTGAGAATTAAACTCTGTTTTTTCCTTTCTTTCTCTAAATAAATTTAAAAATTTAAAATTTAAACAAATTCAGTTGCGGAAAAATGGAAGATTAACAGATTTATCAATTTGAATACTGAATTGGGATTTTTTTTCCAGACAAAGGGACGTGCATAAGCGCACCACTGTGCCTACTGCCCCTGTCTTACTGTCCTATTGTCCTCATTTATCTGTACTTCTTTGCTTATGTTATGTTTATACAAACACCTACTATCTTGTACATGTTTGACAAACAAATAAAATAAATAAATAAATAAAATTTATGTTGCAAAGTGAAAAAAAAAACTCCTTTCAAAGATGCAACTGGCAGATATGAATGGTCCATCCTGAGTGAAGGATATGTGAAACTCAAATGGATGAGAATGTTAAATTAAGTTCTTTATAGATGTTTGCCAACATTTTCAAATTTCATTATAAATTATTTCATTAGAAAACCTTTTCTCTTCCCCCTCCTTTTCCTTCTTTAGAAAATTGCTCATTAATATGAAATGAAATTTAATTCTACTATTCTTTTAGTTATTGAATGGTTGAGGGCTGTCTGTTTGCTTTTAAAAAATGCATTAGATATGTTAATTTTTTAAAAAAATGTGATGCCAGAGCAGGAAATCATGTCCATGGTTGTCCTGTTTGACCTTGCCCCTTCTCCAAAAGAAACCACAACAAAACAACTGGTAATTTTTTAATTTTATTTTTTATTTATTTGTCAACATGTGTACAAGATAACAGGTAAGATATAAACATAAACAAAAGCAAATTATGTATAGGTAAATTTGGACAATAGGACAGAAGGACAGGGACGGTAGGAACGATGGTGCGCTTATGCATGCCCCTTACAGACCTTTTAGGAATGGGGTGAGGTCAACTGTAGAACTGTAATGTATTTAGAAGAATCTGTAAACACGAAGTTTTCAAGCTATATGTTTCTCATTTGAGACATAAAGTATAATTTTGCAGGATAGTACATATCTCTAAATTGAACTATCCTGCTTTCTTTATTATTTCAAGAAAGCAATTCTACAGAAAAACAGCAAGCCATATTGCTTTTAGCTGGATCCATGGGAGGATTTGAATTAAAAATCTCAGCAAAAGTTCAATATTAGAGCATTATCAATAAGAATAACATAATATCAGTTTTGAGGTGGGAGATAGCCATTCTTAAATCTGGCTTCTCCCAGACCTGTATTTTTATTTCTTTGCTTATTTGGGATTTTTGTTGCTTTGCTTTGTAACTAATCTAATGTGTTCTTATAGTGGCTTACAAAAATAGTGATTATGATTGTGAGAAACCATAGGATTAATCACAAAGTAAAACATTAAACATTTTTAAAATGTTTAATGATATATTTAAAAAAATGCCCCCAACATTTCTGCACTACACTGTAGATATATGACTGCAAATTTAACTTGATGATTATGTAATTATAAAAATCTTGCAGGTCTCTTCATCCCATCTTGTAGGTCCTCCCAACCATGATCCCCACTATTTATTGTACAACATCATAGAACAGGTATGAAGGGGATTTATCATACCTGTGACATCTAAATTGATACACAGAATAGAGAGAAATATAATGTTGGAGGGTAGTCTTCCACTTAGACTTCCACATACATGGATGTTTAGCCATGCCTTCAATTATTTTTGAAGGATGCTGTTCCCTTGCCAGTCTTGAAATTAAATGTCAACAATTGAACAAAATGTTTTTAGCTATTCTTCACTTTCCACTGGA
The DNA here is from genome assembly GCA_023053685.1 of Diadophis punctatus similis. Taxonomy (NCBI): domain Eukaryota; kingdom Metazoa; phylum Chordata; class Lepidosauria; order Squamata; family Dipsadidae; genus Diadophis; species Diadophis punctatus. The sequence goes on from JALIGW010000003.1 coordinate 176,393,532, forward strand.
TATTTTACCTCAGGGCAACTCATTTCAGAGAGAATTGGCAGCCAAGAGTTAGAATGTGGCCCTGTGTGAAGAGCATAAACTAACCTTTTCATTTCAGGACATTCCAATGATTTTTGTTTTAATTTGTGTGCATAAAATTGATTTCAAAGAGATCAAAGGTATGAATGACATACCTTTAATTTACAAGATGGAAAAAAAAGTTTGTTAGACAAAGCAATAGTTTAAACATTTATTTTGTAATTAAAACAAGAGAGGTTTAAACTTCAGAAAGAGCCTTTTGCACTTTATTCCCACAACGCTAATATTTTGTAACCCATTATTCTGTAATTATTATAAGACTCTTTTGAATTGTACCATATTTAATTGACTGAGCTGTGAATATCTTTCTCTTTATAGTGGGGGACAAGTGAGAGTTGAATCCAATCACCAAAAGCCAGAAGCAAAGGAAGACTGGTACAATTACAATAATCACTTCCTTAAATTTTAAAAACCTTGTGGCTCCTTTGTGTGTATGTACTCTAGATTTTTATTAATATTTGGCCACATTTCAACATATATCATGTCTCCTTTATTGCTGTTAATAATTATTGGATGAGACCAGAAGTCCATCCCATATGTCATCCTAAAGAATGGCCAGATAGATTTTTTGAGGAGAAGGTTTTAAGTAAGAACTAGGACAACTACAGGTAACTGTACACTTGATTTTTATTTTTCTCTGAGTCTGTGAATTTCTCCAAAATATGTTAAACATGCTGCAATAGCTTAAAAGCAGAATGTATAGATCATGGCAATCAGTAGTGGGTTCTGAATTAGTTTGCTACTGGCTCGCGCGTGCACGGAATACTTCTGCGCATGCGCAAAAGCGTCTCAGGCAGGTGGGCAGAGCCTCCTGCCGCTGCTGTTACTGGTTCTAAGAATTGGTCCGAACCGGGAGCAACCCACCGCTGATGGCAATGTGGGGGGCAGCACCTACCTAGTCTTCTTTGGACTCAGAAGCTAAGCAGGGTAAGTTCTGCATAACGTTCAAAAGATCTTCAGCAATGCCAGGCTATTGGTTATACTGGGAAGTTGAAATGATATCCTAAAAGAAGGGAATGGCAGAAAGACAACTTATTTCCATAAAGTCATCAACCATGATATCCACTGTTAATTGTACAATCTCATTAGGCAATGGTATAGGGGATGTCTGACTATTTATCAAAGTGAGATATCTGTATAAATGTATAGAATAGAGAGAAATAAGTAGATGGAATTGGAAGATGGAACAAGATGACAATAAATGTGGTCTTTAGATATATTTGTAGCATAAATGTACCTTGGAGGGTATACTGAAATCTTCTCCTCCTTATAACACTTCTACGTCCAAGACAGGGGTGGGTTCTAACTTACCTCGCTGCCGGTTTGCTTCCTCCCACGCCGTGTGGCCACGCCGCATGGGCGCGTGTGCACTTCGTGCACGCACGCATGCGCAGTAGCAAAAAAATCAAGATGGCGACACATACACAGGGTGAAATCCAAATTTTTTACTACCGGTTCTGTGGGCATGGCTTGGTGGGCGTGGCTTGGCGGGCGTGGCAGGGGAAGGATACTGCAAAATCTCCATTCCCACCCCACTCTGGGGCCAGCTGGTTCTCCGAACTACTCAAAATTTCTGCTACTGGTTCTCCAGAACCTGTCAGAACCTGCTGGATTTCACCCCTTCTTCTCTCTCTTTCTCTTTTTTAGTTAGGCAGCAACAATAATTTTGTCAATGTGCTTGGCTTCATTATAACTGAGATAAGTATTCTTCCCTTTATTTCTATGTGTTTGGTGTTGAATCAACCCTGGTAATCAGTAGAGTGACAGATGCTGCAGTGAGATCACCCTTATTTTATTTTCAGTGGCCTCATTGTTGCCTATTTACAGCCATAGGAACTCCTCTTAGGCTTTGCCCACTGCAGTGCTTCTGAGCATCCATGCCAAGTCATTGGACTTTTCCTGATCAGCCGATTGACTCACATTGGACTTCTACCTACTGTATCTTTCCCATGAGTTTTTCCTCTACCTTCCCCAACTGTTATAGCTTGAAGCATACAGCTAGGGTTTTCCTTTTGGCTTTAGACGGTACAGCTTCCAGCTCTATGGATAAAAGAAGAAAAAAGTCTTTATGGTTCTCTTGATTAAAAAAAGAAACCTGTCAGTCTAGCCAGCTTTAAACTGCAAGTGCAATTCTCCCACAGTCTCATGGCTATGCTTCAGAGGTGGTATTCAGCAGGTTCTGACCAGTTCTGGAGAACCGGTAGGCAGAAATTTTGAGTAGTTCGGAGAACTGGTACATACCACTTCTGACTGGCCCCGCCCCCATCTATTCTCTGCCTCCCGAGTCCCAGCTGAATGGGAGGAAATGGGGATTTTGCAGTAACCTTCCCCTGCCACACGCACCAAGCCACACAACACCCACCAAGCCACACCCACAGAACCGGTAGTAAAAAAATGAATCCCACCACAGCTATGCTTATACCATCCAAAGCTAGGCTGTAAATTCCTGGGTTCCGCCCAGAGGTGGATTCCTGCCTGTTCCTGCCGGTACGGTTAATAGCTGTTGTTCGGCGCAGAGCTGAAGACGCTGCTGCCGTTCGCGGTGCGGGAGCTTTCCCCGGGCGCTTTCCCCGCCTGCATGGATGCCGCCAATTGTGTTCTTTTGCCCTCTGCGCATGCAGAATGCTTTGCGCATGCACAGAGGGCAAAAGAACACAATTGGCGGCGTCCATGCGGGTGGCGGCAGCGCCCGGGGAAAGCCCCCACGGCAGCAGCGTCTTCGGCTCTGCGCCGAACAACAGCTATTAACCGTACCAGCAGGAACCTACTGCTGGTTCCACTACACAGCAACATCAGCATAAGCAGGTGGAGTTATGTCAAAACCAGAGGGAAGGGAGGGAGTGTGAGGTGCTTCCTTTCATGCTGATGTAGACCCCCTTCTTTCCTCAAGATGTATGGCTTCAAATCCCAGTTTATTTCAGTCAATTTCACTCGTAAATCCTAGTATTAAAGGCTAGGATTAAAGAGGCTTTCTCCAGCCTGATGCTCTGCAGATGTAGGGGAATTATGTGAGTTAAAAAGCAGGGGGTTGAGGAACTTTGGATTACTGTGATCAATTAAGATAAGACATTACTGAAAAAAATTGGTGGCTCCCTACCTCCTTACTGTTTTTTCTGATACTGGGTATTAAAGCAAAAAGTATGATGATATCTTCAAACTCTTTGTTTCTCCCCCCCCTTCCATTGGAAGTTGTTTGCAGGTGGAAAGAAACTCAGAGCAGATAAAAATGTGCTGTTCCAGTTTTAAATTTCCAGCTGTAGCCAGTTGTAACCTGAAAGCTAAAGTCTGATAGAAACCTTCATATACCTGGTTTTTAAATAGAATATTATTAAGAATTTTCCAGATTGATTAGCCATCACATCGGTGTCACAAGTCAAATACAATATGTAGCAATAGTAAAGAGATTGCCATCAATTTAAAAAAAATACTATGACACTATTCTTTAAATCATTTCCATGGTTTCCATCTATTCCTTCATACCTGGTTTTTAATACTAGAATATATAAGAGATATAAAAACATTGCTTCTCAACATAAACATTGTCTATTGAGTTGGTTTAGCATACAGATTCTCTAATCATAAGCTTGGGAGTTGCCTCCAGAATCCATTTCAGTAGATCAAAATTCTCTCTACTTCTTTCAGTGGTACATGGAGACAATGGATTAGAGAAAGTAGCAGGGAACATAAAGAATGCTTGAGAAATCCAACAAAGAATGTTCTTCATTTTTCTGTAACTTATTTTCTTTGTAACATTGATTATTCCCATTCCCAAGGTTGGAAGTAATCAGAGGCAGGTTCCTAAATTTTTTACTACCACTCTGTGGGCGTGGCTTATTTGTTGTGTGGTTTGTCAGCCATGTGACCGGGTGGGCGTGGGCCTTGGGAACTTGGCAGCGGCCGGAGAAGCAGGGGGGCATTGCCCACCCGCAATGCAGCCCCCGCAGCGGGAGCACAACACCGCGGCAGCGGTTCTTCTAGGAGGCTCCGTCCGGCCTGAATGCTTCTCCCCATTCGATGATCCTAGGCTCCTGCTGCCCATTCCCCCTCCCCTCAGCTCAAGAAGCCTCGAACGTGTGAAAATGCCTAGGATCATCACCACACGTTCGTGGCTTCTCGGACTGCTGAAGGGAGGGGAATGGAGATAGCTCCTGCCGCCCATTCTTTCAGCATCTCACGCGCTCCCTCAGCCATCCTCCCCTGCTTGGACTCACTGTGGGGTAGGAAGGCAGCGCATGTGCAGTGCCGGAAGCTCGGCTTCTGAGCATGCGCAGAAGAAATTTTTTTTAAAATGTAAAAAAAAATTTTAAAAAAAATGGCGGCGCCCAGGCACCGGCAACCGACCGCACCGGTACTGTGACATCACCAGCGGGCTGCTACCGGTGCTATAGAGTGGACCGCACTGGTAGGAACCCACCATTGGAAGTAATCAATCAAAAGTGTCCATTTCAGTGGGAACTTTATCAAGATTAATACAATTTATTAATACAACAGAAACAATTAAGGAAGAGAAAGAAACTGAAAACAAAATAGAGAAGAAAAGAGCATAATACAGTTTCAGTTATGTATACTTAAGATTAATTACCCAGGATAGCAAGAAACATTTTCTTAGTATATGATGAGTTCGAAGAAAAGACTTGATGGAAATCAGTAAGGTAAAGCTGGGTGGTATTTCCAAGAATAAGGAGCAACAAAGGAAAATGTTTTTGAATAGTATAGCATTCTTAGGAAAGAGTCTCATTAATAAGTTTAGGATTGTTCAGAGTTGCATCCTGATAATTTATTGGGAGCATGCATGAAAACTCAGCAGATTTCCTTGTCATGTAAAAGCTTGTCACTTCTCAAAAGCGACAACTCTATGGGAAATTCAGAAATCTCAATTGATATCTCCCAAGTCTTTTCTGCTTGGTGCTATTGGTAAATTATGTTTGCCTTGCCACCCTGGTACAGGATACATATGGGAAGAGGGCTACAGTTCACAATGCCTTTTAGTCAATCAAGATTCTCAATAGAAAGCAAGGAACCAGCTTCACCCAAAGCCACATTTTGAATATTGTAACGGAAGCTAAACCAAAAATAGGCAGATCAACAAATACTTATTAGTGCAATTAAGATTAAACCTAAATTTGATTTTATTTAATTCAATGTTTCCTTAATTTAATTAATTATAATTATTTATTAAATGTTCTAAGAATTACAACATGGCAACAATGTTTGGATTCTGTAGCTGCATCCAAGATGTTCTAGGGCTGCACGAAAAAAACCTGGGTGTTTTTCCCACTCTGCCTTCCTACACATCTCCCAAGGCTCTCCAGAAGATGTCATTCATTTGGATATGTATTCCACTTATATAATCCTGTTCCAATATTTATAGACTCTAAAAAATTTGGATTATATATGTACCTATGATACTTGGGGAACCACCTATCTCCCATATCGGCCTGGCTGATGTGATCATGGGAGAAGGAAGGAGCCCCCTATAATCTGAAAATCTGTTATTTATCTTACAATAAGTAACTTTGTTAAATAATTTTAAATAGTTGTAGAAGAAAAGCTAATGTTATCAATATAAATAGAAAAAATGTTATATATTTCATTTGAAATAGAATGGAACTGTCTAATTACTTTGGTTGTTACTTATCACACAGTAAAGTTTTCATGCTTCAACAATTTTATCAGTACAAATTCCTATAACTATTTATGTATGCAAATATACACTATTAAATAAAATAATTTTGCTAGGTGAGTTGTAGTTCTAAAATCAAGTTAACCTTTAAATCACTTTTTCATAGGCTCATGTATAACAAACAGTTTTAACAACACAAGTTTAAATACATAACTACTGTTCTAATTACTGAACAAGTTTTTTGTCAATGTGGCTCAGACTCTTAGGCATTTCAGAAAAAAACAAAGCAAGTATATCTGATCATAGTCCTTTTTCATTTGCTTTTTTGAGTACACTATAGTCTTTCGTAAGTTTTCAGGACAATCATCACTACATAATGTTTATATTGCAATGATGGTGTTAGTTTCTGTCTGAGGATTGTTACAATTGATGATGTTCATCCATTGTGTTCGAAGAGGACCTTGACATCTAACAGGTTGTGGGTTGTCCACGATGTGTCTGCAGGTGGCTGGTAAGGCCTTTATGGGCACGAAATGTTCTGCCACATGTTGGGCAGACATGTGTAGGCACCATTGTTGCAGCATTTGCAGCTCTGGCTTTGCGGAGTGCTCGCTTCTCTTCTGCTAAGGCTGTTCTTCTGTCCTCAGATGTCTGGCAGCCTTGGTGGATCAGCGTACACCATGTTGATCTTGTGCCAGGGTTTCCCAGGAGGTGGTGTCGATATCCAGGGACTTGAAGGAGGCTTTCAATGTGTCTTTGTATCGCTTCTTTGTCCCCCGTGCAATCGCTTTCCTTGAGACAGCTCACCATAGAGAAGCTGTTTGGGGATGCGATGGTCTGGCATCCTTGCAACATGGCCTGCCCAGCGTGTCTGGGCTTTCATCAGCAGGGTGTGAACTGATGGCAGGCCTGCTCTGGAGAGGACTTCTGTGTCTGGCACCTTATCCTGCCACCGGATCCTCAGAATTCTACGGAGGCAGGTCATGTGGAAGTGGTTCAATTGCCTAGCGTGCCTCCTGTATACAGTCCAAGTCTTACTGACATACATCAGGGTAGTTAGCACTACTGCTCGGTAGACTTTGAGCTTTGTAGCAAGGCTTATTCCATGGCGGTCCCACATGTTGGTCAGTAGTCTGCCAAATGCAGAGCTTGCCTTGGCAATCCTGCAGTTGACCTTATGTCAATTGTCATTGCACGGGAGAGGGTGCTGCCAAGGTATGTAAATTGGTCCACTGCTTGCAGCTTTTGTCCCTTCACTGTAATGGTGGGCTCTTGGTGTTGAGCTTTCGGAGCTGGCTGATGCATCACTTTGGTCTTCTTTATGTTGATAAGGAGGCCAAAGTTGTCGCATGCTGCTGCAAATTTGTCCACACTGGCTTGCATTTCCTGCTCTGATCCAGCATTCAGGGCACAGTCGTCAGCAAAGAGGAGGTCACGTAGCACAGTCTTCTTTATCTTGGTGACAGCCTGGACTCTTCGCAGGTTGAACAGTTTCCCATCAGTCCTGTATCTCAGGCTAACTCCCAAGGAACTGTTCTGGAAGGCATCTGACAGCATGGCTGAAAACATTATGCTGAACAAGGTCAGTGCCAACACGCACCCTTGCTTGATCCGTTTGTAACAGGAAAGGCCTCTGAAGCTTCTCCATTGTCCAGAACATGAGCCATCATACCATCATGGAACTGACGTACCATCAGGATGAATCTATCAGGGCACTCAAATTTTGACATGATGCGCCACAGACTTTTACGACTGACGGTGTCAAAAGCCTTAGTGAGATCCACGAAGGTGGTGTACTATTCACGATTCTGCTCTTGACACTTCTCTTGGAGCTGTCGGGCTGTGAAGATCATGTCCACAGTGCCACGCTTTTTGCAGAAACTGCACTGTGCCTTGGGTAATAAACCCTGTTTCAGGTGGTCAGTCAGGCGGTTCAGCAACACTCATGCAAGGATCTTGCCTGCGATGGAAAGCAGTGATATTCCTCTATGATTGTCACAGACTTGTCGATTCCCTTTCCTCTTGTAGAGGTGTATGATGGATGCATCTTTCAGTTCCTGAGGAATGGATCCTTGATTCCAGAAAGACTGAAACAGCTGAGTGAGTTTGTCAACAAGCACTGCACCGGCATCCTTATAGACCTCCGCTGGGATCACGTCAGATCCTGGTGCCTTGCCCCTGGACAGCTGGCTGATGGCCTGTAGGGTTTCAGTCTTTGATGGTGGGGAGTCCAGGCTGTGGTTGATATCCACCTGGGGCATTCTATCAATCGCCTCGTTGTTGATGGAAGATGGGCAGTTCAATACGGATTGGAAGTGCTCAGTGCATCGTTGTAGAATCAGAGTCTTCTCAGTGATGAGAGTTGCACCATCTGAATCCAGTAGAGGGGAGCTCCCTGAGGCTGAGGTCCATACAAGGATCTGAGGGTTTTGTAGATTGTTATAATTATTATTTTAATGAACCACTGCCTTTGACTGATATATTAGAACAAGTGTGTGTGTGTGTGTGTGTGTGTGTATGTGTGTGTGTGTGTGCGCGCACGCACGCACATGTGCCCATAAACATTGATAAGGTGTTTTTCAATTAAAGAATGGGGGAGAGAGAAAATATTTGAGCTTTTTCCTATTTGCTTTTCCATAAAAAATTTATCAACCAGTTTCCAAGGACTAGACCAGTGATGGCTAACCTTTTTCTCGTCGTGTGCTAAAAGCATGCACGCTCGTGTGCGACAGCGTGCGCACGTGCTGGCACCCATAATGCAATGCATCCCCGCGCATGCCCATGGGATCCCTCCATGCTCCCCATGCCCCTACGCATGTGTATGTGAACCCCACCCCCCATTTTGGGCCTAGCAGACCTCCCTGCAGCCTCCTGGGATGAAAACCAGGCTGTGGGGGGGGGACGCGCCGCATCCTCCACGCCCTGTTTTTGGCATAGCAGGCATCCCTGCATCGTCCTGGGACCAAAAATGGGCCACGGGGGGTGCCACACACACCCGCACTCCCCTCACCTCCCACCCATGCGCACATGACCCCCGCCCCCTGTGCATGCACATGCGACCCCCCTGCTCATGCACACATGTCTTCTGCCCCACCCCCTACACATCATAAAAATCAGCTGGCTGGTGAGAGGCGCGCACATGCGTGGTGGTGCTGAGCTGGGCGACGGCTCGCGTGCCTATGGAGAGGGCTCTGCGTGCTAGCTGTGGCACGCGTGCCATAGGTTCGCCATTATGGGACTAGACCTTGCCAGTTAAATAACATCTCCAACTAGCCTCACTAGCATACAAATTCATTTATTTATTTTATTTATTTTGTCAAACATGTGCGAGATAACAGGTATAAGTATAAACATGGACATGAGCACAGGAAATGAGTACAAATAAATGGGGCCAGTAGGACAGGGAAGGTAGGCACGCTGGTACGCTTATGCACACCATAATATATAAATATGTACATATCAAATATACATTTTTTTTCAGTGACTGCTGCCTTCTTCCTGCCTCTTGAATTTGAAGCTCAGGTGATTAATAACTGATTCTTTAAGCACAGACTGATAATCACCCAATGACTAGTGAATTATATTTACCATATTTTTCGGAGTATAAGACGCACCGGAGTATAAGACGCACCTTAGTTTTTGGGGAGGAAAATAGGGGAAAACAATCTGCCTACCAGGTATTCATCTGGCTAGCATCCTTAGTCTGGTCAGCTTCAGCACATTATTTTATCCCCTGGTTAGGACTTAAAAAAACCTTCTTCTGAGAGAGTAACAATGAAAGAACCTGCAAGCCAGTAAGAGCTGGGAAGATTGTTAGCACCTGGTTAGGGCTAGAAAAAAAACTTACTCGGAGCAAGTAGAGCAATGAAAAAAAAACCTGCAAAGACTTAGTGCTGGAAAAACATTCTTCTGAGAGAGTAACAATGAAAGAACCTGCAAGCCGGTAAGAGCTGGGAAGGTAGTTAGCACCTGGTTAGGGCTAGAAAATAACTTACTCGGAGCAAGTAGAGCAATGGAAAAAATTCTGCAAAGACTTAGGGCTGGAAAAACATTATTTGGAGAGAGTAACAATGAAAGAGCCTGCAAGGTAAGAGCTGGGAAGATCTGTTAGCACCTAGTTAGGGCTGGCAAAAAAAAGCTACATTCGAAGTATAAGACGCACCCAAATTTTCAGCCACTTTTAGGGAGGAAAAAGGTGCGTCTTATACTCCAAAAAGTACGGTAGCTTGATGAGTCCTTGACATGTCAAAAATCAGTTGTTCATGGTGTGGAGAGTTTGTTTTAAGTCTTCAAGTTTCTTCAGTTATAAATCCATCACTTTTGTTTTAAGTAGGACAATTTCACTTCCTCATCCTTTCAACTTCCAGACTTTGCATACACAGCATTCATATCCACGCTGTTAATGTATAGTTGCTGAGTTGTATTCAGTTATAATTTGTTTCTTTCAACACATAAGAGAAAATTAAGTAGATTCCTCCCCTTTCCTGTGACAAATATTTGCAATAACTTGTTGGGAATAGTCATATTTGACTATTTTAGAAGGCAACTGGGCTCATTCATCACTGCAGTCATATTATTGCTGAGAACATTTATTCAAGACTACGTGGAGTGCAGTGGTCTGATTCTTAATTCTTCTCAGCTTTATGATTTCCACATCTGAACCTCTGTCACGATTTTCACATTTGCAAGCAATAAAAACCAATGCAGATAGGTCTGATATTTATTAATTCACAAACAATAAAACAAAACATACATAATGTGGTGTGAAAGCTGCAGGGTTCTAAGAAATACATATTAACATCTGCTGATTAATCTTATTGCTTCATTAAACAGACTTAGATTTGCTCTGGGCTACTTGCAGTTTAACTGTCTAGCTTTTTTTCATCTGGATGGAAGTGCCTGACTATTTTATGAATTTCAGTTCTTATGCAAGCAAGAATAATGAAAGATTTATCTCTGTCTGTCTCTGTCTCTGTCTCTGTCTCTGTCTCTGTCTCTTCTGCCTGCCTGCCTGCCTGCCTGCCTGCCTGCCTGCCTGCCTGCCTGCCTGCCTGCCTGCCTGCCTGCCTGCCTATCTATCTATCTATCTATCTATCTATCTATCTATCTATCTATCTATCTATCTATCTATCTATCTATCTATCTATCTATCTATCTATCTATCTATCTATCTATCTATCTATCTATCTATCTATCTATCTATCTATCTATCTATCTATCTATCATCTATCTCTATCTATCTATCTATCTATCTATCTATCTATCTATCTATCTATCTATCTATCTATCTATCTATCTATCTATCTATCTATCTATCTATCTATCTACCTACCTACCTACCTACCTACCTACCTACCTACCTACCTACCTATCTATCTATCTATCTATCTATCTATCTATCTATCTATCTATCTATCTATCTATCTATCTATCTGTCTATCCATCCTAATCTATTTATCTGTTTTCTATCTACTTATCCATTCATTCAACCTCCACATTCCATCATAGACAGCATGTAGATCGGGGTGTCAAACCTGTGGCCCACGGGCCGGATGCGTCACACGTCCGCCATGCCCACTCCCAGTTTAGCTAAGGTGGAAAAAGTTGCGATGCTTCATGAGATGACAACATGATGCCGTGAGTTTGACACCCCTGATGTAAATAATCAAGATGTGGATTGCTTCTTAAGATTAATTTTAGGAATATTATTAGGTTTACGGAAATATATAGAGTATATTTTTTCCCTTTTAGAGTTAGGTCCTTTCTAATCTTTGGATGTAGCTTCAGAAGTCATCAGCCTTTAAAAAAATATATGAAGGAAGGCAGCAGAATGAAACATGCCTAGTAGTGAACAAACTGGTTTTAATGTACATGAGTACACTTTTTACAGGTTAAGGGCCAGGGGCAGGTTCCTCTTACCTGGCTACCGGTGCGCTGCGCGCGCATCATCACGTTTTGTGCACGTGCACGCTCTCTATGTGCGCACGCCCCTGCACATCATTTTGCTTCCATGCATGCGCAGGAAGCAAAAAAAGGCCAAAAATTCAGAAAAAAAGATGGTGCCGCGTGACAGACCGGTGAAGATGGCACCGGAGCCATCGCGCTCAAATTGCGCAATCGGCGGGTCCCTACCGGAACGGCCGAGTGGACCGCACCAGTAGGAACCCACTACTGTTAAGGGCTCTATTTAGTCTTTATATAATAGGCTAGGACATGCCTACTATACATGCAATGCAGAAAAAAGAACCAGGAAAGTAGGCACCACCAAACAAACCTGGATTTAATTAAAGTGTAATTAAAATTTATTTAAATGAAAGTAACATGATGAATCCTTTTGTATTAATAGTTTTCTCTTCCACCACACTTCAAATTGACAGTTAAGTGAGAAATTCTGGAGAGGTTTTGACAGCTGCACTCAAGGTTTCAGGATCTGCACCTGGCCTCAAGAGCTCCTGTGATACCTAATTTAGCTTTTATTTTAAATTATCTGCAACTGTTTTGTCTTGCCACTAAAATTATCTTGGAAATTAGATGAATACAAATGAGGGCTACCACATCTAGGCTAAACAATCTAGATGGGCACTAGATTTCAGCAAAGAGATACATAAAAAATATTCTAGTACGGTAGTCCTCCAGAGTTTTGCAGTCCATGTATGGTAACCTTAATTTGAATCCCAAAGAAAGATCTTTTTCTTTTTCAACATCAATTTTCAAATGTGATTTCAGAACAAAAGCCATAGATTTTCAAAACAATAAACTTAGGATTGAAATGAAAATTCTCGATAGATTTTTCCAAGTTATTTTATTTTTGAGATAGGTATGAGCAATATTCTTAGAAACAGGTCGCTGATTTTGACTATTGTAACCCTTGTGCCATGTATTTGTTCAGATCTTCACTAGATGGCAGTAGAGCACACAGAAGTGAGCTGATGCATACTAATATAGCAGTTCATATTGGAATGCTACTTTCTGACTAGACATGTTCAAGGTAAAAAGACTGCCATATTTAACACAGTCTTAGTGAAAAAATTCCCTGTAAAGAATTGCTAGTATAGTAATGCCCTTACTATAGCAAGACACTTTTGAAATTCTGTATATAGTTCTAATCACTATATTAAAAAAAAATATTGCAGGATTGGAAAAGTTTTATTTTATTTTTAAAAAATAAAATATTTTTTATTTTAACCTAACCCCCAACATTAGGTTAATTAGAGGGAGTAAGCTCCCCATGAGGAATTACTGCTACAATTGCTACTTTTTAGCTTGGACAAAAAATGAATAATATAAGTATAGTATGGAAACTTAGGATACAGAGAAAACTTTTTCTAGTCTCCTCCCTACGTTAGAACTGCAGCTCATCCATATAAATGTGGGTGTATTCAACCCCAATAAAATGGACTTCTTTATAATAAAACTGGATATAAAACTGGAATTTGCTGCCCTCATATGTGTAAATTAGAGGGCTTTAAAAGAAATACTACTTATGGAATGTGGGACCAGTATGTCTCCACCTATTTTTTTACAAGCAACTCAGAAACATGTTGTTTGCTGGTGTGGGCTTATGCCCAACTTAAAATGCTATTCATCTATCCATAAATCAGCATGATATAAAACTTCCTGCTACCAAACAGTTCCTTACCCATCCCCAGGCATAATGCTGGAAAATCCTGCTTCCCTTATTTATTGTGCAGAAGCAGGGGTGAAATGCTACCGGTTCGTCCCAGTCCGTGCGTACCGGTAGCAGCGGCCGCCGGTGGTTCGGAGAACTGGTAGAAGCGGCAGAGTGAGGCTCCGCCCACCTGCCCGGACATCGCCATTTTCTTGTTTTTAAGCCTCTGCGCATGCGCAAAGCGTTCTGCGCATGTGCAGAGGGTGAAAAAACAAGTGTGATGGGCACATACTTCCGAACCAGTAGGGAAGGTAAGTAGATTTCATCGCTGTGCAGAAGGTACATTAAGAAGAGCTTAGCTCTGACACTCATTTGAAAGAAATGTTTGGGATTGCACCCAGGACAAAGTTGCTACACTCATATATTCTCTTTTTGGCAGACTGCTTAAAAGGGAACATATTAGTTTAACACTAGTTAAACTAAAGATAACTTTAAGATGCATTACATATGGGTTGGAGATGAGAAGAAAGCAAGGTCATGAGGACATGGCAATAAAAAGAGGTTGATGGACAGGTTCATGCCATGATTAGGTGACAGTGGGGAAAGGTTCTGCAATAAACGAATTGTTGAACTACATTGACCGTTGGCTTGATCCAGCAGGACTATTTTTACATTTTTGTTTTTCTTCTGTTCAGTTGTATCTGAGTCTCAGAAATTGCCTGGACAAGCCTGTGAACATTTCTTGGCAAGGTTTTTCAGAATTGGTTTGCCATTGCCTTCTTTTCTAGGTAGGGCTGAGAGAAAGTGACTAGTTCAAGGTTCCTCCAGGTGGCTTTGTGCATAAGGCGAGATTAGAAGAACTCACAGTATCCCAGTTTCTACCCTGATACCTTAACCAGAACACCAAACCGGTTCTCTTTTCTTATGCTTGAACATATTCATAGAGGATTGCATCCAGTTTTGGTCACCACAATATAAAAAAGATGTTGAGACTCTAGAAAAGAAGAAAAGAGCAACAAAAATGATTAAGGGACTGAAGGCAAAAATGTATGACGTATGGTTGCAGGAATTGGGTGTGTCTAGTTTAATGAAAAGAAGGAGTAGAGGGCAGGGGCGGGTTGCTTACTTACCTCGCTGCTGGAGCCATGCACGCGCATTTCCACGCTTTGGGGGGGCGCTCGCTCGCTATGTGCGTGCACTCCCTTGCGTGATTTTGCTTCTGCGCATGCGCGGAAGCATAATCGCACCGAAATCTTGCAAGGGGACACACGCGTGTGCAAGTTTTTGGCATGATTTTGCTTCCGCGCATGCGCGGAGGCAAAATCTTGCTGAAATCTCATACATGTTTGCGTCCCCTCACGAGATTTCGGTGTGATTTTGCTTCCGCCCATGCGCAGAAGCAAACTTGCGCGAAAATCACCAAAAATGACAGGAAAAAAAGGGCGACGCGCTGGGTGGACCGGCAGAGAGGGCTCCGGAGCGGTTGAGAAATCCGCCGCTCCCTACCGGAGCTGCGTACCGGGCAGCTCCGGCAGGAACCCACCTCTGGTAGAGGGGTCATATTATAGCAGTGTAATTATGGGCTCAATTATGGTCATAAGTTGAGGACTATCTGTATGTACTATGCATTATGAATTTTTCTCTAAAAATGCACGAATAACGTATTCCATACAGGACAAAGGTTAAACCAGCATTCACTGTCTCCATCTTGAGTGATCAATTTGTCTGATAGGCAACAGGGGAAAAGTATCTCATATACATCCTATGCAGACAAAGGCAGACTCTTTTCGAGCCTTAATTGGTATTAGTATCTTGATTTCCATACCAAAACTTAGAAACCTAACCCGGCTGAAAGAAATATGAGCCCACTTTACTGTCCTACTAGTATGCCATAAATAAGTAGAGTGATTCTTATTTTTTTTAACAAAAGCAAGCAAACAGTATCTTATATAATCTTTCTATTTTTCATGCAAGGATGCATGAAAGGATAGACGTTATAATAGACAAGACAAAGACGTACTGCAGAAATAAGATATAAAAGATGGTGCAAATATATCGGAGCTTTACCAAAAACATTAGAAAGTCTGATACATATGAAGATTTAATCACTGAAATAGAACCAGATATTTTAAGTATGGCACACTAGAAAATCATACTAGAAAAGGCTCTAGAGCAGTGATGGCGAACCTATGGCACGGGAGCCACAGGTGGCACGTGGAGCCATATCTGCCGGCATGTGAGCCGTTGCCCTAGCTCAGCTCCAGCGCGCATGTGCGTGCCCACCAGCTGATTTTTGGCTCGCGCGGAGGCTCTGGGAGGGCGATTTTGGCCTCTGGAGAGCCCCCGGGGTGGCAGGGAGAGCGTTTTCGCCTTCCCCAAGCTCCAAGAAAGCCTCTGGAGCCTGGGGAGGGCAAAAAACGGGTCTACTGGGCCCACTGGAAGTCGGAAAATGGGGGAGTGGGGGGTTGCACACGCATTCGCAGGGGGGGTGGGGCGAGTGGGGGGCTTTGAATTATGGGTGTGGGCACACACACACGTACGATAGCGCGCGTACGCACTATTTTGGCACCCGAGGAAAAAAAGGTTCGCCATCACTGCTCTAGAGAATGCTACTAAAAGCAAAGCCATATGAACAAATGATCCAATTTGAACAATTATGTGGCTAATGTACTTCTTGCACTTTTATGGAAAACACAGCATTGACCAAGGATCTAGAAAAACCCAGTTTTTATTCCGATACCAAGAAAAAATAGTTCTAAAGAATCTTTCACTATCAATCAATTGCACTTATGTAGCTATTGAAAAGATATCAGAAATTATTTATATGGGAAATTTTCTTTCACCACTTGTTTATAGTTGGATTCATTTGGATACAAACCATCTACCAAGGGAATTTAATTCCATTTATCATTAAAGCTAACTTGATCAGACAACCTCTCTGCACCACTGAAGACTTCTTAATTTCTCTCTGTAAAATCCTTCAGTGGAGTAATATATTTGGTTAATGAACTGTCTATACTCTTAATTTTCTTTCTGAAACTTTTCTTCATTATACCATAAACTTTCTAGGCTTTAAAATCAAGGATTTAGTTTCTATATGGGTTTGGATACAGATGTGCCCAGCCATTTGAATAGAATCAAAGCTTACATTATAAACTTGTAGGAAAGAGAAAAACTTGTTCTTTTTGGAGTTAAATTCTGTACACTCGACTTTTTCATACTGTTTCCTTAAATTGAACTCTTACTGGCTTTTTATTAAGATTTTGAAGTTTTGGAATGTTTTCTGAATATTAAATCACCTTAAATGGGAATAGAATAGAATAGTATAGAATAACAGAGTTGGAAGGGACCTTGAAGGTCTTCTAGTTCAACCCCCTGCTTAGGCAGGAAACCCAACACCACTTCAGACAAATGGTTATCCAACATCTTCTTAAAAACTTCCAGTGTTGGAGCACCCACAACTTCTAGAGGCAAGTTGTTCCAGTGATTAATTGTTCTAACTGTCAGGAAATTTCTCCTTAGTTCTAAGTTGCTTCTCTCCTTGATTAGTTTCCACCCATTGCTTCTTGTCCTACCCTCAGGGGCTTTGGAGAATAGCTTAACTCCCTCTTCTTTGTGGCAGCCCCTGAGATATTGGAACACTGCTATCATGTCACCCCTAGTCCTTCTTTTCATTAAGCTAGACATACCCAGTTGCTGCAACCATTCTTCATATGTTTTAGCCTCCAGTCCCCAAATCATCTTTGTTGCTCTTCTCTGCACTCTTTCTAGAGTCTCCACATCTTTTTTACATCGTGGCGACCAAAACTGAATGCAGCATTCCAAGTGTGGCCTTACCAAGGCATTATAAAGTAGAATTAACACTTCACATAATCTTGATTCTATCGCTCTGTTTATGCAGCCTAGAACTGTGTTGGCTTTTTTGGCAGCTGCTGCACACTGCTGGCTCATATCTAAATGGTTGTCCACTAGGACTCCAAGATCCCTCTCACAGTTACTACTGTTGAGCAAGGTACCACATATACTGTACTTGCACATTTTGTTTTTCTTGCCTAAATGTAGAACCTTACTTTTTTCACCATTGAATTTCATTTTGTTAGATAGCACCCAATGTTCAAGTCTGTCAAGATCCTTCTGTATCTTAAGCCTATCTTCTGGAGTGTTGGCCATTCCTGCCAGTTTGGTGTCATCTGCAAATTTGATGAGTTCCCCATCTATCCCCTCATCCAAATCATTGATGAAGATGTTGAAGAATACTGGGCCTAAAACAGAGCCTTGGGGTACTCCATTGCATACTTTCCTCCATGTAAATACAGTTCCAGGACTACACGTTGAGTGCGGTTGGTCAGCCAGTTTCGAATCCATCTGGTGGTGATGCTGTCTAACCCACATTTTTCTACTTTATCTAGTAGTAGGTTATGGTCTACTTTATCAAATGCCTTACTGAAGTCCAAATAAATTATATCGGCAGTATTTTTCTGGTCCACTAATTTTGTCACTTTGTCAAATAATGATCTACTTTTTCAAAATATAAAGTCTGTTCAAATATATTGTCCACATCAACTTTTTGACTTTGGAATAGGTACAGTAGCACATTCCATCACCAACTGATTTAAATCAATACAGTTTAATTAGTTATTTAAATTAGAATCTTAATCATGAAGAAAAAAATTGATTCACTAGAAAAATTATTGATTCAAATTATATTAAGCTTTTTTAAGAAACATGCATAACCTTTCTAAATTCTCTTCAGCATGCAAAGAGAACTCAGTGCAATTATTATTTTATTTAAGCTTTATCATCAAGATTTGAGGATGCCAGTCTTTCCTTTTTTTCTATTATGCATCTTTATTATAATTTTTGTATGAACAGAACATTGTTTAATGAACTGTTCAGGGCTCACTCTCTCTGTCACTGTTTATCTGTAATTCCTTAGACACTAAATACTTGTTTGTATCGTGCGGTGTAGATTTTTTTTATTACTTTTGTAACGGACATATTATTCTTCCAGTATGATTATTTCAAATTGTCACTGAAAGCTTAGTGCTTAAAAAGATCTCTATATTTTCTGTTCTCTGGGAAGGATTTTGGCAGCTACTGGCATTTTTTATAAATGGAAAAATTATTAGGTAGGGATAATTAATCTTTGCACAATTTATTATTTCCCAAGTTGTTTCCCACTGGGTTGGATTAGTAAAAAAAAAGGAAGAAAAGTGAAAACAATTTAAAATACAAATGAAAATGAAAAACAATAACATCCCTAAGCTGTCAAATTATCTTTAGTTAATAGAACATGACTGATGCAATTTCCAAATTAATGGCATTCTTCTCAATTGAATTATGTTTCAGGGAATCTAATAAGAAAGTGGGTGCTACAGTACTATTATGATTATATTAAATGCCCCATTTTAGATGTCATGTTTGCCAGATTCTAAATTTGCCATTAAGTGTGTTCTGTGGGTATGTGTTCTTTCTTTTTTCCTCTTTCACTCATCAATTTTTCTCATTAACACACAGTTTATTCTCTTGCCTGATTTGCTGCAGTGGATTCACCTAGAGTGGATACATTCATTTTATCTCCCACCAAGGATTCCTCCAAGCTAAAATTAATCTAGTTCATCTCATAGCTTATGATCAGTTTTTAGGGAATTTGTAGCACCAGGCACAGTGTGTTCATTTCTATTATCACTATTAGAGAGGATTCATTCATGAGATGGAAGAAAAGGAAACACATTCTTACAAGTGGATGAAAAGATCTCTAAATATTTCTGCTAAGACATTTTGTGGGTTTTGATTTTTCTGGCTTATTCAACACACATCACATGAAATCTCTCCTTTTTTTCCTGTTTATCGACAGAAATAGCAAAGTTCTTTCAATAAAAAATTTAGTTCAGTTTTCGAGCCAATCTAGATAAACAAGCATTGTGACAAATCCTCCTTGTTTCTCTTTTAGGAAGAATAATGAACATTAAAAAAACCTATATTGCTTGGAAAAGCCTACGTACTTTAAGCAAGGGCATTAATCAGGCATATATTCTTAGGCTGGCAGCACCTGTTCTTCTTTATTTAGCCTTCCCCAAATGGCGACTGGAATTACCAAGAAAAATGTCTCTTATTGTCTTCTTTTTCTATAGTCTTCTTTGGATAGTATGCTTTCCAGAGTAGGGGTCTCCAACCTTGGCAACTTTAAGACTTGTGGACTTCAATTCCCAGAATTCTGGGAGTTGAAGTCCACAAGTCTTAAAGTTGCCAAGGTTGGAGACCCCTGTAGAGGAATCTTGGTCTGGGTTTCCATAGAAGAAACAAGCCAACACTAACTAGAATCCATTTGCCCTGTTGTGAATCTCTCAGCTACAGTCAGCTTCCTTCATTTTTCTCTGTCATCCCATCAATTCCCCAGCCCACCCTCCACTTTTACTGTGAGAAATGTTCTGTTGTGTGAAAAAAGGAGTTGCTTATGAGGGATTTCATGTGACAGGATTTTTTTTTACTGATTGAGTTCTTTATCCAGAATCTTGATGTTGTTTCCATAGGGCATCTTAATTCCTTCAGTTTTCACTATTTTTCCTCTATTGATGGTGAGGATGGCACATTTCTCCAGTCCAAACTCAACTGCAATATCTTGGCTGTGTATACAGACAGTGTTGGGCAGCGATTCTATTTTAGATGGTGTCTTTCCATGCAGTTTCAGATTGACAATGTAAGGAGGTAGGATAGCCTGGCTGATGTTTTTGATGTTCCATAGCGATGGCCTGTTCAGGTGTGTACAGCTTAAGCACCCAGATCTTTTGGAATATGTATATAGCATTAGTGTCAGAAGTCAAGGGGGCAAAATACAAATTATTTCCATTTTTCTCACAGAAAATATCTGCAATAATACACACACACACACACACACACACACACACACACACACACACCATATTTTTTTGGAGTATAAGATGCACCTCGCCCCCCCTAAAAGAGGGTGGAAATGTTGGTGCGTCTTATACAGCCATATTTTGCCTCCTGAAGCCCCGCCCCCATGACCCATGTTTGCAAAATGTGGGCCTGTTTTTCGTGAAAACGGGGTGCGCAGAGGGTTTGGGAGGCCTGCAGAGTGCTCCTGGGGGCTGGGGGAAGGCAGAAACACACTGCAGGTGTCCCAAACCCTCTGTGTGCCCTGTGTTTTGCAAAAATTGATGAAAATGGGCCATTTTTCACAAAAACAGGGCCATTTTTGCCTACCCCCAGCCCCCAGAAGCACTCTGCAGGCCTCTGCACATCCTGTTTTTCACAAAAATGAATGAAAAATGGGCCCATTTTGAGAAAAACAGGGTGCACAGAGGGTTTGGGAGGCCTGCAGAGTGCTCCTAGGGTAAAGTGACCAGATTTTTTTTTTAAGCAGGACACCATTGACGGGAGGCGGGCCCGCCTGGACGCCGCCATTTGAGTTTTGCCCTCTGCGCATGCGCAGAATGCTGCGCATGCGCAGAGGGCAAAAGAATGCAAATGTCGGCGTCCAGGTGGGTGGGGGGGAGGCGGGAGGCCTTTCCTCGCCTCCTGCCTCCCCTTCGGGAGCCGGCAGTGGCTTGGGCTGGCTGGCTGGTAGAAATGCTCCGCCTGTGATTCGCGATCCCCGAGGATACCCAAGCCCTCCCCCCAACTCTTCCTCCTGCCGCCCCTTGCTAGCCAAGTACATCTTCACCTCCGGTTACCTTTCCCCGTGGGGCGGGACAACCCCACCACCAGGCAAGTGGTTCCTGTTCAGCGCCATGTTCCCGGCCAATGGCACCGACTGAGGCAGCGCGGCTCGTCTCTTTCGTCCCTTGCCAAGTACGGCAGAGCCGCCCTGTAGCGGCTGTGATCTCCTGGCGCGCAGGCCTGTCTCTCGGTGGAGTGGAGGCATGGCGGCCGGTCGGCTGTGGGGGAGCCTGTCCCGTGGACGCCTCCTGGACTTGGGATGACTGCAAAAGGCGCGGTGGTGCTACTACGGTAAGGTGACCACACGTCCGGGCATTGTTTCCAAAAAAGCGTGACTTTTGGGAAACAATGCGGGACGCGGGACACACGCTTGAAAAGCATGTCTGTCCCGCCAAAAGCGGGACGTCTGGTCACCTTATCCTAGGGCCAAGGAAGACAAAAGCTTTTTTTTCTTACTTACCTCTTTGAAATCTTGGTGTGTCTTATACACTGGTGCATCTTGCAGTCCAAAAAACATTTGGATTGAACAAGAAAGAATGATGTCTCTTCCTCTGATTCAGAGCTACTATGGAGTCCTGGTCTCGAAGAGTCCTCATAGCTCTCCCTGTCTTATATGATAACTAAGTCCTAATTTAGACCAGTTGATTAGGAAAAATATTTCATTATTTAGATACATCCCCCCCAACAATAATATACAGTAAGCCATATTATTTCTAGTTAATCTTGTTTCCATGTGAAATTTATTTCTATAGTTCTTAGGACTATTTGCCAGACTTCTAACAATTGAACCACTAATTTTATGAATCAAAATGTACTTATTTGATATGTCAACATTTGATTCAAGTAGAGCTTTAACCTTATGAAAGCTTAGCAAACACTTTTAGCAATTAGAGATAGATGGCATCTCAAGGTGCTGTTTAATCTTCAGTATATTTATGGAAGGAAAAATTCATTATATTTTCAATTAATATCTATGAGAATGTTTCTAGAGCAGCTGCTTTGAAAAGTTCAGCATTTTTCAATGTTGTGTTTTCCAACAGTTTTAGATTACAGTTCCAGTAATCCTTTAACTAACATTTAAGGGTGATGGCAATTATAAGCCAGGACTTGAGGACACTGTTGTAGATTAATAAAACATAAAGTTGATCTTTGCAAATAGCACTAAAATATACAGTTTGGATTGAGACATATTGAGATTACAATATGTCTCCCTTAGCAGATGCAAAACCATTAAAGTGCTTGGATTCACTTGTTTTAGATTGTAATCATAAAGTTTGCTGCTAAGTATCAAGTGGCATTAGTCTGTTGTGGCTTTTCAGGACTCCTTTAGATTAAGGTGGCCAGACGTCCCGCTTTTGGCGGGACAGTCCCGCTTTTTAATAATTTGTCCCGCGTCCCACAGCGTTTCAAAAAAGTCCCGCTTTTTGAATTTGAATTTGCCCTGCACACCCCTCAGTTTCCTGCCTCGCCTGCCTCCTCCTGCCAGGTGGGGAGGGAGGGCAGTGAGAGGGGCAGCGCCGGTCTTGCCTGTTCGTCGCCGCAGAGCCGAAGAAGCTGGTGGTGTTCGCGGCGCGGGGCTTCCCCCGCCCGCTTTCCCTGGCCGCCAGGACGCCGCCATTTGCGTTCTTTTGCCCTCTGCGCAAGCAGAACGCTTTGCGCATGTGCAGAGGGCAAAAGAAAGCAAATGGTGGCGTCCCGGCGGCCGGGGAAAGCGGGCGGGGGAAGCCTCACACCGCGAACGCCACCAGCTTCTGCGGCGACGAACAGGGAAGCCCGCACCGGTAGGAACCCACCCCTGGCTGCGATGAAGGGGGGGGTGTTGGGGGGGTGCACAAAGCTGCAGGATAAGAGAGACAGACCCCTCCCATCTTGCTCCCCTAGAAACCCCCCCCCCATCAATGGTGTCCCGCTTTACAAATATTAAAATCTGGTCACCTTACTTTAGATACTTTTTATTGCTTGATCAGTTTTGATTTATATATTTCTGTATTCTGTGTTCTGCTATAGCCAGTGAGGAAAACAACATTCATATGCTCTGTTCTTAAGGAAGAGCAGTAGCTGCTGGCAGCTACTTATGCTCTACTATTCTGTCTTGACGATGATCCCAGTCAACTTTAATTTATATAAAGAATCAGGCAGTAGGTTATGTGAGAAGCCCTTGGCCAAAGAGTTTGACTGTTGCTTACCCTAACCTTAATCAGTACCAACATGAGGCTAACTCAGGCTAACTCAGACTAACTCAGCCTACCTGCAGCTAGAAGTGAAAAACTCTTAGAATTGTGAGTGTTGCAATGGCAAAGCATACTGGAATTAAATATTTGTCCATTTACTGTAAGATTTTCTAATTAACTGTAATGTTCTTTTTTATCACATGTCCAGTTCTCTTAACTGGATTGAACCTGGGGGATCTGGAACATGTAAAACATGGATATTATGTTTTTTCTTCCTTCCCTATGGATCGGTGCTTTGAAATTATGGGCATCTCTAATTATTAAACCTGTGTCTACACATTGGCAGCTTTTATATGTCATGCTCGGATTTAAGCTTGAAAGTAATTCAGTCTATATTTATTGTACACATGATAATTCAATATGCACATAATTTAGTTAATGCTACTTCTCTTCTACTAATATAATCTGCCATTTTTTTTCAAAAGGTGTTTTGTTCCTTCCTCTTATTTTTCCTGTTTTCTTAGGTTACTATAGCACAAGATAATTCACATGTATTTCTCTTTTTGCAGTTCAATCCCTTTATGTCTTAATAGATAGATCGATGACTATACAGTGAATATAGTGAATACTAAAGCGCCTGTAGAATTTTACACAAACAATGGAAAACTGGCTTTAGTTTCTCATCAAATCCGTGTAAAGATAATGATCAGAGATCATCACACAAAACTCGTTCTCCGCAAAGTAGTTCTCATGCTGGGTTAAACATGTTCATTAAAAAAAATAGCATATTGTAAAAGCAACAGTCATCCACACACATTATGAAATGCAGATGTGTTATAGCCTCCCCAAAAGATTTCCTTGCAAATTATATTGTAATTCTTTTCAGTAAAAAGAAGTATATATATTTTGTTGGTTTTTCCACGTATTTTAAAAATGGTAAATATTTCATTTCTTCATGTGGATTGATTTTATTTATTTTAAAAGGCATAGAATTTATATATTTAATTTATATCATAATAAATTTAATGAGTTTTAGCATAGCTTCCTTCAGCCAGCTGACACTGGTCATGCTACTTTGGGATGAGGCAAATTGGTGCATCAAATCTGATGTTTAATATACTCTCAGGATTGTAGAATGACTAATTTTAGCAAAGCAAAGAAATTCTCTGAATGTCCTAGGTCTTGATCTCAGACAAGGTGTCATGATGTTCTTGTAGACAAGGCAAAGAAATGTGAATTACCATATTTTTTGGAGTATAAGACGCACCGGAGTATAAGACGCACCTTAGTTTTTGGGGAGGAAAATAGGGGAAAAAAATCTACCTACCAGGTATTCATCTGGCTAGCGTCCTTAGTCTGGTCAGCTTCAGCACATTATTTTATTCCCTGGTTAGGGCTGAAAAAAACCTTTTTCGAAGGGAGTAGGAATGAAAAAATCCTGCAAGCCGGGAAGATAGTTAGCACCTCGTTAGGGCTGAAAAAAAAAGCTTCGAAAAAGCTACATTCGGAGTATAAGACGCACCCAAATTTTCAGCCTCTTTTAGGGTGGGGAGGTGTGTCTTATACTCTGAAAAATATGGTAGGTAATACTACCACCTGGTGGATTTTCAGCTAGTTAAACAAACATACTCAAAGGGTATCTCAAAGGTGTCATAAAGGTGCTTTTTCAAGAGGCAACTGGACTTTCTGTTTTTTCTTTGAAGACATTTTGCTTCTCATCCAAGAAGCTTCTTCAGCTCTACTGGATGGTGGGGAATGGAAGGAATTATATTCCTTGCAGACATCTGATCATTTGCATCCTTTTTGAGGGTCATTGAAGCACTTGGAGGTTTATCTGTGTCCTCAGAGTCACCTGAGTAGTGCTAATGGTTCCTGTAGTCTGCAATTTTTCTGGAAATTCATTCATACTCCCACACCATTAGAAGGGTATTCATTCCAAATTGCATGGCTAAAAGTCTATGGAGATTCTCAGTCATCCAGATCATGGTTGTCCCAAAGGTGCTTTTTCAAGAGGCAATTGGACTTTCTGGTTTTTCTTTGAAGATGTTTCACTTCTCATCCAAGAAGCTTCTTCAGCTCTGTCTTCAAAGAAAAAACCAGAAAGTCCAGTTGCCTCTTGAAAAAGCACTTTCTGGACAACCATGACGTGGATGACTGAGAATCTCCATACCCAAAGGGTATTTTTGTAAATGTTTCTGAGTTGTATTGGAGGGAGTAGGATTCAAGCTGAATGTTTGGAGGAATTTCTTAATTGTAAGAACCATTAAGAAATGGAATAGTTAGTCTAGAGTAGCGTAGATTTCTTTGCGCTATAACTTTTCAAGTGAGGCTTCCTATTGATAATGCTGGTGGATCCTTAAACAAATCACTCATTAAGATATCTTCAAATTAATAGGTTTTCTGCTTCTGTAGATATAACATGAAATATTTTTAAGCGATATAAGATCCAGAATTGCCTTACATTGTAAAAGAGAATAACACAAAGAATGGGCTACAGCAGTGGGTCCCAACGTGGGGGCCAGGGCCCACAGGGGGGCAATTTGATTTTTAATGGGGGCAATTGGAACCTCGTTTATTTATTTATTTATTTATTTGGTGTTTCTTATATGCCGCCCAACTCCCGGAGGACAACAGAAAAAATACAAGAAACCAATATAAATAAGCATTAAAACAGATATAAAAATTAAAACCGTAATCTTAAAAGCATCTAATATCCATTCAACTTCATACATACTTGGGGGTGAGCTCAAATGGATTACGCTCTACCCCCTGCCTGCAGGAAAAGCCATGTCTTAACTGCTTTCCGGAAGGCCAGCAGGGTGGGGATAGTTCGGGTCTCTGGGGGAAGTTGGTTCCAGAGCACGGGGCCTGCCACAGAGAAGGCTCTCCCCCTAGGGCCCGCCAGGCGACATTGCTTAGCCGATGGGACCTGGAGGAGGCCAACTCTGTGGGCCCTAACCGGTTGAAGGGAAGTGTGAGGCAGAATGCGGTCCCGGAGATAACCTGGTCCTAAGCCATGAAGGGCTTTAAAGATGGTGATCAACACCTTGAATTGGACCCGGAGACCGATGGGCAACCAATGCAGCTGGCGGAGTACAGGTGTCACGTGGGTGTACCTTGGCACACCCACCACAGCACGTGCAGCCGCATTTTGCACCAGCTGAAGTCTGAAGTTTAAAAGTTAATGGCCTTTTAGGCTTCCTCTGTGTGAGTAGGAGATCACTTTTTGAATAGTAAGAGTTATATGTCACGGGGGGGGGAGCATCAGGATTGTAGAGATGCTTAGTTGGGGCATGGCCCAAAAAAGGTTGGGAACCACTGGCTAGAGTCTGTATGAAAAACATGTTCCAGGATGCTTGGAGGAGTAGCAAAGATTGGATCCCAGGTTAAAGCACATAGATGGATTCAGTTCAATGTGGGTTTTCCCCCCAATACTTTCAGATGTGACAAAATAGTATAACAATTTTTGCAAATGAATAGATCTGCTGCAAACAGAATTTGATGGCTTATCAATTCTGTGTGAGTTTGTAGGTAAAATATGGATACTTTGAAACTTTTTAAATGGTTGAGCAGAGTTTTATGGTAGAAAAGTGATTTCACATTTAATCAAATCAGCTATGAAGTTCTTTCTGCAGGCTTGATTTTTATGTAGAAATACTTTTCTTATTATACTTGCTAGTACTATAGATAAATTTAGAACTAGATGTGGCTTAGATAGATTGGACAGAAATAGGTAGATGTGCAAGCCATTTAGATACAGGTGCAGTTTGGAGTGATTTATTGGAGACGGATTAGACCATGCAACTAGGCATATATTTAAAGGGATTTAAAACATGATTGATACCAGAAGATCCTTGCCACTGGCATGAGATGAAGAAAGCAGAGCTGAAATAGGTAGCATATACTTCAGAATGGAGAGTAGCAAACACAGCTAGTAGATGCCTACATCCAGTAAAAGTTTCATTGGATAATTACAGTTATAGTGAATTTAGCAGATTTCATACAAGAACAGGACCCAGTTAGTTTAAAACAGATGAATAGACCTGAATAATGTGGGTTTGTGTTGATCTGTCTATGTATCTGTGTGTGTATGTGTATGTCGGTGTTCCCATTTAATATTCTATGTTCCCAAGAAAACAAAAAGAAAGTTAGATAAGTAGCTTTATTGCCAATTTGAGGAAACCATACATACAAAGGAGTACTGTGTGTACTAGCACAGAAAATCTGTCCTCTATATATGACAATCCCAAGACTATAATCTTGGATCTTGTTCCATCCTTTCTGAGCCAACAAAACTTTGGGGTGGCCTTTTCTCTCTCTTGAAAATGTCTGCCATCTGTCCCTTGTTTATCACACAGCTCTGGCAGAAGAATCTGGAGAATTCACTAGCAGCAACCCTTACATCAAACTTCTATTGGACTAGAATAGGTAAAAAGTGCTAACACTTCTTTTGAATGTTTATGGATACTATAGTAATGACCATTAAGCTCTCTGAAATTGCTTGAACCAGGTTTTAATCTCAGAGAAGCCCAAGAAAGCTTTCTGAAACTTCTAAATTGAGTCTCTATTATGGAATTAATTCTAATTAAGGTAGAGTTCAAACCACACTGTTGGAACTCTTAATACATTTTATCAAGCATATTTGAAGTCTGAAGCTCCATTTATTTTTTAATACGTGATACGAAAGTCCAATAACATACCATTGGGGTAAATGTTTTAAAAATCAGAAAACAATGTGTAATCATCTGCAACTGTCTCGTGGCAAGTTTGGCTGGAGATTCCTTCTCCACTTCATTTGAATGATTTAAAGTTTTCTGGACTGAATAGTTCCACGTTTCATCTAAGTAGATTTACTGGCAAGATTGGCAATAATGTGCACGTCTACTAAGTCCTGCTTCATACATAAGTACATAAGTAAGCCTTAGCTCTTTTTCAGGAATACAAAGTATAAACAACATCACACATGTTCCCCCAATGGATTCAGAAAAAAGAAGAAATAAAAATATTGATGCAAAAAGTCTCCTAGTGTTGCTGTTCCAGTTCAGACAGAAATGCAAGTCTTGCTAGGTGTTACTGAACAAACAGTGCAACTTCTCCTCCAAGCATCCTGGAACACGTCTTTCATACAGACTCTAGCTCATTCTAGTGTGTATTAGGGCAATGAATTCTATAACACTAGTGGTTTAGTAGAGAGATCCAGGAGTTGGTTGTTTCTGAGAAGCAATTGGAACATCTAATTACTCATATTCTTGACAAATGTATCTTTTGTTTTATGTACACTGAGAGCATATGCACCAAAGACAAATTCCTTGTGTGTCCAATCACACTTGGCCAATAAAGAATTCTATTCTATTCTATTCTTAAACAAGCAGTTAAATAACATATTCTTATCTTCCAGCCTTTTGTTCATTCTTTTTTTTTTTAATTTAGAATCCCTTGGGAAAACAAATGACTACAAGATGGCAGAAAACAAATACCCAACATTTGTCTGCCATTTCCTGTCCTTTGGATTTTTTTAGTCCTCTGCCTTGGGGGAAATGAGGGAGAAGCAGAGCAGATCCCCCTCCAAAGAGGACAAAAGATGAGTCAGCCAGGGATGGAAGTGGACAGAGTGGAGTGTTTGGAATAAAACTGGATGCTTGCCCATCCTAATCTGAGTTATACCACTCCAATACATACAAACTACAAATATTTTCACATCTCCTAGACGCAGATTTGCAATGGGGTTACTATTGTTTTAGCTGGGAACCAGGATATTAAGTTTTTCATGGTAGTCAAGAGGTGCTTCCATTGCCAGTAGTAATATGTCAATGTGCCCTTTCCTAGATGAGTTACATGTTGTTTCAACTATTGTAAAACACTCTTTAAAATTATTTGAAAACTTGAGCTGCTCCAGATTGTTATGGCCAGGCTATTAATAGTCACGTATATAAATTTAACAACAACAACAACAACAACTGACTGGTTTTATGGAGCATGGGGCTTCCTTTTAAACAGGATGAATGATTACTCTTCTGTAGAGAGCCACTTTTATTAGTAGTTAATTCCTCAGTCTAGAACAGTGGTTCTCAGCCTTCCTAATGCCGCGCCCCGCGCCCTGCCCCCGTGCCCCCACCATGACCCACCCCACCGCCGCCGCAACCCCCACCCTGCCGCCGCCATTTGGGTTCTTTTACCCTTTGTGCATGCACAAAGCGTTCTGGGCATGCGCAGAGGGTAAAAGAACCCAAATGGCGGCGTCCGGGCAAAGTCTCCCAACCCCTGTGAAAGGGTCATTCGACCCCCAAAGGGGTTGCGACCCCCAGGTTGAGAACCGCTGGTCTAGAAACTGTGAGTTCTAGTCCTTCTTTAGCATAAAGCCAGATAGGTAACCTTGGGCCAATCACTCTCAGCCCTAGAAAGTAGGCCAACTACATCTGAAAAACCTTCCAAAGAAAATTGCAGGGACTTGTCCAGGCAGTCATCAGGAGACAAAAACTGTCTCAAAAGTACATAGACACTCACACAAATCTGGACTCATCACATGGCAACACTGACTGAACTTGACCGAGAAGCTAAGTTTCAGTTTGATTTCCAGATAATACCAGGGAATTTAATGTGTAGAT
Source organism: Diadophis punctatus similis (assembly GCA_023053685.1). NCBI lineage: Eukaryota > Metazoa > Chordata > Lepidosauria > Squamata > Dipsadidae > Diadophis > Diadophis punctatus. Next base: position 176,423,301 of record JALIGW010000003.1, read on the forward strand.
TGGGAAGTAAAAACAATCAATCCACTCTGGAAAGAAACAGTGACAAACTATTTCTGTACCAATGTTAAGAAAATTACAGGGCATCTCACTGAAGCTGATTTTATTTTTACAGTTATGCATACTTCAAAGTATGTAAAATAATAATGATGATGATGATGAAAAAAAATAACAACAACAACAACAACAACAACAACAACAAAGTTGGAAGGGACCTTGGAGGTCTTCTAGTCCAACACCCTGCTTAGGCAGGAAACCCTACACCATTTCAGACAAATGGTTATCCAACATCTTCTTAAAAACTTCCAGTGTTGGAGCATTCACAACTTCTGGAGGCAAGCTGTTCCACTGATTAATTGTCCTAACTGTCAGGAAATTTCTCCTTAGTTCTAAGTTACTTCTCTCCTTGTTTAGTTTCCAGTATTGAAGTATATTCCAATCTGAGCTTCATCTGTTGTGAATCATATGTGTTATAGGACCAGCTTATCTGAAAGACTATATGCTCACTTCTGAGATTGTTCAAGCAATAAAGTCTCTGTGAAAAACCATTCTTTTAAATTCCCCAGGGAAGCTCTCCCTATTAAGTGCCTCACTCTGAGAAATCCTAAGGTATTAAGTGAGTTCTGAAGAGCTGCATTGCTGGAAGAACAATGTATTCCCTGGGGTACAAGATATTCCCAAATGAGTTTTTCTAAATGGGGTGGGAGGAGGAACTCTTACTAGTGAGACATTCTCTGTGTGGGGACTATGGCAGGCATGCAGTATATGCCATGATTTTTTAGATTTATTATTAGAGTTGGAAGGGACTTTGTAGGTCATCTAGTCCAACCCCCCTGCTCAAGCAGGAGTTCCTACACCATTTGAGACAGATGGCAGTCCAGTCTCTCCTTGAAGGTCGCAAGTGTTGGGGCTCTCACAACCTCCGCTGGCAAGCTGTTCCACTGGTTGATCGCTCTCACCGTCAGAAAGTTTCTCCTCACTTCCAGGTTGAATCTCTCCTTGGTCAGCTTCCCTCCGTTATTCCTTGTTTGGCTTTCTGGTGCCATAGAGAACAGCCTGACCCACTCCTCTCTGTGGCATCCCCTCAAGTATTGGAACACTGCTATCATGTCACCCCTGGCCCTTCTCTTCGCTAGACTAGCCAAGCTCAGTTCATGCAACTGCTCTTTGTATGTTTTATTTTCCAGACCCTTTATCATCCTTGTTGCTCTCTTCTGCACTTTGGCTCATGGCTGCACAAACCAGCCATGAGAAGCCAACTAACTGCTGTCCCACACAGTATACAAAGTCTCACCTTAAGGTCAAAAGAAGCCTACTCATTGGTCCTTTTGGAGAGTGATGTATAAGTGAGTAGCAAAGACGATAGAAGCTTCTTCATTTGGGGCAACATGTCTTCTCAAGGTTCTCCTTACAAATAGATACAAACATCGGAACATGTTTGATATCGTTATTTCTTTGCTAAGAGAAATTCCATTAAAAATAGGCTGTTGTTAAAAATTTAAGAAAGGAAGCAAAAACAAATAATAACCTTTGATGGTTTTTAAGCGATGAACAGTATCGTTTTTGAAGTTTTGGAATTTTAAAAAAGTCAGCATGAATTGCGCAGACAATTTCTCTTCTGTTGGTAGAGACAATGTCTTCATTTGACAACACATACTTGTCATTACTGAATTTCTGGCTGTGAAGAAGTTGCTTATGCATTTATTTTTCTCTTCTTAGAAGCCACATTCAGCATTTCAATAATGTGCTCTGATTTTTTTTTAATGCAACATCTTCTACTTAAAATCACCCTTAATGATGATTGAGAAAATAAACCCTAGACTTAATCTCTTCACTTCCTTTCTTTAATGTCGTGTTGTGGAAGAATTGCTTAATTCTATTTTTCTTTCTTCTCTGGCCTAAGACTTTTACCTGAAGAATCTGTTAACAAGAGCAGCTCATTATTTTCACTACATCTTAGTAATATAAATGAGATTTAGTCTTCTCTCATGTTTCCTGCTGCTGCAGGCTGAATATGGTAAATTAGTCCAATTTAGGAATTGAGCAGGCTAAGTAAAATTTATACCTTTTGTCAGGGTTCAAATGACACATTAAGACATAATTTTTTTGGTTTTGGTTTAGCATAATCTGCCAAACCCTTGTAGGCTACCAATAATTATTTATGCCTTAGAATGGTCTGTGATCTCAGATACTTATATTTGACCTGTATTTGTTTCAAACTTTAAAGAAACGGGATTGTTGTTGTTAGTTGCGAAGTCGTGTCCGACTCATCGCGACCCCATGGACAACATTCCTCCAGGCCTTCCTGTTCTCTACCATCCTCTGGAGTCTATTTAAGCTCACGCCTACTGCTTCAGTGATTCCATCCAGCCACCTCATTCTCTGTCGTCCCCTTCTTCTTTTGCCCTCAATCTTTCCCAGCATTAGGCTCTTCTCCAGTGAGTCCTTCCTTCTCATTAGGTGGTCAAAGTATTTGAGTTTCATCTTCAGGATCTGGCCTTCTAAAGAGTAGTCAGGGTTGATCTCCTCTAGGACTGACCGGTTTGATCACCTTGCAGTCCAAGGGACTCGCAGGAGTCTTCTCCAGCACCATAGTTCAAATGCCTCAATTCTTTGGCGCTCAGCCTTTCTTATGGTCCAACTTTCACAGCCAAACATTGCAACTGGGAAAACCAGTTGCAATGTATGGCTGTGAAAAAGCGGGATAGGAAGGGTATTGATGCCTTTGAACTTTGGTATTGGAGAAGATTCCTGAGACTACTGTGGTCAGCCAAGAAAACAAACCAATGGGTCATTGAAGAAATCAAGTCAGAGTTTTCATCAAGGAACAAATGACCAGACTGAAATTATCCTACCTTGGACACATTATGTGAAAACCCAGCTGGGAAAGGTTGAAGGAAAGAAAAAAAAAGAGGACAACAAAGAGCAAAATGGATGGACTCAGTCATAGTGATAATAAATGAAAAATTGCTATTATTCCATTCTCCTTCCATATATACAGTATCCCAACAGAATGCATGGCATATGCACCAAAGACAAATTCCTTGTGTGTCCAATCACACTTGGCCAATAAAGAATTATATTATATTATATTATATTCTTAATAAATAAGTATCTGAACTTTCTTTTTTAAATAAATACACACCTTTAATGAAAATTTAAGAGTATGCAAGACCTCCATATTTTGAAAGATTAATTGATTATATGTCATCAAATTATATTTGACTCCTAGTGACTACATACTGTAGATACATTTTCAGCATGACTATCTATCCCTAAGCTGTTCCTTCAAGTCTCTCAATAGGGTATTTTGCTATGAAGATATCTGCTCAAAATATTGGTCAATGTGAAGAATATGGTGGTGTCATTGAATGGAACCTTGTGTCCTTAATTCTGCTATGATTCAATAGTATAGGCATTGAGAGCATTGGACCAGATTTGCTTTAGGAGAATGAATCTGGCTCCTAATAATTTCTGTAAGGGATCTTGTAAAACCAGATAGCCTTAAGGTTAAATTGATTTGGGTTCATTGCTCAGATAATTTACAGTATGCTAAATTCTTTTCTTACTACCCTCAATGTAAAGCTTACTGAACTGGTTTCTAAATAGGCATGTATAAGATTGTAGGGTCATTTTTTTGTTATTCTTTTGTTTTTATAAAATATTTTGTTATTTTATTTTGCTATTTCTAATATATGCCCTATTTCATTCAACTTAATATAAATGCAGCATTCTCCTGTTTAAAAAGTGATGGCATTGTTGTTGTTTTTTTCTTTTGAGTTCACCACCGTACTTTGTAACTGTCAAAGGACGGCCTTCAAGCGAATGAATCACAGCAAGACTCAGAATGTTGCTGACAGTAACTCTCTATCTTAATTCTAAAACTGTTCTGGAAAATACAGTTTGATATTATCTTTTGAAATTTGTGAGATTGATTTACAAGGTGGAGAGATCATAGCTATGCCATAGCAATTCTGAAACAATGGCTTAATCTTACAGAGGTTTTATGGACCATGTAAGGTGGGATTAAAAATCCAATTTTTGGACTATTAAAACAAGGAATTACATAGTAATTAAAATATCACAACCAAGTAGGAATGGAAGAGACCTATAATATGTGGGGTTCTTTTGTCTGACAATCACATATTTTTAAATCTATTCCAAATGATGTACAGCATTTGGAATAATATTAAAGTAACATATTTTGTTCTTACATGCTTAAAATTAAGTTATACGTTTATGAATAGGCTTTATTGATATGGAGTTGTGTGCTTTATATGGTAAGCATTATTATACTATGCTTATAGCATGTGATCTGGAAATCTAGGAAAGAATTTGGTCAGTAAGTAAATAAATTTCAAGGATTGTAAACCCTTAAATGCATCTAAATCAGGGATAATAATAATAATAATAATAATAATAATAATAATAATAATAATAATAATAATAATAATAATAATAACAACAACAACAACAACAACAACAACAACAACAGAGTTGGAAGGGACCTTGAAGGTCTTCTAGTCCAACCCCCTGCTTAGGCAGGAAACCCTACACTACTTCAGACAAATGGTTATCCAACATCTTCTTAAAAACGTCCAGTGTTGGAGCATTCACAACTTCTGGAGGCAAGCTGTTCCACTGATTAATTGTTCTAACTGTCAGGAAATTTCTCCTTAGTTCTAAGTTGCTTCTCTCCTTGTTTAGTTTCCACCCATTGCTTCTTGTTCTACCCTCAGGTGCTTTGAAGAATAGTTTGACTCCCTCTTCTTTGTGGCAACCCCTGAGATATTGGAACACTGCTATCATATCTCCCCTAGTCCTTCTTTTCATTAAGCTAGACATACCCAGTTGCTGCAACCATTCTTCATATGTTTTAGCCTCCAGTCCCCTAATCATCTTTGTTGCTCTTCTCTGCATTCTTTCCAGAGTCTCAACATCCTTTCTACATCGTGGTGACCAAAACTTAATGCAGTATTCCAAGTGTGGCCTTACCAAGGCATTGTAAAGTGGTATTACATTTAAATGGATAACATTTTGTGAATTACATTAAATATGTAACAAAAACATAGTAACTTCTTATGGTCTAAACATAAAACATATGATAATCTAAAGAAGACACACCTAATATATGATGTATTATGTGGGACAATGGTTACTTCTTAATTTGTTTTGCCAATTATTAACTGTCTGCATGGACATGGACCTACTCTACTGAAGATCTTTGGGAATAGAAAGTTCTAATGAAAAGGAGCGTGATAATCTAGCTGTTTATATTACCTCCTTTATAGACAAAGTGGGCAATTATTATCATGGAAAGTCCAGAAAGGCATAGAAAGGCATAGCGGGACCAATAATACATAATTATTAATGGAGAAAACACATGCGGTTACAGTACATTTTAGGCTTTAAAGGCATTATTAAAAAGTTCTGAAAGCTATTAATATCATGCTGTCAAATTTTGGTAGCAACCACGTTTCTGATTTCGAATACACAGCCACATAGTAATGAAAAGATTTGAAGGTTCCCAAAAATGATCTTAAGGCCTCACAGTCACACTTCTTGTTCACCTATACTAAACACCAAATATGATTGACATATAATACAACATAGGAAAACTCCCTATCCAATTAAAAGTAAAAAATAACATTAAGGAACAGGAGCTATGTAGGACAGAGTATAGGGAGCCATAGCAATTATCCTACATACTTCTTAGTTAAGAGACAGATATTGAGATACAAGCTTGTATAACATCAAAAATCCCAAGTGAGATCTTAGGGCTTTATGGTCAATCCTGAACAGTTGTCAGAATGTCTTGCAGATTGCAAGAGTGGACAAAAGGACAATATAGCAAAGGGCAAGTACAAACGGTTGAATAAGTAGAGAACAGATACAAAAAAAGTATCATAATAGTAGAATTTGTCCTTAGTGAGGTACAGAAATGAAGCATTCTGGTTTTTTTTTCTGCCACCGAATCCCAAGTTTTAGGATTAGTCTTCTTGTTATGAGGCTGGGAAATGTAATATAATGACATTTCTTTTCTTTCATACTCACCCATGCTTGCCTTCTCAAGAAAACCAACCATCTTAAGGGGAACAGTGGAATCGTACACCATCTAAGGCCATAGGGCCACAATTCTTGAAACGCCTTAGATGCAACTCCCAATGCCTATAAATCTTGTATTTAAAATGATATTGAAAAAAAAGCACAACCAAAAAGAGATCCATCATATGAACTGTATTTAGAGAAAAGTTTGTCAATCAATTCTACTTTATTCCATTTCCATCTGTGTGAGCAACACTCCTTGAAATCCCTAATTTAGTCACTAGAGCACATACTAACTGTGCATTCATCAATGTTACAGGGATAGAGCGAGGGGTTGGTCTGTTTTTATATGCTTGCCTGCAGAAGAGAAAAGATAAAATTACAGTACAATATGGTAGCTTTTTATTTCATCCAAATCCTGAACATTAGAACAGTGATACTGAAATAATTACTGCATGGTATTTTAAGAGTACAGACACCTGCACACACATATACTTTTGCACAATCATTGAGCATCCAAATATGTCTGTTTCTTTCTCTCCATATACAAAGACACGTACGTACACAGATGGAAAAGTAGTTTTGCCATAGTAAGTTCTGCAATTACAGTTATAGGATTCATAGTTGCATATCGCATTTCAGTGTTTAACTTCAGCTGTAATGAAAACTCGATTAGCAATGGAAACCCTCATCTTTCCTGAATAGGGAAACATGCTGCACCAAATCTCAACTGGATCCTGTAAATCAGGAACAGTTATTGTTGATGGTTAAGGACAACTTTCTTGGATTGAGTATCAACCTAATTCAATATCCCTTCATTAAAATTTTCTGATGCCAAATGCACATGAATATAGTGCAATAATGGAGTAATAATATGTTCTCTTCAACTGCTCCAAGAATCCAGCAGCCAAAGATTTATGAGTGTGTATGAGAAATATCCTGGCTTGCTCATGATATTAATCAGGTGAGATGACCTTATTTTGACCTCTTTGGTCATAGACTGGGGAAGTCTGAAACATATCAGAAGCATATTTCAAGGGGGGGGAGTGAAGCTTAGGTTATATTGATTACATATTATATGGTGTCTTCTACTACAAAAAATTGGCTATCTAAAAGTTCCTAAAAGTTCCCTCCTTTCCCAACATCCTCTAATCTTCTGGACATGCTCTCCAAAGATAACTATGGTTTTAATTTAAATTCTCTTGTTTTGGCTTATTTCCTCTCTCCTATGAAAAGCCAAATGATGTAATTCATATACTTTCTAGAAGTCTAGCTGGCATATTATAACATAGACCACTTTATTTAAAAAGTTATTTTCACATTTCTCCTATTAAATGATATACATGCATAACTCAAATTGCAATTTCTTTCCAGAATCAAACACAAGCATATTTCAATAAACTATTCTCTGTTCCAGACTCTGGGTGATTTAAAACCCCAGTGCATTGACAATTTACCCGAATAAAGACATCTGTTTCATAATGTAATGTGTTATTATGTATTTCACACCATATCCAAGTTTCTTCATTTCTCAAATTACTGTATATTACATGATATAGATTTCTACACTGTTCTGTCCCAGTTTGAGCTGCTGATACTTATAGGATGGGCAAAGTGTAACTTGGAATCAGGCAGGTAACTGAAAAACTAACTGAATTCATTCCTAGAAGTGCCTATTATATTAGAATGAAGATTATATTAATTAATTAATAAACTTTATATAGCTGCCAATCTCACCGAAGGCAACTCTAGGAAGCATGCATTAATAGATTAAAAAAATGAAAACAGCAAATACCAATATAAAAAAACCATAGCAATAAATATCCTAAAACCCCAAAATACAACCGTAACTGAAAAAATGCCCACCTTAACAATGGAGCCATCCAGACAAGCTCTATCTGAGATTGTGCTGCTTCCTGACCAAAAAGAATCAGGAAAGTAGAATTAAATAAGTAGGAAGCTAAGCTTCCCCTATTGTTTTTTTCCCATCCTGCTATTGTGTGTATGCTACCGCATACCTCCCTGCGACCGGTTAGATCACATAGAGCTGGCCTCCTCCGGGTCCCGTCAGCTAAACAGTGTCGGCTGGCGGGCCCGAGGGTGAGGGCATTCTCTGTGGCAGCTCCTACCCTCTGGAATCAACTGCCCCCGGAGAGCCGAACCGCCCCCACCTTATTGGCCTTCAGAAAAGCTTTGAAAACCTGGCTCTTTCGGCAAGCCTGGGGCCAATGAACGATCTCTTGCTGCTGGCCCATGGATGGAATTGATTAGGTGATTGGAAATTTTATAAATTGTTATATTGTGTTTTTTAATTCTGTTTTTAAATGTTTTTATATGAATTCTATTTGTATCCCTGTTAGCCGCTCAGAGTCCCTGCGAAATTGAGCGGCATATAAATACAAATAATAAATAAATAATAAATAAACATGCTCTGGGTCCCATCAATTAAATAATGCCATCTGGTGAGGCCCAGGAAACTCATCTTTTCTCCATTGTGGTGGATATAGCATCCAGAAATGGGTTCACCTCCATCTGCTTGCTGATTGGACTGAGTCTGTCAAAAGCCGTTTAGGTCACGCCTCTGTTGCTACCCTTTGGCAGCTTTTCGACTCAGTTGCTCAGCTAGGACGCCTGCCCTTTGGAACACCATTTCCTCTGAGATTTTTAGGTCTTGCACTCTGGCTTTATTTAAATGTTCCATTAAAACTTAACTGTATTCCCAGGCTCTGGGTTAGTATGGATACATGGTCTTGAATAATATTTAATATTTAATATTTAATAAACATTCTTATAGGCTGCCCAATCCCGTAGGACTCAGGGCGGCATACAGCATAGATAAGAAATGTACAATAAAAACAGTAAAAGCAATTTAAAAGATGAAAACATTATTTTAAAAAACATTCATTCATGGGGGAATCTGATCTTCTTTTTCACCCCACCTTCTGGTTTTAAATGATTGGATATTTTCCTCACAGACTTCCATGATTTCTGCATTTTATAGTATTTTTATAAGTTGTTCAGAGTTGTAACATATTGGGGTGGCCTATAAATTTCATAAAGAAAAAAAAATAAAGAAATAATGTATCAGGGCATGAAGACCAAAACAAAGTTAGGTTCACATACTGTAATATTATAAGCCTCTGATCTGAGTTAGCAAACCAAAAGCCTTAACATACTGTGCCCCAAACAAATCAGACAAATGATGGCTGAATTATGGCCTGAGTCATACATAGTAAAATCTGAGTTTACCAAAAGAACAAACAAACAAACAAACAAAATAAACTATGCAATTACTGTTGAACCTGGTCTAGAGTCTTTGTTACGCCCAGCTGCTGAATGTTTTTACAGTAGCATCCAGTAATAGAAATAGTCCTGATAAAGAGTGTCTCTTTTAAATTAGGAATAGTGCATGGAAGGGTCATATGAAACAGCTTCCTGGAAGAAGATTACAGTGGTGAGAATATGTAGGCATTTATTTAACAAAAAGTCCCTTTAGTGTCAGATAGCCTGGTTATACATGTACTACAGTTCTGTCTTCATAACCTAGTCATTATAGGCCAGTGCTCGCCCTCTTCCTCCTCTGAATTCTCTCATTTGTCAATGTATTTTTGGAAATGTGGCTTGGAAATGAAGGTTGCCTTCAGGGCACTACTATGCTGAAGTTTATTATTCATAGTAAGCATTTCATTCTTGAGCCGTTGTGTGGTCTTTGCTGAGGTTTCTTTGAAACAGACTGGCCTAGTTTCCCTATCAATTCACATTTAAATGTGTTCTGGGAGCATGACCTAGTTGTCTCCCTGCTGTCCCAGAAGGCTTAAACTGGAAGGACGGGAAGAAGCCACATAGAATCCTATATTTTGTTTGCAAGAGAGAGCAAGAGTCAAGGGAGGCAGGAATGGAAGACAAATGCTGCAAGAAACGCAATACAAAACAATAAATATCCCCCCCCCCAAAAAAACAGAGCTACTAAGCAAGCTACTGTGCATAAGAAGAGTAGTCATAAAAGCCAAAACCACACATTCATAATTCCATCTTAGTTGTTTGGTATATTTGCAAATGTGCACCCATTAGATTTATCATATACACATGCCTATGCCAGAGGTGGGTTCCTACCGGAGCTGTCCGGTGCGTAGCTCTGGTAGGGAGTGGCCGATTATGCAATTTGCGCGCAACCGCTCTGGAGCCGACTTTGCCGGTCCGTCGTGCGCGTCACCATCTTTTTGTGAGAATTTTAGGGCGATTTTGCTTCTGCGCATGCGCAGAAGCAAAATCGCACCAAAATTCTCACAAAAAGATGGTGACGTGCGCGATGGACCAGCAATCTCACGACGGGATGCGCGCATGCGAGAGAGAGATTTCAGTGAGATTTTCCTTCCGCGCATGTGCAGAAGCAAAATCGTGCCGGAATCTCTCTCTTACGCGCGTCCCCTCGCGAGATTTCATCGAGATTTTGCTTCTGCACATGCGCAGAAGCATAATCGCGTGAGGGGGCACACACATTTGAAATGTGGAGATGCGCGTGCAGTGCACCAGCATTGGTAAGTGAGCAACCCGCCCCTGGCCTATGGTAGAATGCAGTATTTTGCTGTAATGTGCTGTTTTCTTTCCTGCCTAATGTGATGATCGCAAATACCATATTCCTCTGAACTCTGTCAAAGAAGTCCCTTGCATATTTAATTTGGCTCATAGAGAACATGGCCACATATCATCAAAAATAGCAGCTGCTATTTTTAGAGAACATTTTCAAATGGTTAGTTCTGGTGCTGTTTCAGGGAAGTGGAAGAAAATAATAAATCCTTGCGGCATATTCTGGTTCCTCCACAGAAAGGAACATCTCCCACCTCCCATCATTTCTGCAAACCTATAGCTTTAAAATAAACTGTACATCATTATGTTTTCATTATTTCAAGGAAAAGATCAAGTAGGCATACAGCATTGCAACCTGGATTTAAGAAAGAGGCTGACCAAGATGAAGGACGGTTTGAATGTTGACTTAGTTCCTGGATTCCACAGAAGTACAAGATTATTCCTGAACAACAGACACTCTTTTTGTATTGGAAGTAGTGTTAGGCAGGTGTATAGAGAGTGTTTGTGTGTGTGTGTTTGAATCAGTGTTGACTCTGGCAAGTGTCTGGATACATCCTTGCAGTTTTCTTGCCAAGATTGTGGTTTGCCATTCTTCTATAAGAGGTGTAGATCTATATATTTGTTAACAGATAGATTAACATGGTTGCTCTTCAATATCTCAGCTAGCTTTCCCAGACCCTCTTTTACTTCCTTGAGTTTTTGTCCTAGACGTTTCGTGCAGCGGTGGGTTGCTCCCGGTTCAGACCAGTTCTTAGAACCGGTAGCGCTGGTGGCGGGAGGCTCCGCCCACCCGCCCGGACGCTTCTGCACATGCACAGAAGCTTCTGCGCATGCACGAGAGCGCGCACGAATCGGTAGTAAAGGGTTTTAGAACCCACTACTGGTTTCGTGGCTTGTTTACTTATGTCCCTTTCCCCTCCTTTCCCTTTCTGTACCTTTCCCAACTTACTTTCCTTTGATTTTCTTCTTTTATTCTTTGCTTACTTCCTCCTGGACTACATTAGTAGGCCAGATATCAGGAAGCATTGTACAACTACCTGATTAAGCAAAAGCACCAGCATTTTGTGGAAATTGTACATTCAGAATATTTATTTTATTTATTTATTTATTTTTGTTAAGTACATGTTGGAATATACATAGATATAACATTGTTTATATACATAAGATGGGTACTGGTAAGAGGGAACATTAGGACAGGGACGGTAGGCACGCTGGTGCACCTATGCTATGAAGTTGTATGAGAGTAGCAGCAGTGCCAATATTTTTATTACACGTTTCTGGGCTATAGATCAGAAGCATTCTGGGGCTGAGGGCTTTTTTGGTGGGAAATTTTCCCCAACCTATTTGCAGAATTACTTTCTTTTGAAAGCTCTCGGGTCTTATGACACTATATTATGCAAGTACTTTTATTTTTTCAGGCATTTTAAGATTTTTATACACTTTTGAATGTCACAGGCATCCTATCATCTTTTTTTGTCACAAAAAGACACGCTGAGAGGACTAATAGTACAATAATATCATACTGGTGAGAGTGGGATGGAGTTTAAAGTGTATGTTTTGCTTTTGTGTAGGTTAAAGCATATTTTCACTTTGTTTATGTTGTTTATTGCTGAGGAGTAGAAAGAAATTCTGACTAATTTTCCATCAAATGTTATGATGTGATTACAGGGAGTTTTGCATTTAGCAATTGAAAAATTGCTAAAGCCACTTGTTGCTGATAGTCTATTGATCACCATCTCGGAGACCGCATTGCTTTTAATATATTTTGGAGGATGGATTTTAAACTCAGCCTCTGTTTTGATGTAACTACCTGGTCTTTGCCCTCATGAGCTTGTTATCAGTCTATGTGTTCTTAGACAAGTCTTACTTTTGGGGATATGCTTATTACCTATAGAAGACATGATATTATCTATTGTACATTATCTACTATACATAAATAAATGCATTCTTACAGCAGACAATCAAAACCCAGGGAAGTTGCCCACTGCCTGCTGTTCTTCATGTATATCTAACTACAGTGAAGTAAAATGCATTCATTCTAGAAGAAATTTTGAATTGAGCAGCTGCACAGAATAGTATAGAATTAGCTCTGATTTTATAAGACATCCTTTTGAGTGGAATCTGTTCAGACTTCCTTGCTTGCTTGTTCAAAAATGCAGCAATTTACTTGGCTACCTATCTGTCATCGAAGCAAACTACTCTTTACCAAGGAGTAATTTAAAGACATATGAACTATATGAGTATACTGATCCTTCAGGGACATGTATATTTACATCTCTATACTAAACTGTATTGAGAGAACAAAGCCTCTCTTGCCAATATATAAAGAAATGTATCTTTGATCCATTTATTTGGGAAGTTTGCTAAACAACAGAAAATCAAACTGTAATGCTGCCAGGGAAGAAACTGTGATAAAGTTTTGCAATATTATTTTGCAACATATATAGCAGTGATGGCTAACCTTTTCCGGACTGAGTGCCCAAAGTGTGTGCATGCGCATGAGCGAATGCGCGTGCACACACCCCAACCTCCAAAATGCAATGGGTGTGCGGCCCCTGCATATGCACCCTTTGCCCCCCCACATGCGCGTGCGGCCCCCTGAATGCACCCTGCCTTCCCATGCATGCATGTACACCCCCACATGCACCCCGCCCCTGCACATTTGCATGTGCCCCCCTGCGTGCCCCCCAGCCCCCATGCATGCATGCGTACGTACCCTCCTGCATGCACCCACCCCCGTGCATGTGCAACAGAGACCCTAAGACCAGCTGGCCAGCAGGAGGTGCGCATGCATGCACAATGGAACTGAACTGGGGCGACGGCTTGTGTACCATCAGAGAGGGCGCTGCATGCCACCTCTGGCACGTGTGCCATATGTTTGCCATCACAGGTAGCTATGAATCAATGCTGCTGTGTTCCATATTTAAATAAAATGTATGCAAGAAGACATGAACCAGCCTAGGACAGTTTATAGCCCTATACGCTTTGCCAGTTTTATGAAGACATTCTCCAAGTGATACACAAGATTGATGTCAAAAACATAAAAGAAGTCAGAAGCTAACAAAGTTTGAAAAGAGATATTTCTTTTATAACCTCTCCAAGTGATCTCCCCAAGTCATCTCCATGTATCTCCTATACATAAAGTAAAATAGAAGTTTAATCACAGTTGTCACAAAACAATAGGAACTTCACTACAGCACCTTTCTAAATTAATCCTAGTGTCAGTTTACGCTGACAATAATTATTCTTTGCTGCTTCTAACTAATATGAATTCTTCAGAGTTGTTTCATAATAGAGGAGAGGTTATTTTAAATCTTTATAATGACACACAGTAGTAATAATTTAGATCATAAAATTGCAGAATAAGAGAGTGATTTTCACCTAATTAGAATTTTCTGATTAGAATTCTTTCATTACAATCTTTAAAAAAACATAATAAACATATAAATTATAGGATAGGTGAAAAAAATGATTCGCCTGGTTCATGCATTATGAAATGCTTCTTAAGTGAATGGCATATGTGCATCTATTTCATAAATGAGTACCCACCGGTTATTACCGCCCAGAGTCCCTAGGGAGTTGGGCGGCATAGAAATATAAATAAACAAATAAACAAATAAACAAATAAACAAATAAACAAATAAATAAATAAATAAATAAATAAATAAATAAATAAATAAATAAATAAATAAATAAATAAATAAATAAATACTAGGGCTCAGTGAACTTGGATGTATACAGGAAGCTATGACCTGCCACATCTGTAGGAAGGAATGCAGAGGTTGATAGCTATAGGAGGAATATCTTTACATTGACCCTATGCTTTGGACTAGTGACAGCAAGCAGCTGTATAGGTTTTGACCTCGGATAGGCTCAAACAAGATTTCTGTTCAGGCATTCAGTCTGAACACATTGGAGTTCAAAATGTGAAAGGGCTAATGGTATTCATGGATGGATGGATGGATGGATGGATGGATGGATTGATTGATTATGTATCATCCATTTGTTGTTGACAGTTTGAGACCACATAGGTAGATTTTTCCCATTACAATCTATCCCTAACCTGGCCTTTTAGATTTTTCAATGGTGTACTCATCGCTTCTGTAACTGAGTCTATCACATTGTGGTCCTCTTCTTCTCCTTCTTTCTGTTTTTCCCACCATTAGAGTCTTCCCCCAGAGGACTAATGGGAAACATTCCCAGTCTCTTCATGAGTGGTGTTACTACCTCCATTCTTGTCCATGATATGTTTCACCTTGAAGTGCAGTTCTTTGAATGGGTTTTGAATTTCCTTGTACTCAGAATGATTATAACAGACTGCAATAGAATTTATTATCAGAACTTTGTATAAAATGGAATAAGATTCACCTTGCAATTATTTTCTGAAAAATCTATAGGTAGATTCTCAAGTCATTTGAAGGTTTTCTGATAAGCTGTGGCTCTTTTCTATATTTGAACTGTAGCAATGTAGTAAAATGTTTTTGAATATACAGTATATGCTACAGAGATGCTTGAGGAGGTAAAAGCTGAAATTTACCTAGATAAAATTATAGGTTGGGAGATCTCTTAGTTTGCATGACATCCTGGTCCTTATGAAGTAGGTATGCAGCTCAAGAATGTTCTTAAAGTCAACACCATCTATATTGGTAACGTGTTCTATGATTTCAAGCTTCTAAGCTTATTAGGAGCCCTTTTAAAAAATTGGATTAGAGCAATATACCTTTTGCTTCTTGCTACCCAGCAAAAATTTCAGATAGTGCAAAATTTAGTCATCTTGATTATCATTAGGTTCAAAAATTCTGCACATGAAGCATTACATTCTTTTAGGTTAATTGAACTGCCTCTATGCATTTCTAGCCAAGTTCTACTGGTAAACTTTAACATCTTAAATTATTTGCTCCTACAATAGTTTAATAATCTCTTTTACTCTTGTGATCATGTTTAATATCTAAGATCTGTATCAGAGATCATGGGTTCTCTCAAAAATATTGTTCAGTCATGGTTCGAAAATTCCACTGTTGGATTTGAGACTGCTTCTCAATTGTTTCTGGCCAGCCAAAAAGATTCAAGGAGGTTTGTATACTTCAGATCACATCACTTAAATAATGCCACTTGGTGGGAATAAGATGATGTGCCTTCTCTGTTGCTGCATCTGCCCAATTGAATAGTGTTCAAGAGCTATGGTGGTGCAGTGGTTAGAGTGCAGTATTGCAGGCTAATTCTGCTTGACTGCTGACTGCTAACAGTTCGGCAGTTCGAGTCTCACTGGCTCAAGGTTGACTCAGCCTTCCATCCAGGACCCAGATTGTTGGGGTAATATGCTGACTCTGTAAACCACTCAGAGAAGGCTGAAAAGCATTGTGAAGTGATATATAAGTGCTATTGCTATTGCTATCTCCTCTAAGGTTTGTTTGACCCTACCCTGTGATGACCCAGGGCGTGGCACGAAGGCAACACTGCCAGAGAACCGGTACGAGTCCCTTTATTGGCACCAACTTTGCCCCCAACATCCCATTTACTCTCCATCCTGGAGAGTAGCTCTCCCACAAACCTGCAGCAGCTTCTGGCTGCAGATACTCCAGTCCAAATGCTGTAAGCAGAATGACTGCAATCAATTACTCCAGCAGGGCAAGATAATGAGTCCCAGAAACGAAGAATTCATGGCAATAATTCCAGCATGACAAGATAAGCACACAGAAGCATGACAATAATTCAAATAGTCAGGAGGAATGCCAGGAATGCAGGCCACAACTCTCAACACTAGATAAATTCAGTGTTTGTTCCTGACAAACACCCTTCCCAATTGCCTCTCCTTTAAACTCCATCCCCAGGTATGCCTTGTGAAGGGAATCGGGGCCCTTTCCTTCCTCGTAAGCCACACAACCCACGTTGCTCTCTTCTGCATTCTTCCTTGCGTGCCCTAGGATGAGGAGGGGGATGGGCCTTTGTCTTAATCTGAACCCACTCTCCTTTGTTCTACCTCTCCCCTGCTCTGCCCAGCCTGACTTTGCCATTCCCCAGTTTCCTCCACAGCCACCTGAGCCACTCTCCTGCTCTCTGTCAGCTGTTCGTCTTCTGTCTAAGATTCAGACTCCTACAGGGGCATGACACTACCCTATAGACCCCTAAGAAAGCATTTAACAGTCTCTGAGCTAGAATGATGTAGGCTCCCACTAACTGTCAGCAATAGAGCAGAATTATTGTTCCTCTCTCAAATAAGTTTCCTTTTTTCTTTTTGACTCTACGTAACCCTTTGTAAAGCATTCAGCATCACTGATTTGTGAGTGATCTTGAAGACTGATTGAATATACACAGATAAATAATTCTTGTCTGTTGTGATCTGAAACACACCTCTTTTGCATCCATCTCCTGTATCTTATAAAATCATCATACAGTATGATTCCTTTTGTGTATGTTGTTTTCTTAAGGTTTCATCTTAAGAAGTGGCTTATAAATCTCTGTATAATTTTAATCTTGTAAATAAAAATGCCCATGTTTGTATTATGATTGTGCAAAGGTGTGAATACTTATTTGGAAGCAAGCCCATTGAACTTACAATGCAGGCTGAGCTGCAGGAATCTCTTCCCACAGCCAGGGAAAATCTAAAATGTCATTACTGCATACTTATGAGTCAAGCCTAATACCATTCAAACCACCACTAATGTGTGAATAATAGTTGACAGTTTCCAAAGTATACTAGTCAAACACAATTTAGATCAGATGTTTAACATGGTTTTATGGCTCACCACATATTCTATTGCTGCAAAACTAGAGATCTTTAATACCTCACCAACCATTTAGAGTCAAATATAATTGCATAATATTGCAATAAAAATGTATGCTGGCATTTTAAACCGTATTCATGAATATTTAATTCTATATTTTAATAAAAGCATGGAGTTTAGTAGATTTTTTATATCTTATAGATGTGTAGTTTGAATTAGTTTATAGTTCATTTTAATTTTCCTAAATGCTTCCTTCATTTTCACTTTAAATTATTTCCACCTGGCTATCATATTATATAAATGCCTTCATCTCATGGATACACATTTCACTTGGCATTTCTTTCTACTAAAATATTACATATAGAATGTCACTATCTGTTCATATACAAAATAAAGTGTTAAAATAAATACCAATAATTATCAATGAGATTATTGTTCATAATATATAGTTACCCATCTCACAAATGTAACTCTGGGTAACAAAGAATCTCCCAGTCCAGGACAAGTGCAACTGGTGCACAACTTATGCAAAGGAAGCCTGTTGTTTTTAACCGAAACCCCCACAGCTTCCAAATATTAAGACAAGACTTTCATAGCATCATTAATTGGCCAGATTCCTTGTTTAGATGCTATTTTGTATATGACTTCTTTGCTGCTCCACACTTTTGTTAACGGCTAACTAACTAACAACAACCTGCTGTTTAAATGCCAGAAGATTAGATTTTTGCCATCTAATTGCTATATTTGACATATCTATATCTGTACAGATTGCTATATTTCAAGGAGGAGAAAATTAGGGCATTTGAGCAAATTGGGCTGCCCTTTCTGAGATTAACTCTTTAATGGCTTTGCTGAAGGAGTTAAAATCTTCCTTGGTAATTTTGGTTTTGGCTGAATTATTTCTGACACTCAAGCCTGTATAAGAGTAGGATACACTAAAGCAGGGGTGTCAAACTCACCTTGTCACGGCGTCGTCACATGATGTATCGGGGCTTTTTTCCCCTTTGCTAAACCGGGCATGGGTATGGCCAGCAGATGACGCAGCCAGCCCGCGGGTCGGAAGTTTGACAGCCCTGCTCTAAAACAGTGTTTTTCAACCTCACCAACTATAAGAGGTATGGACTTCAATTCCCACAATTCCTCAACCAGAATTGTGGGAATTGAAGGCCACCCATCTTAAAGTTGCTGAGCTTGAGAAAAACTGCTCTATTTACTCTCTGCTTTCCTTGATGTAGGAGACGAACTAACATTTGCCTGTCCAGAGCCCAGCGCCTTCCGAGGAGCCCTAGCTCTAGGTACCAAATCCCTTAATTCTCCAGAATTACTAATTCCCAAGATATATCTTCCATGTCTGTGTTGCCACAATCTCCTAGGTCAGTGATGGCGAACCTTTTTTGGTTCGTGTGCCAAAAGGGGGGGAATGCGGGGGATCACGTGTGTGCGTGCCCACACCCATAATTCCATGCACCCCACGCATGCGCGCATGACCCCCCTTCTCCCAGCATGCAATGGCACGCCCATTTTTCGCTCTCCCCAGGCTCCAGAGCCTTTCTAGGAGCCTGGGGAGGGTGAAAACGGCCTTCCCCACCCCCTCTGGAGGCTGGAAACAACCTGTTTCCCGACTCCCAGTGGGCCCAGAAGGCCCGAAAATCAGCCGGCCGGTGCACACATGCGCGCCGGACCTGAGCTTGCGTGCCCACCGATATGGCTCCGCGTGCCACTTGTGGCACCCGTGCCATAGGTTTGCCATCACGGTCCTAGGTGGATAAACAACTAAATCAAAGAGCAGCTTATCTGGAGCTTCTTTCCTCCATAAGCCTGTTCACGGTTTAACTATTAAAGTTAAAGAACCGAATTCAATTTTTGTTTTCAATATATTAAAACCAGGTGGTGGCTGGCTGGGGTGGCTGGTTACTCTGTCTCTTAGCATTTATAATTTCCCTTTCAGCCTAGTGAATGCAGGAAAAGAAAGATATATTTTAAATGTCAGTAAACAACAATACCAAAACTTTAAAAAAAAACCAAGTTAAAGTGATAACTGCAATGATGGAGATAAACATCATTTATAGTGTGTTGCTTATATAGTTCCAGTTCACTACAGAGAGTTTAGGACAATAAATCTGGAATCAATATCAGTATTTCTCAAGCTTGGCAACTTGAAGATGTTCAGTAATGATGGTTAGGTAATTATGGGAGTTGAAGTCCACAGATCTTCAACTAGCCAAGGTTGAGAAACACTGACCTTTATCTTCAGAAATACTGGTTGCGTATCCTCCATTCTGACAGAGACATGTAATTATACCTCACTTCAGTTAGGAGGTGATTTGAGTGAACTGAATCCTCTGGAACTACTGTTGAATTGCAAAAAGACTCTATAGTTGAAATTCTATTATTGTCACCAACATTTCTCACCACTTTAGTTGTTGCATCTGTAAATATGAATGCCAGCTTAGCCTCTGGCATTCAGAACCTCAGGTGATGTGGAGACCATGTTCGTGTGGCATATCCTATAATTGCAAAGCATTGTAGCATTTCAAGAGCTTATAATTAAGAGTGGCAAAAGCTGCTTTTTTTGGCAACTGTGGACCGTACAAACTGTTCCTTTGAATTCCTGGAGAAATGTCCAGTTTAAAGCCCTAAATACTATAATTTGGAACACTAAATTGCTATGCTATATCTCTTTTCTCATTTTGATAGTATTCTGTTTGAAACAAGGTTTTTTTAGATGAAATGGAAGATTTTTACCAGCAGCCTGAATCTTTGCTCTTCTGACCTCTCTTCAATTAAATATGTATGCCCAAAACATAAGCATGTGAAAAGGCTGAGCACTGCTGGCTGCTGGCATCCATATTGATTACTGAATGATATTGTTTCCAAAGAGGCTCAATTTGTTGTATATTTAAGCATACACACATACAGTAAATTATGAATTCCATTGTTCCTTTGGTGCAGTTTCTCTCTTTGTCAAAGAGAGGTGCCACATACTGGTGTGACATTTTATCAGGCACAAACCAGCTTTTTTCATTTAAGAAAAGAGGTGAAGGGGGATTTTAGTTTTATGATAAGGGTGGATTGGAAAGAAATGGTGTGTGACTTTTTGACCATCTATGTCCCTATTCACGATCACCCAGTGGTATTCAAGGTTGGTATTCACATAAAATCACACTTGGAATCCAATGGTGGAGGTAGCTTGAGTTGGAGGATAAATATATGCATTTCTAGCCTGCTTTTCAGTAGCAGCTGAAAGCATCTGCAATGATTTAAATTGTACTTATTAAAATTACTTAAAGGGGGGGGGGAATTGCAAACCTCAATGACAGGGTTAGACCTACATTACTTGTCATGGTATAATAAAATTGTACAATAGGGGAATTGCAATTTTTAAAAGAAAAAAAACCCATTTAATCTATCATCTCCCTCTCTGCCTGACATAATAGATTATTATTGTAATTACTGAATCATTTAGCAAAAAAAATGGTATATTTACTTTATAAGTTACTGTTACTAGGACGACTACAACTGCCATTACTGATATTACTGTAAGGCAGTTTAAATTTGAGTCCAGTGAAAGTCTTGGATTAAAATACTAAAGTCCTGTGATAGGGGAAAATAAGGAATAAAATAAAGTTTTAGTAGCACTTGCTCTCAGACATGATAGCAATGGTATTTCATAGATGTCAGAACAGTTAGCCTCTGCAGAACCCATTGCAGAAATATGTAGATATTTTTTTTAAAATCTAGATATGACTTAATTCTCCTTAATTTAAGTCTATTAAATTAGAATTCCCCAACTGAACATTGGGCCTCATTTAAATCAAGTTGTGAAATTCAGTTCTCCTAATAAACACACAGATATTTGTATTCCTTACTAACCTCTAGAAAACAAGTTGAGGGATATCTAGCCCTCCTTATATTGCTGAATTTTTATTTTTAGTATTCCTCACTCTAGCTGGTGCAGCTAAGAATTGTGGGTTTAGTAAGTGACCCAAGTTCTTGATACCTGATTTAAAGTTTCTCAGATCCTGGGCAAATTAGTTGATCTATGCAACTATAGAAAAAGAGGGGTGCTATTATTTTCTATGCATGTTTTTCCTGCAGACCTATTCTAAGAACCGAAGAGGAACATGAGACTGTCTATAAAATAATGAGAGTGATTCCTGATATTAATGAGCAATTATCTGAAGAACAGATAAAGGAAATCAGCAAAGTAGTTATAAGAGAATACTGGGTGAAGGAAAGTACAGGTAGGTAAAAAATTTTTTTTTAAAAAATGTTACTTCTTGAAGGGTCAGAAGTACCAGCTAATGTAAGCCAAAATAAGAGATGGTGGAACTTGTAGTCCAGTTTTATTATGGAACCAAAGCTACACCAAGCACTGGACCAACCTATTTTATTAGATTAGGTATGCAATTACTTTTTTCCCCTATGGCAGGCAATTTTAGCAAATGACTTTCTATTACAAGATTACATTTGGAAAAAAAATTAGAATCATTCATTTTGGGGGTATCTTTTATTTTTCTCTTGCTCCATTTACATTGACTTTCATCTCTATTCTAATGCTCAAGTTTATTTCCTTCCTCCTATAATGGAAAGTAAAATGTCATTATTCTGCTAGAAAGATAGATGTGAAAAGTCTTTTAATGAGAAATGCAGATATGGTGGTTATGTTTTTACCATTAGATTATGCATTTTTCTTTCAAATACTAAAAGTGGAATCTTTTGTTATTAAATCATCTGGTTTAACATTGTAACTATTGTCCTTTTTCCACATCCCTTATCCAAATCCTTTTTCTTTTTGAATTTTGATTCTTCCTTTCATGGCATTCTTAAATATGTTGGAGGTGTACCTAATATTGATTCTATATGAAATAAAATGATAATAAACTCAGAATATGTGTTAACCACCCACAGTGGCTTTATATAAAGTAGAGTTAAAGTTAAAAATCTCTAGAGACAAAATACCATAATGGTCACCAGTATAGGGTCAAACCAGCATATAGAAGTTGAACTACCAAAACATACTTCCTCCAACCTTTAATTTACAACTGCAATCCTGGAATATACTGGGGTTGATAGTGTCACAAACTGCCAAGAGATTAGCAGGATCCATAGACTCAAACAGCCTGTTTTCTGCAGGAAGTCAGATAACAAGATATCCATGGCCAATTGTCTTCCAGTAAAGACTGGAAACCAGATTAAAAGGTATTCTGACCCAGCTGCTGTGGCCTAGAAGTGGAACTCTTGCCTCACAATCAGGAGGTTGAGAGTTCGATCCTAGGTAGAGGCAGATGTTAGGGTCTCCTGCTTGGTCAGGGGGTTGGACTAGATGACCTGCAAGGTCCCTTCCAACTCTGTTAATATCATACATTTTGAGTAGCATTAAGTTCAGAGGTGGTATTCAGCCAGTTCAGACCAGTTTGGGCAAACCGGTAGCGGAAATTTTGAGTAGTTCGGAATACTGGCAAATACCACCTCTGGCTGGCCCCGCCCTCCCGCCCCACTATTCCCTGTCCTATATTCCCTTGTTTTTTAGCTCAGCTGATTTGCGCGGCAGAGCGGACTGCTGCTCCTCAACTGAGCTAAACAACAGTTCAGCTCACCAGCATTGACACCAAGGGTGGTCTTTGAGTGCTGTGCGCACGCACACAGCGCACTCTCATAGAACCAGTAGGAAAAGATTTGGAATCCCACTACCGATTAAGTTGCCATGACATCAAATAATGTTATTTTCAAAATGCCTCACAAATTAGTTTTAACAAGTTTTTGAAAGGATCCAATCAGAATTTTAGGAGCAGATGACAATCTCTCCTAATCCAACTGACATGTGTGCAGATTGAACTTGGCATTTGCCCAAAGACTTAGGAAAGTCCTACTGTCACACTCATCCTCTGGAGAAGCATGATGTGTACACACACACACACACACACAGAGAGAGAGAGAGAGAGAGAGAGAGAGAGAGAGAGAGAGAGAGAGAGAGAGAGAGAGAGAGAGAGAGAGAGAGAGAGAAAGGAAATTGAGTTGTACTCTATATCCTATATCCTCACAACTTCCCCCAGACAGCTTCCTCAAATAATTGACCACCTGTGGTATCAGAAAGAGGAGAAGATTGTCTGATTCTCTCTCTCTTTTTCCTTCTCTTGGAGGTGGCAGTAGTTGGATCCAAAGAATGAAGCTCATGAATGGGCTGTAGTAACAATAATGAGTAATATACAGACAAGGGGAATTTCACCCAACCTCCCTCCTTCCAGACTGAATTCAACATTGGTGTAGAAAAATAAAGTGAACTTATTGTAAGCTTTTTCTTTATACATTATGAAAATTCATCTCAATGCTCATTTGTTTCAATTCACCAAAAAGCCATTCAGAAATATTCTATGTTTTGATAACATGTAGAGTTCCAACTAGGATTTTATATTATCTTTTTTTTAAAAAAAAATCAGTCTTGTCTGACTTAGCAAAAATTGAGAAATGAAGATTCAAATAATAATATTATTTGAATCAATCAAATATATTCATTGCTAAGAGTTAACTGTTGTGCTGATCCTTTGAAATACAGATATAAGCCAACTAAGAAGAATGTAGTAACCAAAGGACATGTTATTAATAGACAGACTAAGCTGTAATCTGAGCAGACAGGAATTACATTAGCATAAATTAAGACAATGAAAAGGACAATTTTAAGGTCAAAACTTGTGATTGGGAAGATTGGGGTGAAAGCCGGCATCTTATTTGGAAAACAAAACAACTTTATCCAAATCTTGTTTACTATCTTGGCCACAAGGACAGTTGTGTTGGATTAGATGCTCTGTTGATTTAATATATTCAGTAAAACCTGCAATATGGTGGCACAGAATGAGATCTAAAACTGTAGAGCATCAATGTGCAAACGAGATAAAAGGTAATCTTAATGATTCAGACTGCCACATGATGCTTTTAAAGAAAAAGCAGCTCTGCATCAATGTGCAATCTTTTCCAGTTCTTTGAACCTGGTAAAGCAATATTTCAATCTCATCTGATTTGGCAGGCTAAAAATAAACACAAGATTGACTTTTTCTTAAGTGAAACTGACTTTACAAAAATAATGCATGCCTGATGAGCCTTTAATCACCCAAGATCATTTTATATAAGAAAGTCGGGGGGGGGGGGGGCTAGATATATGAAAAGTAGTGAGGTTGCTTCTATTAATGGTTCCTTCCTCATATAACTTCACAATAATAACAGCTTCATTTTAAAAAAATGTATTGCAAAGATTTCGTGTACATTAAATCAAATGTACCCTTATATCAAACATCCACATGGTTGACAGGTCTAATATCATGCAAAAAATTGCAATAAGACATACATGACACGTACTCAGGGATGTCACAAACCAACACCAGCTTTTAGATACTTGCACACCAACATCCGGGAGAGATACTTAAGTCACAGTATTTGTGTCAAAATGCACTTGCCTACCTTGCCTTTTCCTCCCCTATGCCCCCTAGCAGACATTCATAATGTCATCATCATCCTCTTTTAACGACCCCATAATCCCTTGCGGGGTGGAGTCTGGGTAACTGAATGGAGCTGAATGTTTACTGGCTGGATGCCCTTCCTGTCGCCAATGCGGAGGTTTTTTTTCCAGCAGGTATATTCTCAGTGTGCCCAGAGAGAGAAATATCTGCCTCTACCTAGGATCTAACTCACAGTCTCCTGATTGTGAGGCGAGAGCTCCACCTCTAGGCCACCACACCACTTACATCCATAATGTCATGGCTGAATCTAAATGTGTGTGTGTGTGTGTGTGTGTGTGTGTGTGTGTGTGTGTGTGTGTGTGTGTGTTCCTTCGAGTCAATCTTGACTCCTGGCGACTGGCTGGACAAGTCTCGAGTTTTCTTGGCAAGTTTTTTTCAGAACTGATTGCCCGTAGCCTTATTCCTAGGACTGAGAAAAAGATTGACTGGCCCAAGATCACCAGTCTTGGTTTTAGCCTAAGGCAAGGCTAGAATTCATAGTTTCCTGGTTTGTAGCCTGACACTTTAATCACTACATCAAACTGACTTTCTAAAATTCTCTCACATGGATGGAATAAGGAATACTGTTTTAACATTGTTGATTTTACTATTGACATTTCCTTGTTATCCTTAAGATTTCCACTGCTTAACAATAACAGCGAATATAAGCAAGTCTTTGTATGTTCTGTTATGAAGAGTTCAAGATGAACCTTTCACATCTGTGAAAGAACAAACCACCCTGAATACAGATGAATGTAATACTAGCATGGAGCCTGTGCCACTGTTCTGCTTGGGTGTATTTAAAATAACCACTGATATTTTACCAGAAAAATGAAAAAGCAGCATCAAGAGAAAGGAAATGAGACAGTTGAGAGTTATCTAAAATTTTCTGGTGCTAATTGATATGTGTATAGAAAAAGTATGCATAATTACAATAATTTCAGTAAAAACTGAATTTAAACAATATAATTTACCACGTTGGAGATGGTTTTGTGCCTAGTCAGTCTGTAACATTGGTGGTCATTTGTATGTAAAGCAGATGGTCAATCAAACCCACATCTTCAAATGGAGAATGTCATCTAACAGTTTGTAAAACAGAATATGCACTTCTTTAAAGTAAAATAATGACCATTTGATTCGTATGCTTTGAAATACTTGTACATTAAAGATGTGAGGGACCTTCTGAGACCCATTCATCTTGCACACTAAAGAAAGTGAGGGACACTAAAAAAAATAGACTGAGCTTGGGATGCTGTCGTCTTGAATTTTTTTGGCCACCCTGCAGTCACCCAACTTCCAAGCTACAGAATGTACTTCCTTGGGAATTGCCCTCAATTCCCACTTTTCCTGCTTATAGAAAGACCTTCCTGTTCAATAATTTATTTTTAGTCTGAGTTTTGTTTAATGGTGGTTTTGACAATTGTGTGAGATTGTTAAGCACCAATTGTTCTTAGTTTGATGCTTAGTCTGAATCTCTCTGAAAACAGATGGAAAACGTCTGCAAAACATTGCTCCATAATTGACAGTGGTTTTAAACTGCATTGTAGATATGCCTAAAAAGCCTATTTACTAATTCACTCCCTCCCTCCCTCACTCCCTCACAAAGCTTGAAGGGCAGAAAAAGATTCTATACAGGGTTTTGGACTTTAAGATTTCCAAAATCATTTCCTACGTTCTGTTATTTAAGTTGGACATTATATGTGCTCAACTATGAAGAGTCCATCTTGTTTTGGTTTGTGGCTTGGTCATTTTGGAGTTGGGACTGGTCAAAATTAAATGAAAGGGTAGAAGGATAGCATTTTGAGAAAATTTAGGATGGACTTGGATAAAGGTAGTCCTTAACTTACAATCAAAATTAGGACTGGAACGTCTGTCTCTAAGCAGCGAGTTGTTAAGTGGGTCACATCTGATTTTATGACATTTTTTGCTGCAGTTGTTTAACAAATAATGCAGTTGATAAGCAAATCAGGCTGTCCCTATTGATTTTGCCTATCAAAAGCCTGCTGGGAAGGTCTCAAACAATGATCATGAGACCCCAGAACACTGCAATTGTCACAGACACATCACAATTGCCAAGCACCTGACATGACCGTGGGGATCCTGTGACAGTTGTAAATATGAGAACTGATTGTCACTTTTTTCAGTGCCATCATAACTTTGAACAGCCGTTAAATGAATGGTTATAGGTCAAGAACTACCTATAGAGAGGTTCTACAGTTCTATCACATGCAAAATGCTTCTGGGAAGGAGAAATGGTGTCAGCTGTTGTCACTGCTGTGCTACTACAACTTGAAGATTGAAAAACCTGTAAAAGGGGGGGGGGGGAGAAGTTGTTGCGAATCATGTGTTGGCTCCTATTCCTTGAGACCATTTATCCTTGTTACAGTAAAGCAAGAATTTTCACCATGAACATGCATGGGAAAAGTGCTCTAGAACTTTGGGAACTAGTTGGAACATCGGGAATACATTTTGGGCACAGTTGGAATGTGGAAAACATATTTTGTGCTCATTTGCAAAGTCTCTAATCACAAAATAGCTGCTATAGAATAGCAAAGCACTGCCTTCATTCCCTCTTCCCTTCCTTCTCTTTGGGCAGGGGGCCATGCCACAAAATGCTAGCTGCATCCTCCCAATAACTCTGTTTCCTTAAAAAAAAAGAGAGAGAACAAAACTTTAGGGGCTGCTTGCAGGTGCAGTTTTTTGGAAATAAAATAGATGCTAGAAAGCAGCACTTTGCCACTTTCCACATTTTGTTTCAAATGAAAAGGTTTTATTTTAAGAAGTAAAATGTCATTTTAGGCTGGGAACATAAATGATATGAGGAGGACTGTTGGGTCATAATGGTGTCTTCATAGAGACTTCTACACATGTGCACACTATATGCTGGTTGCAAATATACAAGCTGAAAATAAATTAACTGACATCCATACTCAGACTGTACATGTCTTTCACTATTTTCTTGCTATTACCGGTATAAAAAGAGAATTTGAAATATTTGACAGGCTGTAACTTTTATCAGATAGACTACATGCATTTTGGCGGTCAGTGGCATTATAGCATCAAATGATTTACCATCTCAGAGTTAGGAGCACGTATGTTTAATTTAGATATGGATGTCATGAATCAATCATACATTTTTCTTTTGAAACCAAGAGAGGAAAATTGAGCGTTTCCAATATGTTTCATGAAAATATGTTGGCTAGATTACACTTGTAGGTTTGTTACATTTCTGAATGCTGTAGACATATTAGTTCATTTTCTGTAATTTGGATGTGAAATTATGATCTGTTTCTATTTTAATTTTAATTCCAGTGGATGCGAGCCAAGGATTCTATATTATACTTAGAGGCTCTGTTAAGCCACAGACAAAGTATTACAAAAGACTTATTGGAGGAAATTTTATTTTAGTGCCTCCTCAGGTGACTTCTGTTACAGATGAATCAAACCCAACCCAGGTAGCATCATCTGATATGGTAAGTTTAACAAAGATCTACCATTAACCAAATATTAGTAGAAATATTTAAGAAGGTCAAATTAGGTACCTACGTTTTTATTCTCAAACAATTGTTTCAAAACATATAAGGAAAAGAGGACTGAAGTGCACAAAATCCGATCAAATGCCTTTAATATTTTTGTTTATTTATCCCTTCAAGTCAATGAAGACTCTTGGCAACTACCTGGACTAGTCCCTGAAGTTTTCTTGGCAGCATTATCATAAAATTGTTCGTCATTATCTCCTTCTTAAGGCTGAGAGAGAGGACTGGCTCAAGGTCATCCTGCTGGCTTCAAGGCTAAGGTGGGACAAGAATCCACAGCCTCCCAGTTTCTAGCCTGGTGCCATAAGACCATCACCTCTGGGTTGCCAAGGATCATCTCCTCTAGGTGGCTAAGGAAGTGCTTGAATACTTCAAATAATTTTTCTAGGCATACAACCTTTGGTGGTATTTCCATATTTGGCTATCAACCATGATGGGTTAAGTGTCTAAGGCAGAATACCACTTCACTAAACAAGCTCTCCCATGTATTAATAGTATTGTTTGGCATTTACCTCTTATTGAGCTTTCTTTAAAAAGAGAGAGGGGGTGGGGGGTGGGGAACTATAATATCCACATATACCAGGTCCTTAGCAAGGACTCGATAGTTGGACAAAATGACAGCTCTAGTCTAAACAACAGGATAACTGTGCAACCAACCATAATAATCTTTACAGTTTCCTAGTCTTAATTTGGGAGCTCCAGTGGATCATGCTGGCAGATCTGGGGTTAGTCCAGATCTGAGAATTCTTATTTCCAATAAGTCCAAAGGTTCTTTTTTGGTGGTGCATCGTATAAAATCCTGACATGTTGCATTACCACTGCCATGACCAAGCTAGGTGGGATTGCTAGAAGTTGAGGATTAACAATAGGTTGTTGACCCTTAACATAGGACATGTACCCCCAGAACCAAAGGTTACTTGGTTTAGTTCTAACAATTTCTAATACAGACTCAACCATTGCATATTCAGTGTCAGCAAGTAGTGAATACCTTTCAGCTCCGTTTATTATTGTTTGGCAAGGGAAAAAAAACCTTGCTTTTATTGAACTGCCCTTCTCTAAGAATATTTGCAAAAAATCTTGGAGAGTGGTGTAATGTAGAAATTACAATCTCTCTTTAGCTCATCCACAGTGAGCTAAATTATCCTGATTATCATGAAAAGGTTGTGAGAATGTTGTCTGATTTTTTTTGGTGATAGATGTTATCACTTGCTATAAAAATATAGTTAATAAAGACTTTGTTGTATTATTTTATCACTCAATCTATGCATCATAGGGAAAAATGTATTTCTGAGCAAGCTAGGGTGCATCTATTGTAACTTAAAGCAAATGCACCTTTCTATAAGTATTCTTATGAATACTATTGATTGAAAAATAAATGTAATTTAGTTTTGCAATATTTTGCTACATTAATTCCGGCATTGAGAGCTGGCTTGGTGTAGTAATTGAGGCTAGAACCCAGTAAATCATGAGCTCTAATGCCATTTGAGGCACAAAGTCAGTTGGATGACCTTGAGCCAGTCACTTTCTCTCAGTCCTAGGAAGGACGCAATGGCAAACGACTTTTGAATAAGCTTGCCAAGAAAACTGCAGCGACTTGTCCAGGCATTTTCTGAGAATTAGACATGACTAAACTAAAGAGAAGAAGAAAAATATATTCTGGCACTAACAACAATTGAATACCATTTTTTAATTGCACCATTTTATATGTCCTGGAAAAATTGACAATAAAACTATACTAACACCATTTATTGAAGACTGTTGTGTAATTATTCTAATTTTCTGAATTTTTAAAACAAAACTAAATAACAAAATAGGTACTGCCATCAAAGATGATTAGCTGGGCCATCTTGATTATAGCTTTCCAAACAATCTGAAAATATTTTAATATAATGCAATTTTAAGAGGAGGAATTCTCATCTGTGAATTTTCTTTTGTTTGGTTAAGCCTCAGTCACCTCTTGAAATAGATGAAAGGAATTCTACAACATATGGCATTCTAAACTAATCCCCACCTCATATTTGTTTAACAATATCATTTTTCATCTTAACTAGGAGGTGGGCACCCCTTAGATCAGGGGTGTCAAACTCAATTTCATTGAGGGCCGCATCAGAGCTGTGGTTGACCTTGGGGAACCGTGGGCGTGGTCAACTGGGTGGGCATGGCCAGCTTGATGCCACTCACTGGGAGTGGCTGACTGAGTGGGTGTGGCTAGCTTGACGCCACTCCCCAAACTGCTGGAATGTTTCCTCTTCGCATTGGGTAGACTGGGCCAAAGCCACATTGGGTAGACTGGGCCAAAGCCACATTGGGTAGACTGGGCCAAAGCAATGTATGCCGGCCCCTTAAATTTGCCAGGGCGGCCCCACAGGCTGGATCCGACCACATCACAGGCCGAATGCGGCCTGCGTGCCTTGTGTTTGATACCCCTGCCTTAGATGCCTTTATTAGAATTGGTTGCATGCAAACCCAAATTTGTTGGTATATTTTCTTACAAATTTTATGCATTTTAATGTTTTAATGAACCTTTTGGAAGCAGATATGTTGTTTTGTGTTACATTTTCCTTATAGCTCTGTTGGAAGTGAATGTGTATGCTCATTGCAATGCTGCCTCATAGGCATGTTCTGATTTTGTTATTTCTCTAGTTCACTTGGCTCACATTTATAATATTTTTAAAAATATAATTGTACTGAAAGTTTAAAAAACAAAAGTTTGATTAATACAAACTAAATAAAGGAAAGTAGGAAAGAAAAAAGTAGAAAAAATAGTAAAGAAAGCAAAAGGAAATGAAGAAGTGGTTTCTGATCATCTTTACAGCAGTTATAAGTACAATTGTAGTTATATTTACTGCTTTTTCTAAAGTTATATCACAACTCTCTTCTTTCTATAATCTAGCCTATCTAATCATTAAAACCGTAGCTCTTAAATTCATTTTTTCTGTTTTACATACACAAAAAAATCATAATTTCTTTCCAAGAAGCAATAAATATATATAAATCTCTAATCAAACAAATACATTTTGTCATCTCAGCAAATTCTATTAGCTTCGTCAACCATTCCTCTGTTGTACTTAATGCCAGACCTTTCCATCTTAGTACTACAGTAAAGTGACCAGATATTTTTTTTTTAAGCAGGACACTGACGGGGGGCGGGGCCGCCCATTTGAGTTTTGCCCTCTGCGCATGCGCAGAACGCTGTGCATGCGCAGAGGGCAAAAGACCGCTAATGTCGTCGTCCAGGTGGGGGGGGAGGCGGGAGGCCTTTCCTCGCCTCCCGCCTCCCCTTCGGGAGCCGGCAGTGGCTTGGGCGCAGCCGCGTTTCTTTCTTTGCATCCTATTTGCTCTAGTTTTTAACTCTTCGGGGATCTCTCCCCCCTCCTATTTTACTACTCTCCCCTCACCTGCTTGCGCAGTGCGGCCAGGGGCTGCTTGCAGGCTTCCCAGTCTTTACGGCCAACCATCCCGGCTCTGCTCGACCGGGTGGCGGCGATCTCCTCCTCCAGGGCTCGATTGGCCGCCCCGCACCCGCTGCAGATAGCCGGCCAGGCGCTCGTTCAACCCTTGCAGCGCCTCCTGCTGCCGGCCCAGGCCCAGCAAAGAAGAAGCCACCGCTATGCTCGCACGGAACCGGCTTAACAGAACGTCGGAACCGCTGGAGTTGGCACGCACGGAGGCATTATTAGAGGAACTGAGGAAGAGTCGTCCGGAGCTGTTCCAAGGATGAGGAAGAGAGAAAGCCATTGTGCTGCTACCTGAGCGCCTTTGGTGGCCTATCGCCTTCTTATATCACCGGGCTTTCTAATTTGCATGCCCCAGGTAGCGGTCAGCGGTCTTGCTGCTCCTGCTGTGGGGGGCTGCGTTGCGGATGGGCAATGCCCCCCTGCTTCTCTGGCCGCTGCCAAGCTCCCGAGGCCCACGCCCACCCAGTCACATGGCTGGCAAGCCACACCCAAAAATAAGCCACACCCACAGAGTGGCAGTAAAAAAAATTAGGAACCTGCCCCTGGTTATATTGGCCTCTTTCCCCCTTTCCTTCTGTAAAATGGAATTAATTATATTTTGTAAAGGTTGTAAAAGTTAATCCACAAAGTATTAATAGTAAAAAGCCAACAATCCATCTGGTCCAGACAATATGGACCAGATATTTTCCGCCTGTTTTAGTCTTCTTATAGCTTTACAAACTTCCCTTATTGTTATGAGTCCATTCATAATCTGTTTCTGTTTCTCTGTAATCTTCAATACATTTTGTTTCTTTAAATATTCATCTTTTTTCTCCATGGAAATTTCTTCTCCTTTGGATAAATTGGGATAAAATTTTGCATGCACATATTGTCTGTTATTATAGTATCTCCCTCCTGTAGTTTCAATATTCTCCTCTTAATTTGTATGCCAAATTATGAAAATTGGTTTATTTGCAAACTCAAATCTTTTGTTTTGCATAATACATTTCTCTTAGTGTTAAAATTGATAACTGTCCCTCAAGCTTAATTTGTCAAAAAATATTTGCCTTCATTTATTTTTCTCTTTTGCCCCTCAATCAAAATAGCGTGTATGTTCTCTTATCTCTCATTTTTGAGTTCACTATTATGTTGTATAAAGTAACCTCTCATGAAAGTTTTGCTTGTGTTCCAAATCATTCTTACATTTGCATCTCCATAAAAACTATTTCCATTTATTTTTACAATCCTCCAATAGTGCTTCCTTCTGTAACAGCATTTCATTCAACCTCTATCTGAAATAACTGGTTTTTCCTTAAAGACTAAACTAATTGGGTTATTAACTGAAAAGATGTCTTCTTAATTAATTAAGAAAATTTATATGGTCAGAGAAGTAAGTATATTCATGCCATTTTATGTATCCATGCATCAACAAGCTCGAAATTGTCTATCAAATTAAAAAAAAACTTGTGTAAATCTTGTGTAATTAATCCATGGCAAGTTGTTCCATAGTGAGTTGGCTGCAGTGAGATCGCTGTGGTGGATTGTCTTGGATCCATCCCTGATGTGTCCTATTGTTTTCAGGATGGAAATTCCAGTGGCAGCAATGACTAAACCCCACTCTCCACAAAGTGCTGCCTTGATTTTCTTCAACCCATTCATCACTATTGTGGAACATTTCAGTGATTTTATACAACTATTAAACATTTCAGCTGTCATCATGAGTATAAACATCCAGGGTATATGTTATTGTTTTGCCTACAAGAAGTTGCAGAAGTGATAAAATACAGTATATAATACTGATGTATATTTTTATAATTGTGTAAAACATAACGGAATATTGAATATTAATTTCTATTATTTCTTTTTAATTATTTTGGAAGTTTGGTGTAGGGTGCTGTTTTGGGACTTTGGTACCACTCCCTTTAAGGATGAAACATGATGTACTTAAAGTTCTTACAGAGGAAAACTGTGATTTTATCAAAATTCCATCCATCAATTACTTAAGGGTAAAAGAGGTAAGCATTTTGCATAAGAATGAAGAACCTGTGGGTCTTCCATTATTGCTGATCTGTTCCCAGTGTTTTCAGCACAGATCTATAGCATTTTGCTAATGTCCAGAATGCTATGGCTTCTTAGAGTTACTTATTTATTTAAACTTGCTTTGCATTTTCATCTTTGAATAAAATCCTGAGTGTAACCCATGAAACAAAGCACAATGCAACAGCTCAATTTTCTCCTTTTTTTTCAGCCACAGAGAAGGAGAGAGAGTCAGAAAAAGAAAAAGCAATTAAAAAAACCCACTAAGCTGTTATAAGCTCCTTAAATTTAAAATGCATCTTCTTATACTTAAAATATTGTGTTCAGTTTTTTATTATTATTTTATAAAGTACTTAAACACCCCAAGAGAGACATGAGCAGATCCTGGACAATTGATGCTACATTCCTACTTTTGGTAGTCAGAAATTGGATACTAAGTATCGTATGAAGCAGCCTTCTAATGAACATGTTTGAATGACTGATAAGGTGGTGAAAATTAAAACATTCTTTTATCATACTTTCCAGGCTTGAGTCCACTAGAAAAAATGCTGGATAAAGAGTCAATTACTTTCACCTAAAGAATCCTGATTAAACTGGTAAAGGGCAAGCTTCCCTGAGCCTCATTTTAAAAATGCACAGCATAAATGAGCTCATTCATTTTCAGTTCCAAGAGAGGCTTCATTAATTTAAAGAAACCAGTTCAATCAGTGTCTTCTCCCCTTACTATCAACCTGTATTCCAAGGCTTTAT
The DNA here is from genome assembly GCA_023053685.1 of Diadophis punctatus similis. NCBI lineage: Eukaryota > Metazoa > Chordata > Lepidosauria > Squamata > Dipsadidae > Diadophis > Diadophis punctatus. The sequence goes on from JALIGW010000003.1 coordinate 176,457,908, forward strand.
CACTAACACATCTGCCTTTCCCAAACATAACTGATGAGGGGATATGAAATTTACAATTACAGTAGATCCTTCAGCAATGATGCTGATATCTCCATACTTCCCAACATTAATCAATGGCCCTAATTAATAACGGTCAGATTTTTCCAACTTGGTAACTCCAGATATGTAGGTAGCATTCTAGATTCTGTTATCTTGTGGTCTTGTAGCCTCTCTTCCATATCCCAACAGGTAATTTTGGCTTGGGATTGGTTGAAGGAGTATAGAGGGTATGAGGGGTACTAAGTTATGAATGGGTTTGGCCTCTGAAGGAACTAGCAATGGTTGCCAATAATATTGCTAAAATCATTGCTTCAAGATACAGACTTAAATAAGCACAGACTGGACTTTTTAAATTTACAATATTGTTTACATTTCTATTGCCTTATTAACATACCTCTTCACGTGCATTTGTATTAAATTGGAGCAATTGCCTTTTGATTAACATTGCAGAACCCTCTGTTTGGAAGTGGACCTAGAAAAATCAAACCAGTTACAATTTACCTAATCTTGCGCAGCTTCTTCTCTGGTAACATTGTACTCTTAACCAGAGCATACAAAACATTTGCTAGACCGATTCTTGAATACAGCTCATCAGTCTGGAACCCACACTACATATCAGACATTAACACAATTGAGAATGTCCAGCGATACTTCACAAGAAGAGTATTACATTCCTCTGTTCACAACAGAATTCCTTATGAAACCAGACTTGAAATTTTGGGACTTCAAAATTTAGAACTCCGCCGCCTTCGATCTGACCTAAGTGTAGCTCACAAAATTATCTGCCTCAATGTCCTACCTATTAATGACTACTTCAGCTTCAACCGTAATAATACAAGAGCTCACAATAGATACAAACTTAATGTAAACCGCTCCAGACTTGATTGCAAAAAATTCGACTTCAACAACAGAGTTGTTAACACCTGGAACACTTTACCTGACTCAGTAGTTTCTTCCCCAAACCCCCAAAACTTCAACCTCAGATTATCTACCATCGACCTCACCCCATTCCTAAGAGGTCGGTAAGGGGCGTGCATAAGCGCACAATCGTGCCTACCATTCCTGTCCTAATGTTCACATATATTCTTACCTCTTTTACTCTTATTCATGCTTGTACTATTACATATATATTCAATCATGTTTTACTGTTTATACTTTGTTTATAATCATATATGCTTGACAAATAAACAAATACAAATTTATTTCTGTCCTGATGGATGCATCCCCCTCTACATACCTCTATGTGAAACCAACATTCATATCAGCTACACCATTGCATCATTCTGAGTCCCTGTACTACATAAGTATTATGACCATTAAAATGCTGCTCAATAACTATTCACATGTGAACTTCAACTTCCAGAATTCCTAAGTAGTTTTATGGGGATTTTGAGACTTGCAATCTAATGCAATTGAAGACAGGCAGGATTCTATCTGTCTATATGTTTCAATCAATCATGGGAGAGACTGGCTTATGTTATCCAATAATCAATGGACATATCTAAATACAGTGTCACACAGCTACTTTTCTAATGCAACTCAATCTAAATAATTCTTCTAATCCATATATATTAATATATTGATTAGAATAAAATTATTTCATAAAAATACTAAATTATAATGTCATAAAAATTATGCTGACTAGAATTCTTATTAAATGTGAATCCCATACTTAATTCCTTCTAGGAATCCTTCCTGTCATTTCTTCACATCTGTTCTCTTTTTTCTTGCGATATTACTGCTTTTACTGCTATCTAAAACTGAAACTTTCTTTCAGGAAATAGCAAAACATGAACAGCAGGCCAAAGAAGAAGTAATCCGTGGCTCTCCATTTTATCAAAACTGGCCGATGATATTTATATTTAAGTTAACTGCTCAGTTAACATGGAGGAAGTATCCAAGAGACTATGGTGAATATAATTTAATATGCATATCAGCATCCATATTGGTTTCCATATCAAGATCATGACCTAAACAGGAACCTTTAAAATAATGTAAGGCTAGACCTTTAAAAAGTGGATGGGATACACTTCCATTATATAGAAGAGGTCATGCAAAAAACTAAATTTAATTTCTATTTCAGATTAATGCATTCAATTCTCCATGAATCTAATATTTCTCCCACATGACACCCCTGGGATTAATTAATTTCCAAATCTCTATGGAGATTCTCAGTTATCCTGGTCATGGTTGTCCCAAAGGTTATTGTTCAAGAGGCAACTGGACTTTCTGGTTTTTCTTTGAAGACATTTCGCTTCTCATCCAAAAAGCTTCTTCAGCTCTGCCAGAGTTGAAGAAGCTTCTTGAATGAGAAGCAAAATGTCTTCAATGAAAATCAGAAAGTCCAGTTGCCTCTTGAAAAAGCACCGTTGGGATAATTTCCAAAATGTAGAAAACTGGACAAATAAGCCTGTCCCAGGTCATATTTAAACAACTGTACATGCCTATAACTGTTGGTTTGCTACCAAATATGTAATCCAGAATCCAATTCTTGCTCCTTGTGATTGTTATAATAAGTTACATGAAAAAAAAATGAATTGATTATGTAATTTTTCACATGCAATCAATAATGAGTTGGGAATGGAAAATGTGGAGTGAAATAACACTCTTTTATGCTTTCTTGAATTGATTATGGGGAAATGGAAGGAATTAGATAAAAATGTCCTTTTAATAGTAATTTTCTTTTGGCATCATCTGTAGCTTTAGCAATCTCTCTTTGTATTTGTGTATGTATGCAGAAATAAAATATTGCAGTTTCATATGACTGAACAAGGATTCTAAGTATCCACTCTGTTATCTAGAATGAAAGATAAAAGTGAAAATTATTTTTAATTAATTATTTTAAAATATTTATAATCCATTTTCTTTGCCATGACTATTGTTCAGCTTGATTATCTAATTGTCTCACAGTGTGTTTCCCAATGCTTAACAGTGTTAGCTGATAAAAGGGATTTTTACAATGCTAAATTCCATACAATACTTTTGTTGTTCAAATAATTTATACACCGTATTTTTCGGAATATAAGACGCACCGGAGTATAAAATGCACCCTTGTTTTTGGGGAGGAAAATAAGAAAAAAAAATTCTGCCTACCAGCATCCATCTGGCTAGCGTCCTTAGCAAACAGCCTGGAACAGGTATATTAGCCTTGCAAAGGTCCGTTTTAAGGGCTGCTTTTTCAGGCTTGCAAAGGTCTGTTTTAAAGGCTGCTTTTTCAGCTTTGCAAAGCTCGGTTTGAGAGGTTGTTTTAGCCTTGCAAAGCTCCGTTTCAGAGGCTGGGCGGGGCTACATTCTGTGTAAAAGATGCACCCAGATTTTCACCCTCTTTTGGGGGGGAAAGGTGCATCTTATACTCCGAAAAATACGGCAATTACTCTTTTGGCTGATCTTATTAAAATTGTAATTTTCAATTGCTTCCATTAACTTCTGGAACACAGATTTGTTAAGGATAAGCAAGTCCTTGTTCAAATAAGTATTAGAAATTAATATCTGATGAATTTCATAGTATTTTACAGTGACATCCTTTTTTCTGGTTCTTTGTAAATTTTTAATGTTTTAATTCTCAATGCTGAATTTTCTGTTTAATATTGTGTTGTATGTTGTTGTATGCTGCCGAGCATATACATTTAATAGTTACTAAATTATTTAATAAAAAATATTAAATAGTTATATCAAATAAAATGGATCGATCTCACATTACTGAACACTGAAATGTTGCATTCCCCAGTAAACCAGTGGTGGGTTCCTACTGGTGCGATCCACTCTATGGCACCGGTAGCAGCCGGCGGATTGCAAAATTGCGCGCAACGGCTTCAGTGCCGTCTTCGCCGGTCCGTCGCGCGCCACCATCTTTTTTGCTACATTTTTTTTGGCTTTTTTTGCTTCCTGCACATGTGCAGAAGCAAAATCTCACGAGGGGACACGCGTGCGCGAGATTTCAGTGAGATTTCGCTTCTATGCATGCGCAGAAGCAAAATTGCGCGAGGGGGTGCGTGGGCATAGCAAGGGGGGGGGGCTTGCATGAAACATGGTGATGTGTGCGCAGCACATTGGTAGCGAGGTAAGAGCAACCTGCCCCTGCCGTGAACGTCATGCAAAAAACATTTGAGAGACTAATGCATAAACATGCAATAAGAATGTGGAAATCTCTCACTAAAATAAAACTAGTCTGAAGCAGCAGACTAGTCTTCTACTTACTACCACAATTGAGCCCAAAATTTATGTTGATAAGTGAGACAGTTATTAACTGAGATTGATTTTATAACATTTCTTGTCAGAGTTGTTAAACGAGTCCCTGCAGTTGAGTCAGTGATACGGTTGTTAAGTGAATCTGGTTTCCCCATTGACTTTGCTTGTCGGAAGGCAATAGAAGGTGATCACATGACTCCGGGACACTGCAGGCGTAGTAAATATGAGTCAGTTGCCAAGCACTGAATTTTGATCACATGACCATGGAGATGCTGCAACGGTCATATGTGTGAAAAATTATCATAAGTCACTTTTTTCAGTGCTGTTGTAACTTCGAACAGTCACTAAACAGACTGTTGTAACTTGAGGACTACATGTACCATATTTTGGTCTTCTGAAGACCTGTCCTGGGAAAACAGGCTCAATTGATACCCTTGTTAAAACAGGCTTTCTTGCACATTAGACTGAATATCTATAGCCCTAAAAAGTGGGGCTTTTTAGGGCAACAACAACAACAACAACAACAACAACAACAACAACAACCCAGAAAGACTGAAGGCATCAGTGCTAAGGGAAATTGAGTTTCAAAAGTGCTAAAAAATAAAAGTAAATATTGTATCTTTAAAATTTATTTTTCTGTACTGTTGAGATTTTATCTCTCCATTTGCCTTTCTGAATGTAATTCTCCTCAGCCAGCAATTCCACTGCTAATCAAATAATAGATATTTGGTCAAAAAAAAATTAGTTTCAAAGTATATTTCCAGAACACAGACACTTGCTATTAGGGTCCTTTCTCCCAGTTTCATGAGAGACTTCTACATTCTTATTGCATGTTTATGCATTGATCTCTCAAAAAAAAATTGTACGATGTTCAAGGGAGAAAGCAACATTTCTTTTGAATCTGGAAAAGGATTAGCACATATAGTTGGTTTAATCACATCTGATCTTTATCTGGATTTAGAATAGGATAGGATAGGATAGGATAGAATAGAATAGGATAGAATAGAATAGAATAGAATAGAATAGAATAGAATAGAATAGAATAGAATAGAATAGAATAGAATAGAATAGAATAGAATAGAATAGTTGGAAGGGACCTTGTAAGTCATCTAGTTCAACCCCCTGCTCAAGCAGGAGACCCTATACAATTTCTGACAGATGCCAGTGTCCAGTGTCTTCTTGAAAGCTTCCAGTGACGAAGCTCCCACAACTTCTGAAGGCAAGCTGCTCCATTGGTTGATTGTTCTCACTGCCAGAAAATTTCTCCTTATTTCTAGATTGAATCTCTCCTTGATCAGTTTCCATCCATCATTCCTTGTCTGGCCTTCAGGAGCCTTGGAAAATAGGTTGACCCCCTCCTGTCTGTAACAGCCCCTCAAATATTGGGACACTGCTATTATGTCACCCTGGTTCTTCTCTTCACTAGACTAGCTATGCCCAGTTCCTGCAACCATTCTTCATATGTTCATATGTATCTTCACATGTCAACCTTATTTCTAATTTTCTAGTAGGAATCTACTACCTTTCCTGGTAATATGAATTGGATTTTATTATTCTGTAACAAATTACAGAGAACATACAGTATATGAACATTAAAAGGAAAGTTGATTATACATTTGTTAATGAGACAAATCACATAAGGTGAATAGGTTTAAATTACGGAATTTTTTGCACAATTATGGATTTGCCAGTGTGATGAGAGGTACAAGGTGGAAATAATTCATCCATGAAAATAAATGGTATGCTTAGTGAATAGTTCAATACTGAACAGAGTATAAGACTGGGATGCTTGATACTATCCCCTTGTTAGGTTTTCAGATAAATTTTGGGTGAAGTTAAAGGTGTTCTTGGATATTAGGGTTTATGTATTTGTACAGATCATGCTGCTTTGTTGGCTGAAAACCTAAATGATTTGCAGGAAATGTTAGACCGAATAAAGCAACAAGAATTATAGATCTGAAATTAATATCTCATAGACCAATGTAACTACACTTGACAGGGACAATGAGATGGACCACTGCGAGTTATATTTCATTTTTCAATAACTCTTACTATAAGTCCTGAATCCGCAAACAGATTTCCTTTTTTCTTACAACTAGAACTGCAAATATTATTTAATCTTTGTTTTCAGACTTCTTTGGAAGCTGTATGTATGTAGGTAAATCATTGTTATGTCAATTCAAATATAACAGTAAATTCTGGCTTATGCTGAAGCCAAAATAGATTTAACAAAAATGATATAAATCTGTTTTTGGTCTTTCGAACTATCAATACCAGATATCAGGGATTATGAAATCAGTAGACTAAGAATATTTGTGAAATCAATGCTGGAAAAGATGGATTAAAAGAATCTAGAACAGGGGTGTCAAACTCAATTTTATTGAGGGCCACATCAGGGCTGTGGTTGACCTTGGGGGGCATGTCCAGCTTGACACCACTCACTGGGCATGGCCAACTGGGTGGGCATGGCCAGATTGACACCACTCCCCAAACTGCTGGTATGTTTCCTCTTTGCATTGGGTAGACCGGGCTGAAGAAATGCAGGTAGACCAGGCCGAAGCCACGCTGGGCTGATGTTTCCTCTTCACATTGGGTAGACTGGGCCAAAGCCATGCTGGCCCAATGTTTCCTCTTTGCATTGAATAGACCGTCCCGAAGCGATGCAGGTAGACCTGCCCGAAGCGACATGGGCCAGCCCCTTACATTTTCCAGGACTGCCCCACAGGCTGGATCCAACCACATTGTGGGCCGAATCCAGCCCACGGGCCTTGAGTTTAACACCCCTCATCTAGAATGTGTTCTAAAAATAAATACTGGCCCAACAATGAAGTTTTGAAATATATACAGGTATTTTGTATTTATATTAGATGTTCTGGGGGGAAAAATAACAAAAAAAAATCTAATAGCTTATTAAGTATTTTTTTTACTAAGTTCACATAGCACAAAATTTCATGGTCTCACTTAGAAATTTACAAATCCATTTTGTGAAATTTAGGAACAGGTATCTGACATATTGCTATGGTTTAATCCCCATCCCCCTTTTTTCACTTTTGTATGAAAACACTTCCACAAAAGCATTGATTATTATGTATCTTTAATTTGCAGAAATGTTTTGGGATAAAAGGTGCTGCATACCTGTAAAATATGACTTTACTTCACTCTGCTTAATTGGGAGAGCTGCTTTATTGTCAATCTCCTAGGAATCAGATTTAGCCTAATGAAAGTTAGCTGCTTGGAGCTAATTCTTAAAGGACTTCATGTCATATAGAGTGAAACTAATACAGCATGATTTATTGCATGGCCAAAAGATGAATAGTGCTAAGTGATTATCAAAAGAGAATCTTTAAAACTCTTATCATCCATCCATCCATCCATCCATCCTATTTGCACTCCATTCAATCACCAAGTCTCTAGGTTCTCTCCATCCAATAAAATAATACATTAATTAAAAGAAAAGAAAAGCAAGAAGAAATTCAAAATTTATTCATTTTTTAAAAAATAAAATCATTGATATGATTTTGTGGTTGCAATTCTACTTCCATTGGAGCACCCACCACCTCGTGGTCAATGAAATAAGTGAGTCTTTCCTAAAGCACAGGAGGAGTGAAACTGATCCAATTGCCATAGGATAGGAATTCCAAACTGTGGGGATCACTACTGACAAAACCTATTTTCAAAGTCCTGTATGGAATGTATGTGAAAATGACCTTGAAGGACAATGGGAAGAGATGCTGTCTAGTACACAATCAGATAAGAGAAGGGGAAGCCTCCAGTAGCTTAACAGAAAAAGAAATATAGAAAGGATCCATTGTAATGGATCAGAAAGTTAAAACTGATGGTGGGAGATTTAAACCTTCAGACTTGCATGATTCCATTAATGTAACCTTATAATAAAGTAGAATTAGCTCATCTAGTTGTGTTTTTTCTAGTTTACCTAGGAAGATTGACACTATGAGATGGTAATCATATAATCATGGGACTTGAAGGGAATTGACTCTATTCATTCTGGTTGCAATTAATACAGAAAATAGTGGGCCCTTGGAAAATAAAGCCTCTAGGGGTTTGATGTAATAACTTTTGCCAGGACAAAAGTTATCTGGTATGAAATTAGGAAATTAGGAAGAAAACCCAAGTCTCACAATGACTTATGTAGCAACTCAAATCATCAAATCACAGTGGCTTGTTTCGCTGTGCCAATTTTATTCTTGCAAAATAAATAGGCATGTGAGTTCCCCCCCCCCCAACACAAATCAGCCAGCTTATTTAAAATTGAGGCAAATAACATATATTGATCACTGTTGTTACCATGAATTATTTTGAAAAGTACTCAAAAGTCTCTAGTGAATTACTATTGTGTGTTGGGAGTGGGGGATAGAGTGAGGATTGCATTTCATTTCAGTAGATTATGGTATCTTAGAATGTAGTATGATGTTTTGGTTAGAAATATTAGCTATTATTTTTGTAAATATTAATACTTGTCTCCTTTCTATTGCTATGGATTTTCTTTTCATTCATGATTTTTTTTAAATATTCTAGAATGCCGTTGTATTTCATTAAAGATTGCAATGTATAATTTCCTACACACAGTGAACAGAATATATAGTGATACAGAACACAGAAACAATATCTGCAATGTATTTCATAAAGAAAATGAATAATTTTCTTTGGAAATAGTTTTTATGTGGCTCTCCTCAAAATATAATATTTTCATTAAGACAAGGCTCAGTGATTTTTATTTGTTTTATTTATTGACTATTAACTGCCTTAAAAGAAATACTATTCACAATAACATGGCATATACAGGGGACTGAATGTAACATTGTATTAAAATAGAAAACTAGTGAGGAATTTATTAAAATTTGAAGATTTCTATAAAGACAATTCAAATAACACCAAGAAAAGTTTCTGAAAAATGTAATTGTAGTTGATGTAATTGATTAAACTGATTGTTGAATATCTCAACAATATCATCAAGTCTAAATTGTAAAAACTCAGCTTTGAATATCTGCAAACTGCTGTAGATTTTTAAAAACAAAACTTACTGCTCATTGATGCATTTTTGTACATTTTATGTACAAAATACACTACCTGACTCTGTGATTTCTTCCCCAAACCCCCAAAACTTTAACCTTAGACTATCTACTCTTGACCTCACCCCATTCCTAAGAGGTCTGTAAGGGGTGTGCATAAGCGCACCAGCGTGCCTACTGTCCCTGTCCTAATGTCCCATTTTATTCGTATCCATTTCATGTATTAATCATGTTTATACCTGTATCTGTTATCTAATACATGCTTGACAAAAAAATAAATAAATGTTCTTTTGCTACACAATTAAACATGGCACTTGGTTCCCCTCTTCCCCACTCTTCACCATGAAAATCATCAGTCTTTTCAGTATCATGTAAGACTGCTTTTGGGAACAGATTGTCATGCAAATAATTTATATGTTTTCTAAAAGTTGACAATGATGGCACATAATCAGTCAGTCAGGTTGTGTGAAGCCATGAAACTGAAGCTAAGATTTAAGAAATCTTGACAAAACAAATAATAACATGGGATCTTGCAAAGTAGGTATATTGCAGATACTGACAGTTAGGGACTTTCATTTGGTGCGTCCTAGGAGATGTATCTTTCCTGCCATGGCGCCTGCTTTATGGAATATTATTCCTCTCAAAATTCCATAGTTTTTGTTAATTAAAAAACCCTTGAAACCTACCTATGTTCTCAGGCTCCCTGCCTTCTCAGGCAAACAGAGACTGCACTGATGAGATGGCCCTTTTTATTCTCTCTTGCCTAGAGTTTGCATTTCTAGCTTTTGTGATGTTTCTTAATATGGATTATACATTTTATATTTTTGTTTTTATTTGTTGTCTTTATCTGATTGTTGTTCACCCTCCAGAAATAGGTGGCCACATAATTTGGTTAGTAAATAAATAAACACATGACTTGTGAGCCCAGTCTCTGTGAGAATCTTCTACATTATCACAATTCCTATTGTACAAATACTCCTGAGCTACATTAATAATCTGATAATCACAAAGGCACCCTTGTATTATTTCTGAGTGAGCTCCCATGAGCTTATTGAAGGCCAATAGCCAAAGTCAGTTTTGATCATGCTGCCTCTTAGTGGCCACCGAATAACTTAGGTCATCTAGAGTTTGTTATATTCAAAGACATCAACAGAGTTCATCTATCATCTATCATCTATCATCATCATCATCATCATCATCATCATCATCATCATCATCATCATCATCATCATCATCATCCCCAGCACACCTTGACACTAGGAGAAGGCAATAGTAGGAACACTCCCTTGGTTCTTAGCCTTAACTATATTTCAGTACCCCTCAGTTGTGTTTTCATCACAGGGAGTTTATAATATACAATTTTCAAAGTATATACTTTGGAGGTGAAACACTAAATTTAAATGCAGCCAAACTACTCTCATTTTTTTTTTTCTACAACTTAGCAAATCCTTTTAAATTGATATAATAAAAAGAAAGTGAATCTTGGTGGCAAGGACATTACCCTTGATATGTTCAGGCATGCGGACTGATTACATATTCCCTCAGTTGATAGCTAAATGTTACAACACTCATATTTGCTCCCCATTGGCTTTTACATGTAAAAAGCCATTTAAACAATTTTACTCCTGTCTCTTATTTTCACGATAAGCTGTAATAACCATGAATTCTCCACTTTGAAGCAGCTGGAATTCTTAATTCTATGAAATGCAAATCCTGTCTCCTTTTCTTTATTATTCAGAAAAGGTATTCATCTACCTGTTGACTTCTTTGATGCTTCTCATATATATGTATGAATCTATGGTTTGAAGGTACTGAAACTCGTTCTTGTGCACAGAGTCAGTAGAAAGCTTAGTCGTCACTTAGGTAAAATTAAGTGATTCACAAAATCCCATGTCCTGGTCCAGCACTTTTGAAGACATACACATTACAAACCAATTTTTCCGAATATAATTTGGTATTGCTGAAACTTCTCATATCTTCAGGTATAGAAAAGTTAGAGCATTCAAGTATATCCAGTATCTAAAATTGGTGGATAGTTCCAATCTAAATGATCATATATAATTCTGCTGGACACAGTATATAGTAAAAGAATATTTTAGAAACAAATCACGGGGGGGGGGGAATGAAGTGAAATATGAGGAAACCTATTAAATATTTTCTGGCAATTATTTCATCTCAATTGCACAGTAGATGGTACTAGTAAACTGCTAATTTGCCAGCAACAAACTGTCACACTGCTGCCATTGTTGAAAAAATATATTTTTTAAGCTTGATTGTTTGCTTGCAGGCATTTTGTTACTAAACTTGCTAACATAATCACTGCATATTTGCTGATGAACTCACAGTGATGATGTTACTTAATTTGGTAATGAAACATCTGCAAAAAAAAAAAACAAAAAAAAAACCACACAAAAAAACCCCCAAGATTAGAGAGCACCAAGAACTCCACAGGTGAGTCCTGAGCTACAGATATTCTCTTCTACTGAAATATTTTTTTTTAGATAGACATGACTCTAAATGTAATCAATGCTTCTCAATCTCCATCCATGTTGTGGTTTAAACAAAGGTCTTTACACAAATGGCAACATTCACCATGTCAACAAAATTCATCACTAAATTTTCCAGCAGGCAGTCCGTTGTTTTAGAAAAAAAAATAGAGGACTTATCACTGACTTTTGGCTCCAGAAGAAAAACCTGTCTTCCAAATATCTGGAATGTACCTTGGTTTATATGCAGCTACCTCCATTGGCACTGAGTTTTATCTGAAAGCAACCTTGATAGAGGAGCTGAACAAAGAGATATGAGCTGTGCTTGCATAATTCATTGAACTGTAAAGCTTGGTTAATAAAGGCATGTGAACTTCCTCCATATCTCCTCATGTTGCATGCTGCCTCTTTTACAGACTTTATGGATGTCTGTGTCCTCCAAATCTGAAGGACCTGTGATTTGGGGTAGCTGAAACCAGGACATAAAACCAAGATTTGTAGCAGGGTTCAGCTTACAAAGACTAAAGGACTAAAACCCTATAAATAATATTCTTTGTTCCCTTTTTGCAGTCACTGCAAATTGTAAAGATGCGACAGTTGCATTTAGAAATTACTTTACCAAGCATACAGCCACATTTGATGTTAGTTCGGCAACACCTGTCTGCAACTACTTAAAAATAGTCTTTTCCCAGAATTGGACTGCAACTGTAGAGGGTATTTCTGGGAAAAAATACAGATGCCTTCTACATCTGAAATTTTAATTTACTGATTTTGTGCCATCAAGTTGGGGTTGAGTCTTAATGTACATAGATTGACCTTCTCCAGGATGATCTGTCCTATATTTCCTATGGAGTCTGCTTGCTGTGAAATAAACCCTAATTTGTTAATGGGACTTACTCCTTAATACATTGTAAATTGTTTAGTAATGAAGACTTCCTTTCACTTTATAAAGGCTATACTGTCTTCAAGCCAATATATGCAGTGCCCCGGATCTACAGTGAGTGAAGACATGGGATGAGTCACCCAGAGTTTATTAAATTAACCATAATTGCCTGGCTGACTTCAATGAAATGTTAAGGCATAAATTATGGTTTGCAAATCACAATGGTTCTTCTAATACTTCCCCAGCGAGGCCTCTCCCTTCTGTCCATCTACTTACAGGGAACATTCTACAATTCAGTCCTGTGAAGCTAATTTGGCTACTTCTCCAAATTTGCATTGTATTGTATGATATGAAAAACACATCAACTGACATATTATACTTTTGTTGCCTTTGAGTTTCTTTTTTTAAAATTCTTTCAGGATTCAATTTCTTTCCAAAAACAGTAAAAATATATATGATATTTTAATTATTGTTGAATAGTTTATGTGTATAAAGTAACAATACAATGGAGATTTTACTATTAACTAATCAGTTCAATATCAATATGCTGAAACAAACAAACAAACTGGATTTAGTCACTTAAATGTTGCATTAGACCTGATAGGTATGGACAACTTTGTATCTCTATAATAATCAGTAGCTTTTCCAAGGAGAAGACTACTTGATCTCTTCCAAGTTATTTTTTCCTATTTTTTAAACCCTGCCAAACATAGTTGTTTTTTCAGTCCATCACCTGAAGACATTACATGTCCCAAGTTTCTCTTTGCTAATCATTCTCTTAAGGAAGCAGTCAATCTACATTTATTTCAGTATTGCTTGACTGGTACTTCTTGAAGTCTACAATACTCTAGAAATCATTTCCAAATGTATAATTTGGATGCATATATTCCCTTCTCCCAGTGGTCCAAATTTCTGAATTATACAGTATATTATCTTTAAAGGAAAATAGTTTATGCTGACATCTGTTATGTTATATATATATAAGATTCCTGCCTGGATTCCTGCCGGAGCTGCGCAGCTCCGGTAGGGAGCAGCCGATTGCGCAATTTGCGTGCGACCGCTCCGGAGCCCTCTCTGTCGATCCACCGCAAGCATCGGTATTTTTTTTGTTAATTTTCGGCCGATTTTGCTTCTGCGCATGCTCATGAGAAGATGCATGCATGTGTGAGATTTTGGTGAGATTTTGCCTCAGCGCATGCGTGGAAGCAAAATCGCGCCAAAATCTCACACACGCGCATGTCCCCTCGCAACATTTTGGCATGATTTTGCTTCCGCGCATGCACAGAAGCAAAATCGCGGGAGGGGGCATGCCCCTGAAACTTGGAGATGTGTGCGTAGCGCACTGGCAACCTGCCACTGATTACATATGTTTTCTGAGGTTTTCGCGGGTGTTTGTATGTAGGTCTTTGGGTATTCGGGTTTTCTCCCGCGTGAAATTGGAAGTGTCTTGGCGACATTTCGATGAAGTCTCATTCATCATCTTCAGGCTGGTGTCTTCTGCTTCCTGCTTCTAGGAGCAATGTGAGATTGCTGCTATTTCTTCCTTTTAACTGCCAGTGGAGGTTTGAACTGATAGGATGGGAGCTTGGCTGTGTTCTGATTGGTTGGAGGTGTGTTCTGATTGGTTGGTGGCTTGGCTGTGCTCTGATTGGCTGGGGGGTTAGCTGTGCTCTGATTGGCTGGGGGTGTTCTTAGGTTAGTCTGACTTGTAGGGGCATTTGAGCTGCTGTTTGGCTTCTGGTTCTTGGTCGTGCCACATCTTCATGGAAAGTGTCAGTTTGCTTCATGTATGGATTGGAGGGGTTTAAAGTGGCTAATGATGCAGCTGTAGTATGGCTTCTGGTTTGGGGTCGTGTCTCATTGGTGTGGGTTTGGGTTTGCTTATTGCGTGGATGTGTGGTGGTGACATCCTGTGTGGTTTTCGTGAGTGTGGGTCTGGTGTTATTCTTTGTGTTAGGGACTCGTTTGTCAATAAGGGCAGGTTTCCAAATGGCTGGTAGGCGGGAGGTGTCATCTCGTTTATTCATGCTGTGTGGGCATTTTTCTATCTCGATGGCTTCTCTGATTATTCTGTTGTTAAAGTGTTCAGTTTTGGCGATAGTTCTGGTCTTTTTAAAGTCGATTTCATGTCCTGTGGCTTTAAGATGTTGGACCAGGGAAGAAGTTGGTTCCTCTTTTTTGACTGTGTTCTTGTGTTCTTCAATGCGTGCACTTATTCTTTTGTTGGTTTGTCCAATGTATGTGGTGGGGCAGGCGGTGCATGGAATTTCATATACTCCTTGATTTTCTAACTCAATTTTGTCTTTGGGGTTTCTTAGGATGGTGGATATTTTTCGGTTTGTGCAGAATGTTGTCTTGATGTTGTGTTTGTGGAGGATCTTGCTGATTCTGTCTGTGGTGCCTTTTATGTATGGGAGGAGGGCTTTGCCGTTTTCTTGTTCTCTGTCTTGGATTTTAGTGGGGGTTTCTTTTTGGATTAGGTTGGTGATCTTATTTCTTTGGAATCCATTGGATGCTAGTACATTAGTGAGAGTGTTTAGTTCGGTTTTTAGGTGTTGTTCATCAGCTAGGCGTTTTGTTCTGGAGATGAGTGTCTTGGCTACAGAGTTGATCTGTGCTGGGTGGTGGTGTGAGAGTGCGTGCAGATAGCAGTTAGTGTGGGTTTTCTGTATATATGTAGGTCTTTGGGTATTCAGGTTTTCTCCTGCGTGAAATTGGAAGTGTCTTGGCGACGTTTCGATGAAGTCTCATTCATCATCTTCAGGCTGGTGTCTTCTGCTTCCTGCTTCTAGGAGCAATGTGAGATTGCTGCTATTTCTTCCTTTTAACTGCCAGTGGAGGTTTGAACTGAAAGGATGGGAGCTTGGCTGTGTTCTGATTGGTTGGAGGTGTGTTCTGATTGGTTGGGGGCTTGGCTGTGCTCTGATTGGCTGTGGGGTTAGCTGTCCTCTGATTGGCTGGGGGTGTTCTCAGGTAGGTCTGACTTGCAGGGGCATCAGACCTACCTG
The DNA here is from genome assembly GCA_023053685.1 of Diadophis punctatus similis. Lineage (NCBI taxonomy): Eukaryota > Metazoa > Chordata > Lepidosauria > Squamata > Dipsadidae > Diadophis > Diadophis punctatus. The sequence goes on from JALIGW010000003.1 coordinate 176,473,542, forward strand.
CTCCCGCTTCACACCTGAGATCTTGTACCACTAATGAGTCACATGACACCAGGGAGGGAAAACATCTACTTGGGCCCCATTTGGACATTATCACTTAGGGTTGTACTCACTTTTGCTGCCAGCAATTTAGACATTATTTTGAGGGGACAGCACATTTACAATTATACAAGCTGTATACTCACTACTTTACATTGTAGCCAAGTGTCATTTTTCAGTGTTGTCACATGAAAAGATATGCTTTTTTACAAAATGTAAAAAAGCATATCTTTTTTACATTTGGGGTGTGTATTCACTTCTGTGATATACTGTACACACACACACAGTGTGTGTGTGTGTGTGTGTGTGTGTATCCATATCCATATCCATAATATTATGTGATCTAATTATGTCATTGCCTTCTTGTTTAATATTCTCTTAACCTTTGCAGCATAGTGTCCATGTTTTTGTGTGAGCTATTTCTATGCTATCTGATATAACTAGGATGATGATTAGTTCACTGGATTTTCTGGGTAAATCAATTACTATACTTTGCACTGACATCTAAACAGGAACCACTTCACTTGAGTGACTTTCCCCTAGATGTTGGTTTCACCTAAGTGAATCGGAATTTGGAAAAGGCAATTTGATAAAATGCTGGACTGTTAATTGCTGAAGATGTTCTCTTTGCAAAGGCTCTTTAATCATAGATTCACACGTGCTGGTTTTGTTTAACGTATATCATTCCTAAAGAAAATTCAGAATAAGGAAAAAGAAGGCCTCAAAGAAACAGTGTATCCATATATTCCTCAATGATAGCCCAGAAAGCATGGATCTTTGTATAGTGACTTCAGGGAGACATTAGTAGACCAAAGGGCATGTCCTGCTGGACTGTATTAGGTCTATGACATCAGTGTTCCTTATCTTCTGTTTTATGGCCTATCTGAACAAAGAGGCAGTTTTTCAAATCCTATAGTACTTAGATTAGGGGTGGGCAAACTATGGTTCTTTGAGGACCTGTGGACTTCAACTCCCAGAATGCATGCATGGCTGGCTCAGGAATTCTGGGAGTTGAAGTTCACAGGTCCTCAAAGAACCATAGTTTGCCCACTCCTGATTTAGATGATAGCAACTAATTTGAATATTTTCTCAAAGTAATGATGAAGAACATGTGAATAACTCAACTTCATTTTTACATGTTTCTGGATTTTTATTGTTATTAAGATAAAGTTCCTGGTATATGTACAGCATTCTGGAACTAGTGACATAATAATAATAGTAATAATCATAAAAACATCATAAGAACTCTTACGTTGTGAAATGAAATTTAATTTAAGAGAGATCTTTCCTAGTCCCCATTCTTCTTTCCAATTCTGATTCAACATAAAAGAGAATATACTGTATAATATCTGAAAAAAATATGATTTTGGTTAAACTCAATAACACATAGCAAACACACTGTTCTTTATATAATTATCAGATGGGAAGAATGTGTTCCTCAAAATGTTTATTGCTAAAGGTTATCATCAACATTTGGGTGTGTTCTACTATTATATGACAGTCATAGTGTTGGTTCAATGTAGAATCCCCGATGAAGTTATTTCTTACCAAAAAAAAAAATCTACTTGAGTCTCAATGTCACCTTAGCATTTACAGTAGTGTCAGTGTTTTATTGTCAGTTGCCAATAAATCTGGGTTAAATAATAAGTGATTTCTAGTTCCTAGCCATTTTGTATCAATGAACAGTCACAAAGGAGCATATAATGGCAACATTACATTTGGAAAGCATCTGCATTTATTATTGCTATTTTTTTGCAGCCATGGAAAAATGTTAGGTGCCAACTCAAGCTGAGCAATCCAGCTGGTGTAGAAAAATCAGATTCATAGCTTCTCTGACTTCAATAGAGCTTTGCTCTTGTATGTGTACATCAAATAAAAGTCTGCAATGACTTTACACTACTCCTGTTCCATGGAGCCTGTGTTCTTCACAGCTGTGCAATCTGCCTAATGTTCTAGGGCTTCTTCCCCTTGGTTTCCATGTAGACTTGAACAGTATAGTGCTTGTCTCCCTGTTTTCATTATAGCAAATATGTGATTTATTTCATGTAGTAATTTCATTAAGCCATTATTGTGTCAAAAAGCAATCCTTTCTTCCTACTTGATTTAGTTAAGGTTGATACAAAGAGCAATGGACAAAGTGGAATGTTATGATGGTTTGATTTTGGCTTGGCCCTGAAACCAGAAATCACTTTTTCTTCCAGAAGATTTATTCTGGAGAATTTAAGGACTACTCTTGGTACTACCGAATCATCTTGGTTCAGAGGAGAAAATAACATTTCAGTCTTCCCCAAATGCTCTGCCTCTGGAATGGAACAGTTATTAAATATAATCAAATACATTTAATCATAGATTCCGTTGGGTGAGATCATCCGCAGACATGGGGTGTGTTTCCACCAGTACGCTGACGACACCCAGCTGTACATCACCACCCCGTCTGACTTCAGGGAGGCAGTGGATGTAATGTGCCGATGCCTGGACGACGTTAAGATCTGGATGGGGAGGAACAGACTCAGACTTAATCCCGACAAGACTGAGTGACTGTGGATATTGCCTCCTAAGGACCATGACAACTATCCCTCCTTGATCTTTGAGGGTGCGAAACTGACCCCCTCAGACCAGGTCCGCAACTTGGGGGTCCTCCTAGATCCACAGCTAAAATTGGACCACCATCTTTCTGCTGTGGCTAGGGGGGCCTTTGCACAGGTTCGCCTGGTGCATCAGCTGCGGCCATACTTGGAGAAGGAGGCTCTACTCACGGTCACTCATGCCCTTGTCACCTTGCATTTGGACTACTGCAATGCGATCTACATGGGGCTACCCTTGAAGAGTATCCAGAGACTTCAGCTGGTGCAAAATGCGGCTGCGCGTGCTGTGGTGGGTGTGCCAAGGTACACCCACGTGACACCGATACTCCGCCAGCTGCATTGGTTGCCCATCAGTCTCCGGGTCCAATTCAAGGTGTTGATCATCATCTTTAAAGCCCTTCATGGCTTAGGACCAGGATATCTTCGGGACCGCATTCTGCCTCATACTTCCCTCCGACCGGTTAGGGCCCACAGAGTTGGCCTCCTCCAGGTCCCGTCGGCCAAGCAATGCCGGCTGGCGGGCCCTAGGGGGAGAGCCTTCTCTGTGGCCGGCCCCGTGCTCTGGAACCAACTACCCCCAGAGACCCGGACCATCCCCACTCTGCTGGCCTTCCGAAAAGCCGTTAAGACATGGCTTTTCCTGCAGGTGGGGGGGGACAGCTTAAATCCACCCGAGCTCACCCCCCAAGTATGTATGTGCTGAATGGATGTTGTTGTTTTAAAAACTGTTTTTAAATTTTGTACTTGTTTTTAATTCTATGTAATTTTTGTTTATTCTTGTATTTCTCCCTGTTGTACGCCGCCCTGAGTCCTTCGGGAGTTGGGCGGCATATAAGAATAACAAAATAAATAAATAAATAATAAATTTAATTGGCAAAAACAGAATAAAAGGCAATAGCAGGGAGAGAGCAACAGGCAACAATTTATATCACCTATATTACATTAACTATATACTGCGACTATATACATCTATATGAAAAGGCATAGGACTTTCTATAACCACTGGAAACAAAACTCTGGCTATTTAACATGGACAGCCCTGGGTGATTCTTTCCTCTATTCTGTACCATCAAAGCAACAATTCCATAAATGGGAAAGATATATCCAACACTAAATAGCAAACTTGTATTCTAACTAACTGTATAGAGAATGCATTCCAGACATATTGAAGAATTTGCAGTATGTTTCTATCAATAGTACAGAAATGGGGGAAATAACAGTAGTCTAGGTCTAGGGACCATTTTATACACTTTATCCTTATTTCATTTTGGTAGTATTCACACCATTCCATATGTACACATTCTCACGAGCTTGCAAACATAGTACACTATATCTGTTCCATTCACTTGTTTCAAATTATGGTGGGAAACCTCTTTTCACACACACACACACACACACACACACACACACACGCACGCACGCACGCACGCACGCATGCATAAAGAGAAATAACTTATTGTTATTCTTATTGTTGCAGTGTTTATGAAAGAAGGAGAAATAAGCAAATATGTAGGATTCATTAAGTCTGGACACTGCAATGCTTACCGAATAATTCCAGCTCTTGTAAAGCGACCTTTGGGGAAAATGGTAAGGAATAAGATTTTCCTCTAGGAAATTCTTCTTTTGACCACATTGGAATAGGGAATTTATGAATAAGCTTTTCAGTAGGGAGTTTTTTATGAATAAAAAAAATGTGATGGTATTATGAAATTATGAATTGAACAGAATAGGTGTTACATATTTAAAAATGAAAATCTTAAAGAAGAAATAAATAACACCTTACTGAAGTACTAATTTGTATGAACCAAGTTCATTATAGCTCTGAGTTATACAGATTTCTCACACATGGACATTTAGGATTGCGAAAAAAACATTTTTAGAATACTGCTTAAAAGCGTGAAACTACATTTCATTGCCTCTGACGAAAAATATTCAGGAAAAAGGTGTTAATGCAGTTGTGATGTTACTTCTCACAAAATACAGCCCAGATATATAATATTATTATTCTGATAAGAGAATAGAAATTGACCTGCCAGTTGTTGCCTGATGGATGACCATGTGATAGATATATTAATATGTTCTTTGAGCTTTAACTCTCTCTAAAGGATTTTGGGACCACCATTTGGTGATTATGTGAACATTAGACTGTGCTAAACATATGGAGCTCAAGCTTTACCTTACTAAGCACAATACAATCAGCTTGGTTTATCATTATCTGTAAAATAAATTGTGGATCTCTCAAAAATCTATTCAACCCAGACCTTGCCTTCTGGTATTTCGGAATTAGGGTACTTAATCAAAGACAGAGAGAAGGGAGGTGTGTACAGTTTCCCAATTCTCAGCAACAGTTCAATATCTGGTATACTTATATATGCCAAGGAGAAAAGGCTTAAATTCTTCAATATGAAGAGAGTACTGGATGGACTGTAACTGTATGGACAATAATGAACAAGATAGTCTTTAATTCTCCTTGCTCATCTTTCCATTCTGATATCATTTCAAATATAGGCAGCTGCCAAAAAGCCAATGCAGTCCTAGGCTGCATTAATAGAAGGATAGAATCAAGATCACATCATGTGTTATAATATATAATTTATAATGCCTTGGTAAGATCACACTTTGACTATTGCATCCAGTTTGGTCACTACCACTAAAAAAGATGTCAAGATTCTAGAAAGAGTGCAGAGAAGAGCATAAAGATGATGAGGGGACTGGAAGCTAAAACACATGAAGAATGGTTGCAAGAATTGTTTAATGAAAAGAAGGACTAAGGGTGGCATGATAGGAGTATTACAATATGTAAGGGGCTGCCACAAAGAAGAGGGAGGTCAATCTATTCTACAAAGTACCTGGAGAAGGACAAGAAGCAATGGATGGAAACTAATCAAGGAGGGAACCAACCCAGAACCAAGGATAAATTTCCTAACAGTGAACACAATCAGTGAAACAATGTACCTTGAGAAGTTGTTGGTGCTTCAACATTGGTGATTTTTAAGAAGAGATTGAACAACCATTTGTCTAAAATGGTATAGGACCGTGATGGCAAACCTATGGCACATGTGCCACAGGTGGCACACGGAGCCATATTTGAGGGCACGCGAGGCGTTGCCCTATGTCAGCTCCAACTCACATGTGCATGCCTTCCAGAGGGTGGGGGAGGCCTTTTTCACCCTCCCCAGGCTTCAGGAAAGCTTCTAGAGCCTGTGGATGGCGAAAAATGGGCCCAACAGGCCTACTGGAAGTTTGTTTCCTAACTTCCGGTAGGCCCATTGGGCTCATTTTTCACCATCCACAGAGTCCAGAGACTTCAGGGAGGCCTGCATACATGCACGGGGGAGGGAGTGCAGGGGGTTGTGTGCACATGTGCAGGGGGAGGGCATTGCATTATGGGTGAGGGCACACACCCATATTGCTATTGCGTGCACGTGCATCCTTTTGGCACCCGAGCAAAAAAAGGTTTGCGATCACTGATATAGGGTTTCCTGCTTGAGCTGGGAGTTTGACTAGAAGACCTCTAAGGTTCCTTCCAACTCTATTATTCTATTACTCTGTTGATTTTAAAGCTTGCACATAAATGAAAATTGGATATCTACACATAGGCATATATCTATGGCAATGAACTAATGCTCCTAACCACTGCCTTTCATGCTCTGAATGAAACTTGGATTTTATTGAGGTACATGTGAAATAGCATTAACTGGAACATTGTAATGATGAATTGTGTCTGTAGTTTACATGCATATTTTGTAAATGATTCCTATCTGTCTTCCAAATCTTTTCCATTTTCAGACATGAACCAACAAAAAATTACTTGGGTTTATATTTTTAAACAGGGTAAGCAAATGAAGCAAGTTTTCATTGGCCAGTTACATCGACACCATTCCTTTGGAGAAACGAGTGTGCTTCTTCAGACACCATCTACATATACACTGAAATCAGCAACTCCTGTTGAACTGGGAGTTATTAATGCTAAAGATGTGCTTGGTAAATATTGGTAAATATTTAGCAAAAAATTGCCGAAATCGCACGCACGCGATTTTGGTGAGATTTTGCTTAAATACATGCGCAGGAAGCAAAATCGCACGAGGGCGCGCACGTGCAACATGGCAGCGCACCAGTAACGAGGTAAGTGCAACTCACCCCTGGTTAAAACCAGGAAGTAACCGACATCCAGGCAGGTGAGTAGAGCCTTGCGCTGCTGCCACTACCGGTTCTCTGAACCACGCTGCGCCGCCGCTACTGACTTGCATGTGCTGGACAGAACTGGGAGGATTTCACCACTGAAATGGTCCCATGGTCTAATGCTGAAATCCTTGATAAGACTAATTGTAAGTCATAGAAAACACCATATGAGAAGCACCTATCACTCTGCCCCCACCGCCTACTATGCCAGAAATTTTCTAGCAAAAGAAAATCATAACATGGGTTTTGCAAGAACTTCAGAAATTGTTTTTGCAACATGAAGTGGATATGTTTGTTCACACATGCAGAAACATTTCAGAGCAGCTTCCAAGGCAGCGCCATATGTCTGAAAAAAGGTGATTTGAAGTGAAGCTTTTTGTGTGTGTTTCTCTGTCTATTAGGCATCTCGTTTCAATCATTTACTCAAGCCTAATAATGTGTCATTCCCAATACATATATTTTTTGTTTGCATCAACCACTACGCTTGTAGAAAACATTTCTTTTTCTCTTGAACTCATTTAATCTTGTTACATTATAATAATAATATACATTATTGTATGTTTTATTTTATACCTGAATATGATCTTTCTCCAATATAGCCTCAATAGTGAAGACAGAAATAGAGTCATTGGTAGAGTACATATTGTTCATGTGGAAGATCCAAGGCTGAATTAGGATTAATTGACCCTTGAAGTCATCCCTAGAGTTACATCAAAGTAAAGTAGTATTCCATCCAACATGCTGCCAATGATATCATTGTTTATCACAAATGATGATGCCATTGCAGATGTACAATTTTACATCCTTTTCCATGTTGCAGGAACTATTCTCCTACCATCTTTTACTGATCTGAGCTCAGTATTATTTGATCTTTCTCCTTTATAATGGACTAGGTGCAGTATTATTCAATGTCTGGTATCACTGGGTAAGGGTGGAAAATGCTTATAGTAAGTAGAGAGCTGCTAACAGCATTCAGTTAGATCAGTGGTTCTCAACCTTCCTAATGCCATGACCTTTTAATACAGTTCCTCATGTTGTGGTGACCCCCAACCATAAAATAATAAAATTATTAGGAAACTCAGGGGTGGGTTCTAACTTACCTTGCTGCCGGTTCGCTTCCTCCTGCACTGCGTGACTGTGCCTCGTGGGCGTGTGGGCGCTTTGCATGCGCACGCATGCGCAGTGCCAATTTTTAAAAAAAGAATTGCAAAAAAAAGCCGAAAACAAGATGGCGATGCATGCGCAGTGCTGGAAATTCGGCTTCTGCGCATGCTCAGAAGTTCCCATGGTACAGATTTTTTTTGCAGTAGTCTATTTGCATGTGGGTGGACCCGCCTGGAGACAGATAGAGGAGCGGTGTCTCGGTTCCTAAGACCATTGGAAATATGTGTTTTCCAATGGTCTTAGGCAACCCCTGTGAAAGGGTTGTTTGACCCCCAAAGGGGTCGCGACCCACAGGTTGAGAACCGCTGAGTTAGATGAAATAACACTTGGTAGACAATTTCCTGATACTTGATCTGGCAGTCATTCTCCAAATCAAGCACCAATCTACTCGGTTATTTTTTGAAGAAGTTTGGGACAGAATAAACAATTATCTTCTCATTGCATGTTTATATAATTTTTCTCCAATGTTTTTGCCCATTAAAGTTAGGAATCATAAATAATAATGAGCTCATTGAAATAACTCTTGGGATTATGCTTTAACATATGATTATTAATGCCTTCGAAGAAAAGAATAAGATTTTATTTGATTATTTCAAATATTGCCAAATACTTTGAATGCACTCATTTCTTGAAGAAGGAACAGGAGAAGTTTTGACCATTAATTTAAACATTTGTTTCTCAAACTTGGCAACTTTAAGATGTGTGGACTTCAACTCCCAGAATTTTCATAGCTGTAATATTCTTATTGGAAATATTGGAAAATTAAATCACAATTAACTGTATGCACAATGCACACTTTACTACTAAGCAATGGTATATGCATTGCTTAGTAGTAGAGCAATGGTGGAATATGTCTTTTTAATTATGAACAGTGAACAGTGATTTTTGAACTGCCAGTTATATCAGTTCTCCAGGGCATAACCAAAAGATTAGAAAGCCTGCCTTGGCCATGCATTCTAAATCTTCTCCATTCAAAAATACAACTCATAAGGCCATTAAAGCTAGAAATGAAGTAATGTTAGTTGGTTTCATACTTTCAAGTAGTTGTTTCATAATGCTTGTAATCAGAGGTGCTTTGAGCCTTGCAATAATAACATTTTATATCATTTGAGTTGCTTGTTAATCTTTGGGGTCTTGGCTAAAATTGAGTGCAGATGATTACATTCTCCTCTTAGTTCCATTTACTGATTGAATTGGAAGCAGTTTTCTTCAGTTATTTTCTTAAACTATTGTTGTAAGCTGATTTAGTTCCAAGGCTGCTCTTTAGGTATAGCTGTGTTGATATACCTCTGAACTCTCCTATGAGGGCAACTAAAATGAGTTTCTCAACCATAGGGGAATATATGAAGGCCCAAGTTCAAAGCAACACAAAACCAAGCCGAGCCAACTCTTCTTTGAACGTAAATAGCAATTGTTAACTTTGTTTCCCTTTCTTTTTTCAAGAATACTGAAGCGTTCAATCCTTCAAATTTCCAGAAAAATGTTGGAAATACTTGTGCAAAAACCCAACTACACATTGATTGTTAACATTTTAAAACTATTTCATTGTTATTAAGGATAGATTTATATCTATCATTGTTTACAGTCTAATGTAGTTGCCTTACTTATAAACCTATGGGATAATTCACAAAGGAGAAATCAATAAAATTAGTCCGACTTTTATGATATTTCTTAAAATATGTAGAATTCAAAGTAAATATTGTCAATTGTTCCTAGAAAGGAACAAAGGAGCATATTCCTCTTAAACTGGAATTTTCTCTGCATCATTTCATTTAGATGGTGCAATCCTTCTTTTTCCTGCATGGAAATTCCATTTCAATTTCTTTTCCAACAAATGGTGGAAAAATAATAAAAGTAAATGGTGGAAAAAATAGTAAAAGGCTTTTGTGGAAACATCCAAACTCCACTGGACTCAGATGGAGGATCATTTGAGAAACACATGTATGATTAGATTATGCCAGGAAATAGCTTTAGGGTTCCTTAGTAATGTGTTTCTCAGTGCAGTTTCTCCTGGAAATGGTCTATTTCCCCATTTCTGCCATAACAGTGTACTATCTTTTTCAGGAATGTCCATTTGAAAATGTCTGTAAAAGAAGGAGTAAATTGGCCCACCAGCATCTCAAAGATTATCTTTCCAAGAAGTGTTCCTCTTATTCTATTTTTCTTTATCCTTGATTTCACACAGATGTATTTTTAAAACATGGCAGATTGCTTGGCTGATTAAAAAAAAATAAGGGTGGCTAAGATGCAGCTGGTAAGATTCAAATCAGTTTAAACTCAACAAGAGTTTTCATGGAATTCTCTTCCTTAAATCACCATACCTAAAAATTTGACTAGTGGCTGAGTGACAGTGATTGGCCCAAGCCTCACTGAAGGAATATCGAGTAGAAATGTTACAGTGATGTTATTTTTTCTAGTTATCAGTACATATTTTGCTGCTGACCTACAGTTGTTCTCTGCACATTGACTCCTTACAAAATGAAACCTTTAGAACTATTTTAGCAACCGAGAAGTTGAGTAACTGCTACAGAAAATAAAATTAAATGAAGAGGGGAAATCGGGAAAACTTATTTTAAAAGATGACTATATAAATGGAAAGTAACATAACTTGTATGACAGATGAACCTGGCAGATAGGGTTTTAAAGAACAACTGTGAAATAATATATGTACTTGGATGGCTTTTTCAGAATAAGGCTCCTGTTTTGTTTTGTTTTGTTTTTTAGATAGTAGTAACAATTGTAGAAAAAGACAAAACTAAATTGTTCTGCACCAGCTATGGACCACAAAGAACGCAGCACACACAAAGTCTGTACAAACCTTAGTTTACTAATTAAGGACTACTAATGAGCTTTCTTAGTAGTCGTCAAACACAAATACAGTTTACAGCAGTCTTTTCTGAACACCTGCTGTTAATTCAACTTCATTAACAGCCAACACGAGTCCACGAAATAATAACTCAATTCTGAGTAAACAGTCTTGTAGATAACAGCAATCTTATGGTGGTTGGCAAAATGCCCAGAAGCAATTTGCAGGGAAAATGCCAAGAGAGAGAACAAGAGCCGATCAGACATTTCTGGAGTCAAGACACGAAGGAATATCAACAAAGTTGTTTCCCTTAAATAGGCTAGGGGAGTGGCCAATTAGCCCCAAGCCTTACTCCCGAGGAGACCTCCTCCTGAGGAACCATTCCTGTCTTTTGGCAGCTCTGCGTGTCCGTGCATTGAGAATAGGCTCCTCCTCTTCTTCCTCATCACTGATGGGAGCTTCTGGAGGTTCTGAAGGCCCTGGCTGAATCTCTACTTCTGGCACCGAGTCCACTCCAGCCTCCTCACTGTCCGACTCGGGTGCCAGCTGCACAGGCCGCTGGTGCATCACCACATCAGCCTCTTTGCTGTCGGAATCAGCTACCAGCTGCATGGGCTGCTGGCGGACCACAACATAAATAGCTATTCCCTAGGAAATAAAATATTCTTACTGTGGGAAAAAATTACCAACCTGTCTAACACAAAACTGTGTTTCATAATTTCTAGAATATATACTGTATATATTTTTCATTTAACTGTACATATTACAGTTAGCACAGTTTTTTCTTCATATTTTATTCACAAGATGTCCCACCTATATGTTCAGTGTATGTTGTAATAGAGCAATTTATAGCATTATTATGTGAATCACAATATTACAGAAACACGATTCTAAATTTTTATTCCAAATACTAGTATTTTTAATTCTTTTTGTAAAGAAATAATGCCTGGAAAACTGTTGTTATATGAAAGATCACACCTTCAGTTTGTTTTATTATAGGTTGTTTTCAGTTTCCATCAAATTCAAAAATATTTATAGAAACACTATTGTTAGACCTAACCTAACCTAACCTAACCTAACCTAACCTAACCTAACCTAACCTAACCCAACCCAACCCAACCCAACCCAACCCAACCCAACCCAACCCAACCCAACCCTACCTAACCTAACCTAACCTAACCTAACCTAACCTAACCTAACCTAACCTAACCTAACCTAACCTAACCTAACCTAACCTAACCTAACCTAACCTAACCACAAAACAGCTGGTTTTAATAAGCAGTTAACAAAAATATAGCAAAAAACTCAGCACATTTATAGGAGATGAATCTGGAGAAAAAAGGTTTGACGCAATTGCTCATTTAAGAGGTAATTTTGCTTTCAATGCAGTTGCCATAGCTTCAATACATTGATTTGTAGTTGCTAGTGCAGCAAACTGAGGTTGATGAAGGAAGTCAAATTGTGAAGAAAAGGGTGAACTATGAAATATCAAAGATTTTCATAAATAGGCATCACAGTTTATTTAGATGTTCTATTTCCATATTGCACAGATACAAACACTTAATAAGATGAAAATAACAAATGGATAAGGCAAACTATCAAAACTCTTAGCTCTTTTTCTTTTTTCTTTTCCAGCTTGTAGGCACTGATTTTGGGGGTCAATTTCTAGCACAGAGATATTTCTAGGTTTTGCCATCTAGCACAGTTGTCAATGGTCAGTAAAGACATATTTAGTTTATTAAATACCTCCTGAAAACAGGACTTTGTGAGGAGTTTTGCCTGGAATTGAGGGGGCGGGGAAGAGATATGGCAGAATATTGATCTGTGGGCCCTATGCTGCAAGGAAACATGTTGTATTCTTTCCTTCTCTTTTTCATGCTGTTTTGAATTCTCTTCCTCAAAGTTGGTGGTCTTTCTAAGAGCAAGGTGGATTTGCTAGCAATGGACATCATTTAACAAATGCAAGGGACACAACATAATGACTGCAGTCTGTATTGTCAGTGCTATTCATATGCAAGGAAAAATGCATCATACGTGCAAGAGAAAAAAACAGGATCCTGGCATCTAGTTGAGCAAATTAATCATAGTAATGATTAAAATAATTGTACAGCAACTACAAAGAAGGGAAGCAGCCAAAAATCTTTGGAGCATTTGATTGCTTTTTGCCCAAGAGTTCTATGTGAGACAGCAGAGAATTCCAGAACCTATTAGATTTTACTCAGAATTTATGGGAAAAACCTCTCTTGTAGACCCCAGTCTTGAAGCATTACATTTTTGCATCACTCCATTTGATGCAAATTCTAGGAATTAGATGGTAGGTTGTAAGTCACAATATTATGTTGAAGAATAAAGCTGTGTATCATGCAAGTGCAGTTACACTGTCCTGTAACCCGCTTGATGGCTCCAAATGAAATGTAAGATTGTTTCTTGGTCAATGTTGAACAAATGTCCAACCACAGCTATTGGTATGTGGAATGGAAAGGGGATTCAACTCAGACAGTCTTGGGCCAATACTAGTGTACATATACTCAACAGGGCAACATATATATAAAAAGGGTAGACTTGTTCAATTAGAATAGAGCTGGAAGGAGGTTTTCTAGTCCAACCCCTTGCTCAAGCAGGAGACCCTATAACAATTTCAGACAAGTGATTGTTCAGTCTCTTCTTAAAGACCTCCAGTGATGAAGCACCCACAACTTTTGCCGGCAAGCTGTCCCATTGGTTAATTTTCCTCACTATTAGGAAATTTCTCCTTAATTCAAGGTTGCTCCTCTCCTTGAGTACCGTATTTTTCGCAGTATAAGAGTATAAGATGCACCTTAGTTTTGGGGGAGGAAAACAAGGGGAAAAATTCTGCCTCTGCCTCTCAGCAATTTGCCTCCCAGCAAACACCACAAATGATATACACTGTTTGCTGTGTATTTCTGTGCATGTGTGCCTGACCCATAGAAATCGCAAAGAATTGGAGAAATGTACATTATGGCAGTATATTAATGCCAGAAAGTTTTCTTAAATGTAGTCACACTAACTCCTCCCAATTATTTAAATAGATCTACTCCAAACATGACTAAGTCAGGGTTTAACTCAGCTGCCTTATCTTAATACTAAAACAGGACACTGTTACATTTCAGACTATATTTGTACAGACTATATTGATGTGGCTTTCTGGAAGTATACATTATTCTCTGCTATTTAAAAGAAGATACAATAGCACTGGGGCTCTTCAGATCAAGCATTTATTTTAAAAAGCTTCTTCATTTTGTTAAGTTGTCTAGAACAATAATAAAGCAGTCTTTAAAAAATAAGTATAATAATTTGAACATTCTACAGACATTTATAGTTATTGACTTACCTCCTTGCATCCAGTTTCAGCAACTGCTTAGCACAAGAAAATTAAATTCTGCCTCTGCCCTCCCAGCAATTTGCCTCCTTGCAGCTTTAGCTTTAGTTTCACTTTCAGTTTAGCACATGGCCAGCCTCTCAGCTGAGTCGGGAAGCTGATAATGATTTCCTTGGCTTAACAGGCTCTGTTCTGTTTGCTGCAAGGAGGTAAATTGCTGGGAGGCAGAGGCCAAAGGGTGGGGATGGCTGGGTGGGGCTACATTCTGTGTAAAAGATGCACCCAAGTTTTCACCCTCTTTTGGGGGGTAAAATGGTGCATCTTATACTCTGAAAAATACGGGTAATTTCCATCCATTGTTTCTTGTCCTGCCCTTGTGAAATCCCAATGCATGTTTTATCATTTAGTTTGTATTTTGATTGCATCATTTCTATGATGGAATCAGGAAGAAAAGAACACAAATGATATAAATAGCATTCACTGAAAAGGAGAAAAATACTATTTGTCTTTCAAATGCAGCACTATTAAAATATTTGTGTCAGAATGATATAAGCTGTGAAAGTATACATTTCAGGTCATTAGTCTGAAAGAAAGTAGAGAATAACAACACATGATGATAATAAAACAAAAATGCTTTTTCAATATATCCAAAATGCTACATACTTACCTATTTTGTATGTACATTTTTATGGGTCCCTCAGTTCTTGGAGGTACTTATGGGGGATTTATGGGCTGTCATTGAGGTGTGGAGCTATGTGGGTTGTCATGATAAAAAATGTAGCATTCACGATTTATCAATATGTGAAATAACTTTGGCTGATCTTCAGCATTTTTGTTTTAGAAACCTAAGTAGATAAGAGTGATTCAAAACAGTACTAATAAATAATATAGATAAGAACAAAGGATAAAAGAAAAATCAGATTAGAAATTGGAAGAAATTTCAAACTCTAGAGGAGTAAGAGACAGAATAATCTTCCAAAACCAATAGAGCAGCACAGAATCACATTATAGTTTTAGCCTAAATAGGTTTAGAGACAGAATATATAAACTTTGCAATAGTGTTTAAGGCAACCTAATGGAAACCAAGATTCTAGTTCTGCCTTAGACTTGAAGCTATTTTGGGCCAGACTCTCTCTCAGCCCTAAGAAGCAGGCAATGGCAAACCATTACCAAAAACCTTGCCAAAAGACTGCAAGAACTTGCCCAGGCAGTCACCAAGAGTCAACATTGGCTCAATTGCACACACATACACACATGCAAACAAACAGAGTGAAATCTAATAATGCTGATTCCTTGCATATATTAACCTAGTAATTAGGTCTGGCAGATCTTGGATACAGTGATCGAGACTTTTGTAGGTAAAATGTGGTCACCACACTTGAGATTTAAAAAGAAGCTTAAGAGGTGGTCCAGACCCTAGCAATGGGGTATATGTGGTTATATTTTATTTTATCTTCTCAAGAAGCTTTTTAAAGTAGGCCAGGGCTGGAATGAAATTAGAAGACTTAAACAAAGTACTGTATATAAATAGGGAACAAACCTCAATCTCATTGGTACCAATGATTTTACCTAGTCTGGTAATGAAATACCTGTAAACAAACAACCAAGCTTAGATACCACCAAGGACTCCACAGTTCAACCCTGATCTATGTATAGTCTCTTCCAGTGGTGGTTTCCTACCGGTGCGGTCCACTCTATAGCACCGGTAGCGGCCCGCTGGTGACGTCACAGTACCGGTGCAGTCGGTTGCCGGTGCCTGGGCGCCGCCATTTTTAAAAAAAACCTTTTTTATTATTTTTTTAAAATTTTCTTCTGTGCATGCCCAGAAGCCGAGTTTCCGGCACTGCGCATGCGCTGCCTTCCTACACCACAGTGAGTCCAAGCAGGGGAGGATGGCTGAGGGAGCGCATGAGATGCTGAAAGAACGGGCGGCAGGAGCTATCTCCATTCTCCTCCCTTCAGCAGTCCGAGAAGCCACGAACACGCGGTGATGATCCGAGGCATTTTTGCACGTTCGAGGCTTCTCGAGCTGCTGAGGGGAGGGGGAACGGGCGGCAGGAGCCTAGGATCATTGAATGGGGAGAAGTATTCAGGCCGGATGAGCCTCCTAGAAGAACCGCTGCCGCGGTCTTGCTGCTCCCGCTGCGGGGGGCTGCATTGCGGGTGGGCAATGCCCCCCCGCTTCTCTGGCCGCTGCCAAGCTCCCAAGGCCCACGCCCACCCAGTCACATGGCTGGCAAGCCACACCCACAAAATAAGCCACGCCCACAGAGTGCTAGTAAAAAAAATTAGGAACCCGCCCCTGGTCTCTTCTATTGGAAACCTTTGGTTAACTTAACTGTTTCATTTTTTTTTCAATCTAGAATCTAATGTAAGCTTACAGAAATGTTTTCTTCATAAAATTGAGAAACTTCCTGTTTAGGTGCATCGGGCAAAATATAAACAGAACAAAAAAAAGTGAAATTTCATCTAGAACAACTCTAATGATATCCCTGCTGTTAATATTTATTTTACTTCAGCCTTATTATTTTGACAATACTCTGTTCTATTTCTCCCTCCAGCCTTATTACAAAATAAAATTGGATATTTCTTTTCCTTTCTTTGCATTACAGCTTTAGATCCAGTGATACAGATGCTCCTTCTACAAATAATACAACCATCATTTGAAAATATCACTTTTGTAAGTAAGATACATTTGAAATTTAACAAGAAAGCTAAACAATGCCACACTCCAGAAAATATGTAGATAAATGTTACAATGTCCAAGCTTATTTTTTATTTTATTTTATTTAAACATGAATAAGACCACTCAACTCTACAATGGGTACAGTCATAAAATACAATTTAAATACAAGTTCAACCATGAAAGAATGAACAAAAATACAGGAAGGACCAAGCACTATAATACAAGGTTTGAATTAAACCCCAAATACTGTATATTAGAAGGTTACCAGTTTCAGTTTTCCAAAGATGCTTTTGGGCACTCATGTAATTGATATAGTAATAGTGAAATGATTCTCCAAATGCCAATCCTTAAGTAAAAGCCAAAATAGAAAAAAAGAAATTTTGATGGATTTCAGTAGGGCTTCCAGATCTGAGCTGCAAGACTTCAGAATATGATAAGAAAACAGCAACATTTCTGAGTTGTTTTATCTTTATGCTGCTATATCATGGTCACCTGGAGTTTTGGATCTCAAATGTGGTAGTCCTAATTCCAAGGTTTAAAGAAGTACATAGAAACTTTAGGATGAAAATATGTGGAAGTGAATCCAGCTAGAATCTGAGAACATTAACTTGGATAGTTTGAAAAAGAGAGAGAGGCAAAGAAGAAAAGGGTTAAGCAGTAAAATTACATGGCAAACTGGAAGTTAATAAAAAGAAAGGAAAAGGGATGGCGGAGGGAACCTGGAATATTTCCGCAAAGTGCCAATGGAATAACATAGCAGACTAGTCAAGGAAGGAAGAAGGACAAATGAAAAGGTGCAAGAACAAAAAGATACAACAAATCAATTCAAAAAAAATATAACAATGTTTGGGGTTAAATGATTAAAAAAAGGCCAAGAAGGTGGGGGTTTTGGTGTTGATTTATGTATAAAACTATGCTGGGATGAGAAAATTGGTAGATTTAGTGTTTCCCAATTGACACTATCAAGTGACAGAGTGATAATATATATAGTATAATAAGGAGCATCAAATTAACCTGAATAGTGAAAGTTTGATACCAAGTAAGAGATATTAGTGCCCAGCCCAGCACATACTATAGAAAACACTCAACTGGGGGGAAATTGCATATTTTATCAGAGATTATGTTCCTTACCCTGATATGAAGGATTTTAAAGGGGAAATGAAATGAATGAATGGATCATGAAACAATCAAAACAGCTTGTCATGACAACTTTATTCTGCTATTAAGAACAAAAATGCAGTGCCTCTGGATATCAACTGAATACTTGAATCAGCTGAAGCAGTAAATAGGATATCTCTGGGTATCTGAAAAGGCCATTGTGGAAATAGAAAATTGTTCTAGGTAGACTTTAAATCATTAAAGCAAAGATTCTGTTCTTAAATAAAAAGCTTTTCTTCTGGAAAAAAAAGAAATTTAAACCTTAAACCGATATAAAATAAAGTCAACATAATTTTGCTGCAGAAACTAAAATGTTTTGAGCTGCATTTTATTTCAGCCCTACAATTTCCATGCCATCAAATATTCATATTCTACTTAAATGCTGTATAATTCAATATGGTACAATAAAATGTAACACTTTTGTAATTAAGAAAGCAATTATTTTTATTTATCATAGTATTTATCATCCCAAACAAGCTTGTAATTGTAGCCTATGTATTGTGTTCTGCATTCTGGTATTTTGAATGGCTCAAAAAGCCTTATCAAGAATACTCTGGAATTGAAATGGATGAGCCCGTTTTTCAACATACTGAAGAGCTGTGATGAATTCAAGGCATTCAGCTGCTATGTGTAGGATGTGTTTTGGACTTGTCAAATTATGAAGCAGGGTGGAGGATATTTTATTTGGCTTTATGTGAATCTTGACATATCCCAGACTGTAAAAGCGATATATTCTTAAAATTATATACACATTTAAAATTGTTGAGGAAAATAAACACAATGACTCCATTTATTAGTGAACTGAGATCATCAAGTATCTGTTAGTTTAGAGGATACAAAATGGAACATTTTATTATAGGATAGCAGTTTTCATGTACTAAAGATTCTGTGGAAATGTAGAAAAATATCAACTTTTGAGTTAAAAGAAAAATAAAATAAAATTCTCTTCTAAAACAATAACTTTATAGGAGTTCTTCATTTTGAAGGGACAGAAATAATATACTTTATTTCAGGGGCAGGTATTGTGATCCTCTCTATAACTGAACTATAACTGCCATGAGGCTAGCCAGATGGTCAATGGCCACAGTTTGGAAAATAGTAACCCAAAACATCTGGAGGAGATAGTTATTTCCCCCCTGCAGTAACTGTTCTCAAGGTCTCAAAAAAGAACATTTGGATTCATAGTGAATAGCGATTTCTGGTCTTTCTAAGCAGTCAAAATGAGAATCAACCAGGGCAAACTTCATTTTTTTCTTCAGATTCTACATTTAAGTAGCCTTCTAAAGATATTTGATGATTTTAAATATTGGCTATTTGACACATGGAACACCAGTACTCTGTGCATTGCATTGGTTGCCAAGGTGCTTCTGGATGCAATTCAGGGTGCTGTTTAACATTTTTAAAGTTCTTCCTGGCTTTGAATGAGTTACTTAGGTACCATCTCTCATCAATTGTTTCTACCCATCTGATGTGGTTGTGCAGGATGGGCAGGCTTCACATCTTGTCAGCTAAGGAATGCCAGTGGGTAGGACCTAGAACAGTGATGGTTAACCTTTTCGGCACCGAGTGCCAAAATTAGAGCACACACATGCACCAGAGCGCTGGAACCCGGAAGAAAGCAGCTCTTTAGGGATTTACAAATGGCAAGCATGGTCAAGGCTATGGTAAACCTATGGCACGCATGTCAGAGGTGGCACGCAGAGCCCTCTCTGTGGGCACGTGTGTGGTCACCAGCTGCTCTTCCTGGTTCCAGCGTGCACATGCATGTTCGCCATCATGGACCTAGAGCAGGGGTAGGCAAAGTTGGCTCTTCTATGACTCGTGGACTTCAACTCCCAGACTTTCTGAGCCAATCATGCTAGCTCAGGAATTCTGGGAGTTGAAGTCCGCGAGTCATAGAAGAGCTAACTTTGCCTACCCCTGATCTAGAAGATGTGTCTTCTCTGCCATTGTGCCCTACTATAGAGCATTCTCCCTCTAGAGATCAGGATAGCCTCAACCATGCTTGCCATTTGTAAATCCCTAAAGACTATCTAAGTTCTATCAAGCGCTAGGGATCCAAATGTATTCAAGGACCCATTTCATAGTTATATTGGTAATTATGGAATATATTTTCTCAGCTCCTGTGTTTTTTTAGTTTGTATTATTGCAATAGTATTTCTTTTAATTTTGTTTACCACCCAGAATCACTTGTTGAAATTGGTGGCCATAACACTGAATAAATAAATAATTTTCAGTCTGTATACTGTTGTACAAACTGGGTTTGTATATCCTTGACTAAAGTACTGATTCAAAATAAACATTTTTGCACTTCTCCAAAATTTTTCAGCTCTAAAAATGTAATAAAAGCTGTTTGCATTTTCACCCAAGATGCACATATTTTATTAGCTATGGATACTTCAAACATATTGATACTTGAACTATACTTGAGCTATAAATAACTGAATGTATGTGTGCTGTAGGGAACATTATAAAAACAGACATGCATTCATAGAAAAAGAAGCTCTTCTCTTTTGCCTTCTTTCAAAACCCTAAAATCAGTTCTTGATTTTGGGATGTAGAGAAAAAAGGAATGATTGGTCCTCGGAGGAATACAAATGGTTGTATTACATTATATTGTAAAAAATAAAGGTATGCAAACAACTACTTATAAATGCATATTTTATGAAAAACAATATAACAATAGATATTTAAAATCTCATTTCACTTTAATTTTTTTTGTTTTCAAAAATTCATCAATTTGTAGGGAAATAAAAGAGGATGGATATATGACCAAATGCATGAGAAACTAACAAGTTTTAGAACCAGTGAGTTCAGTGATTTCTCAGATGTTAAGCTTGTTCACATCTAGGGTTCAATAAATCTTCAAGTTTCGGTTTCTTGATCTTTCAAATCTTCAGCGATTTCAAATTCAAATTTTTCTTGTTCATTTTTCTCTCTCTCTCTGGTCTCATTTCTTTTACTGTACAGTATAAATTTGGTTTACATTCTCTCTGAAAAATGAAATATTTTGCTAGTTTAATCTCTGACTAATTTACAAATTTCTGTATGTGCTTTGCCTTAAAGATATATGAGCTTAGGTAGGAAACTATCACAAAATTTAGAAAGTATTAACATCAATACATACATTCTGCTTTGCAGATTGATTTCAGAAATATGAATCAGGTAATTAAGTATTTTATTAAACTCTATGGCTCTTGGGGCTATGGAACTTATTACATATATGGATGTGTATTATTTATTTATTTGATTTTTATTACTCTATAAGTAACTCAAAGTGGCAAGCATACCTACCATATTTTTTGGAGTACCTACCTACCATATTTTTCGGAATATAAGACGCATTGGAGTATAACCTTAGTTTTTGGGGAGGAAAATAGGGGAAAAAATCTGCCTACCAGTTATTCATCTGGCTAGCGTTCTTAGTCTGGTCAGCTTCAGCACATTATTTTATCCCTGGTTAGGGCTTAAAAAAAACCTTATTCAGAGCAAGTAGCAATGAAAAAAAGCCTGCAAAGACTCAGGGCTGGAAAAAACCTCCTTCGGAGAGAGTAGCAATGAAAAAGCCTGCAAGCCGGGAAGAGCCGGGAAGATCGTTAGCACCTCATTAGGGCTGGAAAAAACATTATTTGGAGCGATTAGCAATGAAAAAAAGCCTGCAAGCTGGTAAGAGCCAGGAAGATTGTTAGTGCCTTGTTAGGGCTGAAAAAAAAGCTTTGAAAAAGTTACATTTAGAGTATAAGACACATCCAAATTTT
Source organism: Diadophis punctatus similis (assembly GCA_023053685.1). Taxonomy (NCBI): domain Eukaryota; kingdom Metazoa; phylum Chordata; class Lepidosauria; order Squamata; family Dipsadidae; genus Diadophis; species Diadophis punctatus. Next base: position 176,495,257 of record JALIGW010000003.1, read on the forward strand.
TAGCCTCTTTTAGGGGGCGAAAGGTGCGTCTTATACTCCGAAAAATACAGTAATACTTCTTCCTCCTTCTATTTTCTCCACAACAATAACCCTGTGAGATGTGTTTATCTAAGAAAGAACGACAGGCCTAAAGTCATCCAGTTGGCTTTCATGCCTAAAGTGGGACTAGAACTTACAGTCTCCTTATTTCTAGGCTAGCACATTAACCACTACCAACATACTGGCTCTCAATCTTGCAATCTTTTATTTTATCTTTTTATCTGAACTATCTTCTCATATTTCTTCTACTAGAGTAGACTTACAGCATTCTTTCTACATCTTGGATACAGATCAGTTTTCTAATCTAGAATTTTCCATATGTTTCATGATAGTGTAGAATGTATATGATCTAAGATCACTCTGGGAATATAATATTGTATCTTGTACTAGAAACAAGACTATAATTCTTTGATTTTATTGTGTATATCCTAAGGCCAGCATAAAACAATGTACTTTTCCCTTAAATCATATATTTTCCTCTGTTCTTCGTCTAGTTGCCCTGGAAATATTATTTTTATTGCTAAACTTTTAAATGGTAGATTACATGACTGGTTATGAGGGAATGGTCCTTTTTCATGTTCAAGAAGTTTTAAATATAGACTAAATCTATTCTAAGGGAACCCACTAAATATAGCAGTAGCAGTAGTGTATATGAATATTTATAAGTACGCCACAATACATTTTGCAACTAATCAGCCAAACTGTTGAATTGGAATTCATTTTCCACCATAATGAGAACTTTCACAGTATTATTCAAAGTGGAAAACCAGAGAAAGTTTGACTTTAATTAAGGTCAAATTAAATGTATTTGCAAATTTCAAAAAGTCTTCCTTATAATTAGCAAATTCTTAAGCACTCTAAGAGATTGTTGCATAATATGGGCTGAAGTCTTTTATCCACTTACTTAGATAAGTAAACCTTATTTAATTGAATGAAAATACATTAAATAAAGTGAATTTATTTCAAAAGCAGCTTACTTGAGGAAGCAGCTTGGAAGTTCATGGCTACCATGGCATGATTATTCAAGGCCCAATTTGGAATAGTGGTCACACATTGTCACAGCAGTAGTAATGTGATCCAAGGGGGTGAACTTGCCCTGTCCCATCTGTCATGGTCAGATCATGTTCTTGATATTTCCTCTGCTTTCCCCTTCTGCAGGGAGGCAGGACCTATTTGATTGGTCTGCTCCTGGTGACTTATGGATCTGGTGAGCTTCCAAAGGGAGTTGGGATAGGGTGGGTATTCCTGAGGTTCTGTTGCATGGCCTTGCTGAGGCCCTGGCTTCTACCTGGAATAGGGAGATAGTGAAGGCCTTGGGCAAGATCTTGCTCATGTGACCTCTTTCATTCCATCATGCTCATTACCTCCCATGATTACAGAGGAGTTGAGGGAGTTGAAACGGGTCAAGAGACATCTAGCGCATCATGGAGGAAGCTGAGGGATGAATCTGATTGATCTTGAGTTACAGCCACTATTAAGACCTATCGTGTTGTGGTAGGAGTGGTGAAATATCAATACTTCTATGCTCTTATTGTGTCTGCAGAGTTCTGTCTGACAGCTGTGTTTAGGATCACCTGTTTCCTTTTCAGCAAAGGGAACTCTAAGGTTCATCATCAGGGCCATGCTGAGAAATTTTCAATACCATCTTTGATCTGATGGGGCTGCACTGCTCCAGTTAGATAGATGCACTGCTTAATCTGGAGTCCTCCTGTCATCTGCTCCTCAAGTACATTCCTTGTAAGCGGTATAGAATAATAGATAGATAGATAGATAGATAGATAGATAGATAGATAGATAGATAGATAGATAGATAGATAGATAGATAGATAGATAGATAGATAGATAGATAGATAGATAGATAGATAGAAAGATAGAGAGAGAGAGAGAGAGAGAGACAGACAGACAGACAGACAGACAGACAGACAGACAGACAGACAGACAGACAGACAGACAGAGACAGACAGACATACAGACAGACAGACAGACAGACAGACAGACAGACAGACAGACACAGATGACACTGCTTATGCAAATCCAAATAAAAAAGAAAACAGATATCTGCCAATACTAATAGCTTTATAACTTGCCTTCTATGCTAACGCTAATCCTTTTTGAAGTAAAGGTAATAAGTTTTGGAACTTTAGTGTTTTAAAGATTTTTTCCCCAGCAAGTTGAATATATTATTGGTGCCAGTAAGTTTTTGGAATGAGGTTAGGTAGGGTTTTCTTATACAGGTAGTCCTTGACTTACAACCATAATTGAGCCCCAAAGTTCTGCTGCTAAGTGAAATAGTTGTTAAGCAAATTTTGCCCCATTTTATGACCTTTCTTGCCAAGTTGTTAAGTGAATGACTGCAGTTAAGTTTTTTTTAAAAAAACATTTTTTATTTAGTTATTTACATTTAAAAACAACACAAAAGAAAACATGAATACAGAAAATAGACAAACAAAACAATACAGTAACATACATACAACTACACTATTGGGTTATAATACAGCAATTTATATCGACAGTAATTTCATGCTTATATAATTTCTATAATTAACATAATTATGTGATCTTTTTCATTAATATATTTCATTATTATTCATAAATATAATTATAGTAATTTAAAGTAGTTAAAAGTCATATATATACTACTAAATTAATTATTTACAGATTTATTTTGCTTTCTCTTTTCAAGCCACTCATAAAATTTATTCCAAATTTCATAGTATTCCGAATCTTCCTTTTCATTTAACTCCATTGTCATTTTATTTAATTCAGCACATTCAAGAATTTTCTTAATGATTATATTTTCAGTTGGTACATCCTTCAGTTGTTAAGTTAGTAACATGGTTGTTAATGAATCTTGCTTCCCTATTGACTAGGCTTGTCAGAAGGTCGCAAAAAGTGATCACATGACCCCACAACTGCAACCTTCGTAAATATGAGTCAGTTGCCAAGCAGCCAAATGTTGATCACATGACCACAGGAATGCTGGTCACAAGTGTGAAAAACAGACATAAGTCGATTTTTTCAGTGCCGTTGTAACTTTCAGTTTCACAAAATGAACAGTTGTAAGTCAAGGACTACCTGTAATGAATAAAGACACCTTAAAGCAGTGGTCTCCAACCTTGGCAACTTTAAGACTTGTGGACTTCAACTCCCAGAATTCCTCAGCCAGCAAAGCTGGCTGAGGAATTCTGGGAGTTGAAGTCCACAAGTCTTAAAGTTGCCAAGGTTGGAGACCACTGCCTTAAAGCATTATTCCTGCAAAATGAAACAGCATTATTCCTTCTCTTGATGTGAACTACACCATTCCTAAAACAAACAGTGCATGTGAGCATCGCACGCAACCAAAAACAAATGGACTTTTGAAGTCTTAGCCTCCTCTTGGCAGAAAACATGTTCCTTCCTATTTTAATATAATCACAAATGTCAATTGAGTGACAACCCATCACTTTAATTTTAAACAAATTGGCCACAATCCAACCATATTGACACAGTGTTGGCTGTTGACATTAATGAGTTTAAGTGTGCTTAACTATGTGTTGGATTGTAGCAACTGTTTCAGTGGAACTAACTCCCAAATAAATATTTTAGCACCAGAACTCAACAGGCAGTCCATTACAGTTAGGAAATTCAAATATTAGATTATTTAGTTGAAAGCTGTGAAGGCGGGAGGGGAGAAAGCAACAAGGATTAGGAGGAAAAACCGAAGCAGACCACTTTTTCATCCTCTGAGGTTGCCATAGTGACAGAAAAGTTAATAGTCCAGTATTCTAGCCGTGGGATAAAATGATCCTTTCTGCTTCTCTTCCTGTTACCAAGATAGAAGGTACATTTAGCATAAGAAGGAAGTACAAGTACACACACTTAATTTTCTTATCCAGGTAAGATCTTTTAGTATTTCTTGAACAGAAGATGAAATAGCATTCCTTATTTAAAAAAACAAAAAAAATAAAATAAAGGAAACATTGATCGTCTGTTTTGAAAGAACTTCTGTATGCGTTACTGGATGTTGTACTTGCGTTAGGGATAATTGTGGCTGCCTATTTGATTTGATTCAAATTTAGAACAACATTGAAAGCTAATTTTTGCCACAAAAATGATAACAATTCTGTTCTATAATGAATAGAAATTGATAGTTAAGATGTATGCAAAAATACATTATTTATGGCTTAACTGTGATGAAATAATAATTATTTTTGCCTTCTCTCTCTTCCAAGTTCAAGATACTGTACTGCTTCTATATTACCATCACCCCTTAACGTTGTAACATCCTTAGGTTGAAAGCTACTGATTGGACTTAGGAATGGGTTAAAAAAAGTTACATTATTGCATTTTAATCGCTCTCAATAGATTTAAACAATTTAATTTAAATTATTTTTTAAATTTACTTTAATTTAACATTTTAATTTTTCAACATTTTAATTGCTCTCAGTACATTTGTCTATGGAGATTCTCAGCCCTGCAAGGAGTATAAATCCTTCCATTCCCCACCCTCCAGTGAGAACTGAAGAAACTTCTTGGATGAGAAGTGAAATGTCTTCAAAGTAAAAAACAAGAAAGCCCATTTGTCTCTTGAATAGAATAGAATAGAATAGAATAGAATAGAATAGAATAGAATAGAATAGAATAGAATAGAATAGAATAGAATAGAATAGAATAGAATTCTTTATTGGCCAAGTGTGATTGGACACACAAGGAATTTTTCTTTGGTGCATATGCTCTCAGTGTACATAAAAGAAAAGATACATTTGTCAAGAATGGTTGTCATAGGGTTCAAGTAAGCAATCAGGAAACAATCAATATGAATATAAATCGTAAGGATACAAGCAACAAGTTACAGTCATACAGTCATAAGTGGGAGGAGATGGGTGATAGGAACAATGAGAAAAACTAATAGTAATAGTAATGCAGCCTAGTGAATAGTTTGACAGTGGTGAGGGAATTATTTGTTTAGCAGAGTGATGGCGTTTGGGAAAAAACTGTTCTTGTGTTTAGTTGTCTTGGTGTGCAGTGCTCTATAGCGACGTTTTGAGGGTAGGAGTTGAAGCAATTTATGTCCAGGATGCGAGGGGTCAGTAAATATTTTCACGGCCCTCTTTTTGACTCGTGCAGTATACAGGTCCTCAATGGAAAGCAGGTTGGCAGTAATTGTTTTTTCTGCAGTTCTGATTATCCTCTGAAGTCTGTGTCTGTCTTGTTGGTTGCAGAACCAAACCAGACAGTTATAGAGGTGTAGATGACAGACTCAATGATTCCTCTGTAGAACTGTATCAGCAGCTCCTTGGGCAGTTTGAGCTTCCTGAGTTGGCGCAGAAAGAACATTCTTTGTTGTGCTTTTTTGATGACGTTTTTGATGTTAGATGACTATTTTAGGTCTTGAGATATGATGCAACCTAGAAATTTGAAGGTCTCTACTGTTGATAAAAGATACTGTTGAAAAAGCATCTTTGGCTCTCAGTACATTTCTAACTCTGAAAATTACTAGTTCAAAGTTTCTCAAGCATGGCAGCTTTTAGATGTGTGGACTTCAACTGCCAGAATTCCCCAGCCAGCAATGCTCACAAATTTTGTGAGAGTTAGCTGTGAATTGAAGTGCTAACTACCCATCCAGGACTCAGTGGAAAACTGCACTGGCATAAAAGTCATATCCATCTCTTCTAATTCTTATTCACTTTCTACTTCTCATTTCAAGACACTGGAATCACCTGGCTTCCCTTCAAAGTAATGGGTGAACAGATTTTATATACAGGTTGTCCTCAAATTGCGACCACAAATTACAACCAGAATTTCCATTGCTAAGTAAGAAGGTTTTTAAACGAGTCAAATCAATATTTTATGAGCTTTTTTCCATGGATGTTAAATTAAATTGCTGCTGTTGTTAAGTGAATCACACAGTCATTAAGTGAATCCAGCTTCCCCCATTGATGTTACTTGTTGGGAGCCAGAGGCAGAGGTCGCAAATGGTGATCACATGAGCCCAGAATGCTGCAATGGTTGTAAATACATGCCAAGTAGCCCAATTTTTATCACATGACTGTGGGCATGCTGGGACGGTCATAAGTGGGAGGACTGATCATTAGTCATTTTTTCAGCACTATTGTAACTTCAAAGAGTCACTCAATGAATGGCTGTACATCAAGGACTATTGTGTAGCTGTCTATGGCAATGTTACAATAAAGGAGAAATGCAATTTTAACGCTCTGGTTCTCCCCTTTGTATATGTACGGTTTCTGTGCTTTCTTCATCCAAATCAGTTCCTTGTATCTACTAGTTCCCCTAGGTGAAGAATACATACCGGCAATGCTTGGATTAAAGGAAAAGAGCAGTTCCCTTATGTACTCTTTTCAGAAGGCTAAAGCAGGATTTGATTAAAAATAAAACATTAAGGTATTCAATATGGTCTCCTTAGTCAGATATTATCCTCGGAGAAGCTTCTTTTTCTTTAATATTACCACTGACTCTGACTTCTCAGTCTGTTCACATGTCTCCAGATATGTTTTCTGATCTGCCATAGCTAGTTTACTTCTTAACAAGTGCTTTCTTTGATATAAAAAGCCTGTGTATTAATAATTCTTCTTACCATTTTTAACCTCTGGATCAGTGGTGCCATGTCCAGTATTAGTCCCAACCACAAGTTGGCATTTCTTATTATTCTTTATTTAGCATACACTAAATAAATAAATCCTTGTTCTAAAATCCATTAACACGTATTTCCGAAATGTGCAACAAGTTTTATTCATGATAACAATTTGTTTGCTGCAATTAAGTGTAGCTACCCAGCAAATTTAAGCTTGTTCTGCTTAAACAAAGGAAAAAAATGGAGTTAAGGATACTTAAAATATATATTTTGATAAATTGTTTTAAAACAATGAAACATATTTCAAGAAGATAGCTGAAAAACTTTATACCCCACTTTGTTTTGAAATCAAGTCTGTTTCATATCTTCCTTCTATCCAAGGTATCTGCAGATTACCGTATTTTTCGGAGTATAAGACGCACCGGAGTATAAGAAGCACCTAGATTTTAGAGGAGGAAAACAAGGAAAAAAGTATTCTGAACCAAATGGTGTAGTAATATATTATTTAATAAAATGCCAGTATAGCAAAATACTTTTTACAACCATGTACACTATTTACAACCATGTACACTTTTTACAAACTTCAAACTTGACAGCTTTAAGACTTGTGGACTTCAACTCCCAGAATTCCTCCTCCAGTCATGCTAGATGTGGTAATTAGAAGGCAAAAACCCCCCTGTTTTTGCGAAAAATGGCCCATTTTTCGGCTGTTTTTTTGAAAAAACGAGGCATGCAGAGGGTTTGGGAAGCCTGCAGAGCACTCCTAGGGGGTGGGGGAAGGCAAAAAGGCCTCCGCTTTTGCGAAAAACGGGCCATTTTTCGCAAAAACGGGATGCAGGGGCGGGGCTTTGGGAGGCTAAAAATGGCTGTATTTGGTGTATAAGACGCACTGACATTTCCACCCTCTTTTTCGTCTTATACTCCAAAAAATACAGTATGTCTTGTTATATATTAGGAAAGAAAATGGGACAGTAGAATTCCAGTTTTCATTATCCTTTTCTTATTTGGGAAAACTTATTTTGGAACAATCTAAAGCAAATAAAATTATTTCTGTAGCACTAGGTACAATTTTCAGAAATGATTGCAAGTCTCTATAAATTCCTAATTATTTGCAAAAAGAAAAGGCAGTAATATATGGATATATGTTCTGTTCTTCATGATTTTACATTTCAGACAGTGTTCAAAAGCTTAGTCAATGAGCTGCTATAAATTAATATTTGCTTTGGACTTCTATGACTTTCTAGTTTCTGTATGCAGTCTCTTTGTTGCTTTTTGTTCAGGTATTCTTACCTTAATTGGACTTTACTCGCTGTTTCAAGCAGTGGTGGGATTCAAATTTTTTAACAACCAGTTCTGTGGTCGTGGCTTGTTTGAGGGCGTGGCTTGGTGGTCATTTGACTGGGTGGGTGTGGCTAGCTGGTCATGTGACTGGGTGGGTGTGGTTAGCTGGTCATGTGATTGGGTAGGCATGGCTACGTGCATAGGGACTACTCAGAGGGCTGAAAAAAGTGAATTATGACTGGTCCTCGCACTTACAACCATTCTCACATTTATGCCTGTTGCAGCATTCTTAACAACCGTGTCACTAATTTCACAACTGCTGTGCTTCTCTTCACCACAGTGACAAGATAGGGCACAAAACATAAAATGTGAGGATAGTCGTAAGTGCGAGGACCAGTCAAAAATCATCTTTTCAGCCCTCTGAGTAGTCCCTATGTGCACCTGGCATGGCCAGGTGGTCATGTGACTGGGTGGGCGTGGTCAACTCAATGTCACTCACACCGAGGGGCACTTCTCCTCACCTGGCCTCTCATGACCGTGGGGATGCTGCAACGGTCATAAGTGTGAAAAACGCTCATAAGTCACTTTTTCAGTGCCATTGTAACTTTGAATGGTCACTAAATGAACTGTTGTAAGTCAAGGATTACCTGTACAAAAATACAAAAAGCTTCTTTGCTTGCAAAAAGCTGCCCTAAATACCAATCATTAGATTAGAAATACCTGCAAGCTGGTGTTACAAATCAGGCAGGGTGCCAGACAACCTTGAGGAATTAAAATAGTTAAAATGCAATGATAACTATCAGCAGCCAACTCTTGCTCATAAAGTGAAACCCTTTAGTAGAGAGATCATTTAAGCTCTCCAGAAAGAGCACACCCAGGAGAAGCAATCCTTAGATCCATTTGCACCACTTAAAGATATCAGCTGGTCTCACTCACCTCATAAGATATCCTAAGGAAATCATCCAGATTTAAGAAAAGATCACATGCCCCCCAGAAAGGCAGTAAAAAAATCAGTGCCAAGCTTGCATCCTGCCTCTTGGAAGTACACCCCAAAAGGACAGTGCCAAGAACCACTAAAACAGTGAAGAAAGACCTCCTCCCCAGATAGAAAAAAACACTTGAGATAAGCCTAACTAGAATGAAGCAAAGGAGCAAACACGGTAGCTGTTGCTCGTTAAACCAATTACCAGAACAAATAGATACAGGAACTAGCCAGATTTCTGAAGCTGCTTCTTTTCAGGAACAGAGATTAACATTTTTCCTTCCAAACAAAGCTAAATAGGGAAAATTATCTCATCAATAAACAGGATTCAACATCACCAAGCTCAGAATTAAACTTAATCAAAAACCAGTTTTAGACCAAAAGTCAGAAAGGGTATGTAAACTCACGTTTGAATGTCAATCTTTCTAGCTAGCCAAGAAGACTTGCTGAATGTCACTCATCTTGGTTCCTTGTCACTAAAAGCTTCTTTAGGCAGCTCTGTGCTGGAAGAACTCCAGCAGGGGAGTATTTCTTCCCAACAGCAGTGTAAAAAGCTTAAGACAACCCTTCCCCTCTAAGAAAGTCAAGCAAAGAAAAAAAAGTACCAGCAAAGAAAAAAAAACACCCCTCCGGAGATAGTAAGTCTAGGCGTACTGCCAAGAATGTAATAAGGGTTAACGGAGAGGCAGTTTCTGTAAGCAGAAGATTAGGCTATAGAAACAACACCAGAATGTTGTAATTCCTCACAGGATTAAACCTGTAAAGTGGAAAAAACAAAAGGAGATTTCTTCTAACAACCGGTTCTCCGAACTGCTTAGAAAGTTAACAACCGGTTGTAGAGAACCTGTTAGAACCAGTAGAATCCCACCTCTGGTTGCAAGCCTTACAAGGAAGAAAGTGGCTATGCAGCACATTATCTCTCCCTTTCTATATGAATATGTATATACAGTATATGCTATATTGCATGCAACTAGACAAATGCACACAAAATGAAGGAATTGACTATGGAGTGAAGAGGAAATGGAAAATCAAGCAATTTATGTCCAGTTTGTGTGGACTGAGGGTCACAGAATTTTAGTTTTTCCAGAACATTATTTTCACTTTATTGTTTGCTTGCAAAGTTAGCAGGAAAAAGATGCTAAGAGATTGTTTGAGGGATCAAACAATTTACACAGTGATGATGTGGATGTTTCTGAACAGTGAAGAATGCTTGGATATGGAAAAATACAAGTTTTTTCATTTAGGTGGTCTTGAATGGAGGTATTTTACAAGTAAGCCATTTCTTTGTGGGGCCTGCAACTCTACAATTAAAAGAATTCTGCTATATATCAAATGCTAATTTACAATGAACAAGGGAAGATATTGATTGTTGGCAATATGCCAATAAACTGATCTCATAAAATAATATAGGATTGGCTTGAGTTATGTCAATTTATATTTATCTGGGCTGAATGAATCACACACTCAGTATGTGAAAAATAATGGCATTTTATTAAAACACTAATGGAATGGTATATCTCCCCCCCTCTCCATATTACAAACTTTAAATTTATGCCAAATATATACTGAGATTTTTTACAGAACTATCGTAACAGGGATGGGAGTGCGGGTTGGCTGGAGAGAGAGAAATCTGCGATGGATTTACTAACAAATCAAAAGTCTTCTGGTTTCCAGCAGTCAGTAAAAAGTCTGTAATTTACCATATTTTTCAGAGTATAAGACGCACCGGAGTATAAGATGCACCTTAGTTTTTGGGGAGGAAAATAGGGGAAAACAATCTGCCTACCAGGTATTCATCTGGCTAGCATTCTTAGTCTGGTCAGCTTCAGCACATTATTTTATCCCCTGGTTAGGGCTGAAAAGAACCTTCTTCTGAGAGAGTAACAATGAAAGAGCATGCAAGCCAGTAAGAGCTGGGAAGATCGTTAGCACCTAGTTAGGGCTAGAAAAAAAACTTATTCAGAGCAAGTAGAGCAATGAAAAAACCCTGCAAAGACTTAGGGCTGGAAAAACCTTCTTCTGAGAGAGTAACAATGAAAGAGCCTGCAAGCCAGTAAGAGCTGGGAAGATCGTTAGCACCTGGTTAGGGCTAGAAAAAAAACTTATTCAGAGCAAGTAGAGCAATGAAAAAAACCCTGCAAAGACTTAGGGCTGGAAAAACATTCTTCTGAGAGAGTAACAATGAAAGAGCATGCAAGCTGGTAAGAGCTGGGAAGATAGTTAGCACCTGGTTAGGGCTAGAAAAAAACTTATTCGGAGCAGCTTCAGCACATTATTTTATCTCCTGGTTAGGACTAAAAAAACCTTCTTCTGAGAGAATAACAATGAAAGAACCTGCAAGCCAGTAAGGGCTGGGAAGATCGTTAGCACCTGGTTAGGGCTAGAAAAAAACTTATTCGGAGCAGCTTCAGCACATTATTTTATCCCCTGGTTAGGATTTTAAAAAACCTTCTTCTGAGAGAGTAACAATGAAAGAGCCTGCAAGCCGGTAAGAGCTGGGAAGATAGTTAGCACCTGGTTAGGGCTAGAAAAAAACTTATTCGGAGCAAGTAGAGCAATGAAAAAAAATCTGCAAAGACTTAGAGCTGGAAAAACATTCTTTGGAGAGAGTAACAATGAAAAAGCCTGCAAGGTAAGAGCTGGGAAGATCTGTTAGCACCTAGTTAGGGCTGGAAAAAATCTACATTTGAAGTATAAGATGCACCCAAATTTTCAGCCACTTTTAGGGAGGAAAAAGGTGCGTCTTATACTCCGAAAAATACGGTATATTTAAAATATATTTAAAATAATTTAAAAATATTTAAAAATATATTGCTAACAGTCCTCAGATTGTTCACTGCTGTAATTTGTACCGATGCATACTATCAAAATAAAGCATGGTTTGAATCCTGTTTACGGATAAAGGTTTTCTAACTTTGCCTGAATTTCAACTCCTCCTAAAACTGCTTTTTAGAACTTCCTCAAAATTATATTTCAAGATATTTCAAGAGCTGCCACTGTATGCATCCAGCAAGAATGAGTAGAAATCCAAGTTCTTTGTTGGCACAACTTGAGGTATTATCTGTTCCCACCACTCTTCTCCATTTGGTAGATGTTCTGCTGGATTCAAATAGCAGCTCTGCCAGCACAAGCTGGCATTTCTCAGGGTCATGAGCAATTAGAAGTTGGCTGATAAGCTGCTACCATGGCAACCATTATGCTGTTGTGCTGTGCAAAAATCCTTGACCCATATGAAACTCCGCAAAGAAATGTCAAACTCTGATTCTTGAGAAGACTTTCATTCATCACAGAGCATATTACATGAAAAATATGGTGTATGCAAAAATAAATTTGCTTTTTTAATTGCTTGGATTGAAAGGGCGATTGCCTTCTGTCCTAGGGATGTTTAGAAGGAGTTAGAGGATGTATTTCTCAGCAGAGATTTCAAAATTAAATAAATATCTATAACAAACAGGAATAAATATTTGAAAATTGTTTAGAATTGTAGCCATTGTCTCTTTGAATGCATCAAGTCACACTCATTATTTAAGCCATTTCACCCTTTAAAATGAAATAGTAAATTCTCATCTAGTGGATTTTTAAAATTATTATTATTATTATTATTACTGCTTATGTATTGTCTTCTTTCATATCTGTTAGAAAACTGAAATATAGTTGTATTGTTTTGAGTGAGTAATGGTTGTTTTAGGAATTTTCTTGAAGTGCTAGAAATGACTGTGGTGGGAAGTTATTTAACATGCTGGTAGCATTTTTATTTTACCATTGGGATTGATACACTTTATAATTTCATTAAGATTTTAATGTGGAATTAATGCATGTATGTATTAAAAGCTTAAAATTAATATTCCCCTCCTTTCCTTCAATATTCTTTATTAGTTTTATGAATGCAATAAGGAAAACCATGCGATTACTAATTTTTGATGTGTGCATGTGTGAAAGTTCAGGAGTAATTTAGGAAAAGACAGACTATATTCAGAGTCATCCACAGTGATTTTGCATTATGAACAGGGGTGGTATTCATTTACCTTCCCTACCGGTTCACAAATGTGAACTGCATGCGTACAGCATCAAAAACACAACGTGCTTACGTCCAGGCGGGTGGGCGGGGCCACCCACAGTCAGTGCTACTGATTCGCCCGATCCGGATAGAACCGGCTAAATGCTACTACTAATTAGGAATTTATTAAGAAGACCGGTAAGTGTCAGGCATACTAACTTTTATTAAAAATATTATGGTTACTTTAGTTAGGAGTTCTATTTCTGGGCTGCAAAATTCTGGCCACTAGAGAGTGACAGAACTGGAGTTTTCTTTATTTGAAGCTCCCTTCCACACACACACACACCCTTTGTTCTCAGGTGGGTATGTTATCTCTACCATTTTTTGTTCTTTCTGTTTTGTGCTGTTTTCTTGTTTTTAAATATTTTTAATAATTTGTACACTGGCCAGAATTGTTGGAAGTTGGGTAGCATTTTAATTTGTCTTACCATTATTATTTCATTGCTGCTGTTTAGCGGATTTGGGTAAGTCACACCTGGTTGTCCTAACCATGTTATTTCTTGCTTGCTTTCCTTCTTAGGAGTTATTTATTTATTTATTTATTTATTTATTTATTTATTTATTTATTTTGTTATTCTTATATGCCGCCCAACTCCCGAAGGACTCAGGGCGGCGTACAACATAAAAGATACAAGAATAGACAAAATTTCAACAATTTAAAAACAGTACAAATTTAAAAAAAAACAATATAAAAGCAACAACAACATCCATCCATTCAACCACATACATACTTGGGGGGTAAGCTCAGATGGTTACGCTGTCCCCCCCCACCTGCAGGAAGAGCCATGTCTTAACGGCCTTTCGGAAGGCCAGCAGAGTGGGGATGGTTCGGGTCTCTGGGGGGAGTTGGTTCCAGAGCACGGGGCCAGCCACAGAGAAGGCCCTCCCCCTGGGGCCCGCCAGCCGGCATTGCTTGGCCGACGGGACCCGGAGGAGGCCAACTCTGTGGGCCCTAACCGGTCGGAGGGAAGTATGCGGCAGAATGCGGTCCCGGAGATATCCTGGTCCTAAGCCATGAAGGGCTTTAAAGATGGTGATCAACACCTTGAATTGGACCCGGAGACCGATGGGCAACCAATGCAGCTGGCGGAGAATCGGTATCACGTGGGTGTACCTCGGCACACCCACCACAGCACGCGCAGCCGCATTTTGCACCAATTGAAGTCTCCGGATACTCTTCAAGGGTAGCCCCATGTAGAGCGCATTGCAGTAGTCCAAACGCGAGGTGACAAGGGCATGAGTGACCGTGAGTAAAGCCTCCTTCTCCAGATATGGCCGCAGCTGGTGCACCAGGCGAACCTGTGCAAAGGCCCCCCTAGCCACAGCAGAAAGGTGATGATCTAATTTTAGCTGTGGATCTAGGAGGACCCCCAAGTTGCGGACCTGGTCTGAGGGAGTCAGTTTCGCACCCTCGAAGACCAAGGAGGGACAGTTATCATGGTCCTTAGGAGGCATTATCCACAGCCACTCGGTCTTGTCGGGATTAAGTCTGAGTCTGTTCCTCCCCATCCAGATCTTAACGTCGTCCAGGCATCGGCACATTACATCAACTGCCTCCCTGAAGTCAGACGGGGTGGTGATGTACAGCTGGGTGTCGTCAGCGTACTGATGGAAACACACCCCATGCCTGCGGATGATCTCACCCAACGGTTTCATGTAGATGTTAAACAGGATGGGCGAGAGAACCGACCCCTGGGGCACCCCACATAGTAGGGGCCTGGGGGATGATCTCTGCCCTCCTGCCAACACCGACTGCATCCGATCGGCGAGATAAGAGGAGAACCACCGCAAAACGGTGCCTCCCACTCCCAACTCGCCGAGCCGATGCAGAAGGATACCATGGTCGATGGTATCGAAAGCCGCTGAGAGGTCAAGTAACACCAGGATGGAGGAGTTCCCCCCATCCCGGGCCCGCCAGAGATCATCCATCAGAGCGACCAAGGCAGTTTCTGTACTGTAGCCACACCTGAAACCCGACTGATAAGGATCTAGATGATCTGTTTCATCCAGGAGCTGCAGAAGCTGGGTCACCACCACCTTCTCTACAACTTTACCTAGAAAAGGTAAGTTGGAGACTGGACGGTAGTTTTTCAAATCGGCTGGATCCAGGGAAGGCTTCTTCAGGAGGGGTCGCACCACCGCAGCTTTTAATGACTGCGGTACGGATCCCTCTCGCAAAGAAGCGGTGATCACCGCCTGGATCCAGCCGCGTGCCACCTCCCTGCTGGCCGAGACCAGCCAGGAGGGGCACGGGTCCAATAAACAGGTGGAGGTACCCATCGCTCCCATAGCCCTGTCCACATCCTCGGGAGAAACAGGCCCAAACTCTTCCCATAATGATGGACTAAGACTCGCCCCTGTCAACTCTATGGACTCTGCCATGCCGGAGTCCAAATTTGACTGAATCTGAGCGACTTTATCCAACAGAAACTCAGCGAATTCCTCAGCTCTGCCTTGTAAGTGTTCCTCGCTCCCCCCTTTTGCAAGGAGGGAGCGAGTCACCCTAAACAAGGCGGCTGGACGAGAATCTGCGGACGCAATAAGAGCGGAAAGATAAGATCGTCTTGCCGCCCTTATCGCCTTCTACTTATATATACTTATATATACTATTTATATCTACTTCTAGGAAGTAGATATAACATTAGCTCAGCAGCGGACAAATAATTTCCCAAAGGGCCATATGAGAAATTTAGGCCCAAACCAATAGGTTGAATTTAATTCTGCTAATATTAATCTTATCATTTCATAAAAAGCAGTAAATTTTATGGTTTCGATTAGCTGTTACTGGTAAGAATTATGCACATATCCACATATATTATATGACACAGAGAAACAATACAGTCTAGTTCAGTGATGGCTAACCATTTTGATGCTGAGTGCCCAAAGCATGCACGCAAAACCCCAAAATGTAATGCAAGCACCCCCCGTGCATGTGCCCCCCCACGCATGTGCCCTGCCACCCTGCGCATGTGCATGCCCCCATGCATGCGTACGCATCCCCTACATATGCACCTCGCCCCCCCTCACCCATTTTTGGCTTCTAGGTTGGTGCAGGAGGCCTTTCAGGCCCAAAATGTGGTGCAGGGGGCTTCATGCACCCCCCCTGTTTTGGCTTCCAGGTTGGTACAGGAGGCCTTCCAGGCCCAAAATGGGGTGCGGGGCGCATGAACCTCCAAAATGCAATGTGAGTGCCTCCGCACATATGCCCTGCCCTCCATGTATGCGCAGCAGAGACCAGAAGACCAGCTGGCCAGCGGGAGGCATGTGCACATGCGTGGTAGAGCTGGGATGGGGCAATGGCTGGCGTGCCCGCAGAGAAAGCTCTGCGTGCCACCTGTGGCACACGTGCCATAGGTTCGCCATCATGGGTCTAGTTCGTATGTACATATGTACATGGCGAGAAAAACGAATCTTGCGAGTTTATCAGACAGATGGCATAGGGAACAAAACTATTACAGAATCTGGTAGTCCTGCTAGAAGCAGCCACATTGTCATCAGAGCTAGAAGCCTTTGGTTCCATGTCTTTCATAGCCATTATTCCTCATGACAAGGATAATAACTATTTAAAAAGCATGTTGTGCTATTGACAAGAAAGCATAGTGTCAGAAATGATGCATATTTAAAGAAATGTGGATTGAATACTAAAGTGAGCAACCAGAATGGAAGTTTTATTAATTTATTAGATTTATACATCTGTCTGCATTATGTAATCTTATAATATAGAAAAAAATCAATAAATGATAACAAAGTTTGTTGCTTCATAAGAAAAAATGAATTAGGATCAAATCACACAATAAATACATGAAGTATGAATGGATAAGAGGAAAGGGGAAGATTAAGAAAATCATGGTTGGAATGGCTTATTGTGAGCCCTCTCCCAAAAGGAGAAGAGTAAATTTTAAGGGAAAGAGTTATGTAGATTTTTGAAAGCAAGGATATTTTACAAAAATGGAAACACATGAAGAGCTATGGTGAATGAAATCAATACAAACTCTTTAGCTATATTCCTTTTGTTTCCCTTTATCTCTTCAATTTTGCTCTTACTATTTCTTATTCATTTTCTGTGCTTTGCATAATGTTGCTCACTGTGAAAGAGAATAGCATGTTGGGTATGGGTGTGTGTAGGTGGCAGGATTAGTAATCATATTTGCATGGGAGGGGGAAGTAGCAATGATAAAATTACAGTCGATGAACAGGATTTGTCTTCAAAAGCATTGCACAAATGTCCTTATTTACCCGATTGGGCTCGGAATTAATTCACTATGAAATTCTGGGTGTTCCCCTTTCCATTAAAGTGGCTTATGAGTGGCATTAGTTGAGCCTAAAGTGGCTGACCTTGTAAGTTTCCGGTTTTCCCAGCTTCTTTTCTTTTCCCATTTATCACTTTCTAACTCCCAGCTGCTTCTAGTTCCTTAGCAACACGGATCACCCTTTCCACTGTGTGACAGTTTGCAAGTTGTGTGTGCTTCTCTCCAGCCAGGGACGAGGTATGTGCATCCAAGAACTGAATATCAGAAGAACAGCACTACTACATAGGTTTCCCACTGTAGCATTGGAAATATAAATGATTAAAAACTATGTTTGCCACCTAGAAGCTACAGACTTAGACATTGAATGGACAAGTATAATGAAATATGGGTCATTTATGCAAAATACAATAGGTGAAAAAAAAATGGTAGTTACGTAAGTGAATTAGAAATAAATATATATGCACTTGAATAATATTTACATTAGATAACTATATACACAGAATTGTAAGGGCTAACTGTTATAAAGATATACTTTGTTTTTATTTTTTCATCTTTTAAATACATTTATGCATTGTGTTTTCTTTGCGAATATATGCATTTACATCATAATTTTATTTGTGTTTTGTCATTTTTGTTGCTATTTAATTTAAAATTAAAAAATAAATAAAACAATAGGTTTATCTCAAACACAGATTTTATCAAAGATGGTTACACTCCTTTAGGGGTTTGTGTAAATATCAACAGTGTACTTTTTAAAATACATCTATGTTACATATTCGAACTAAAATTGCCTTCAGTACTTCCTTCACGGTAATAGTCTATATGGTTCTTGCTTTTCCTGCTACCAGATCACTCACCACAATTTACCCTTTTATTTATTCATAGTAGTAAAAGTTTAAAATATTATAGAAGTATTTCTTAAAAGCAGTCTAGTCTATTCTTTGGTAAATATAAAAAGTTTAATTTAGATCCATAAATAATGTACACTAAGCATATATATGTATAGCTCTCCACAATGTATCTCTCCATTTTGCTTTTACCAACAAAAATTAAATCTTTCTGCCTTATTGATGAAGTAAAAAAGGCAGTAATTCAAAATTGCTGGCTCCTCTGAAGAAAACATATGTCTATGATTTGGTACTATCCATTTAATAAGGGGACCATTATGCTTATTAAGTAACAAATTATTCAGCTATAATGTGTCCTGCAGTGACAATATTCCATGACTTGTTTTTAAATAGTTTATTCTAAGTAAAATATATATAAACCGATTCATGAAATCTTGGAAGGATTATACAATTAAGAAGTTCTTGAAGTTAGGTCACCAAAGGCTAAATAATTGAGAAGTAAAATTTAAACACTTTATTGATATTGTGTTGTTTTTTTTACAGGAAGATCTCAAGTTAAAATACATTAACAACAAAAAAGAAATGGAATGGAGACATAGAAAGGTAGCCAAGAAGTGATTTCCACTGGGAACACCCTTATCCAGCTCATCTTTCCCTGGCCTAATATCCATTAAATGGGTTGGATAACTTAAGCAAGACATGATGGATAGGGTGGTTGGGGCACGACTGAGAAACCCAGATGAGAGAGGGGAAGTAGTTTGTACATAGTATCAAAATGTTAAAGTTCCAATAAATTATGGAAACAAAATGCTTATATAATAGCAATAGCACTTAGACTTATATACTGCTCCATAGTGCTTTACAGCACTCTCTGAGCGGTTTATAATGTCAGCATATTGCTGGCTCCTCATTTTATTGAGCTTGGAAGGATGAAAGGCTGAGTCAATCTTGAGCTGGTCAGGATCGAACTCCTGGCAGTAGGCAGAGTTAGTCTGCAATACTGTATTCTAACCATTGTGCCATATTTCAAATGTTGCATATGTTTGATATATGTAATTTGCTCAGCAAATGAAAATATACATTTGTTTAGTTTACAGCAGCCTCTTTTAAAGGAACTGTCTTTGAACATAGAAAAATTTAAGGCATGTGTCATAAAAAAGGTATTGCACAAATGCCCCCATTTTATACAGTGCAAGTGGGGGAAATGAGTGTTTTGGGCAAAAGTATATTTGTGAATAAGAATGTGATAAATATTACTAGGGATTGGCTCACACTCCAAAGATGTTTTTCCAAGTTCACAGAAAAGTTTGAAAAGAAGATGGGCTGCTTTACTAAACAGCAGAGAGTTGGTGAACACAAACCACTTTTTGCAATTCATTTTTGAAGCTTCTCTCTCTCTCCCTCCCTCCCTCCCTCCCTCCCTCTCTCTCTCTCTGAGAGAGAGAGAGAGAGAGAGAGAGAGAGAGAGAGAGAGAGAGAGAGAGAGAGAGAGAGAGAGAGAGAGAGAAAGAAAGAAAGAAAAAGAAAATAGACAGACAGACAGACAGACAGATAGATGTAAGGAATGAATAGTGGTTAGAGCACCACCTTTGATGTGGGAGACCAGAATTTAAATCCCAGCTGGTTCATGAGACATGAATTAGAAGAGTCATGCTGACTTGGACATCACCCAAATTAACAAGGTTTGTGTCGGATGTTGAGGGACAAACATCTAATAGTTGAGCTGCTGGAACAATCCATACATGGACAAGGCAGGAGAACCTGTCTGATGGAATGCTTTTACAACAGCAGACCTAATGAAAGGGATATATGTAGCATTTGAGGGAACTATGGATGGACAGAAGGCCTGTATGGACAGAAGGCCTGTATCCACATTAACTTAATGTTTCAACATAGTGAAGAGAAAGCTGCTAACTCAACTGGACCAACTACACATTACATCCCATATTCAAGAAGTTCAGGAAAAACAACTGGATGTGCAGGCAACACCTGAAGCTGGAACATCATTACCACCCTCTCCATTACAGAGCACAGCTGCTGATATGAGGCATAATATCATGGATAAACTAGTTACAATCAATCCCCACGACCAATTCCAAGGCTCAGTAGAGAAGTACCAAGAGATTATATGCTAGCAGATGCCAATAGAGTCCTCATGAAAATCCCTACTATAAGGGGTTCTTGGTGCTCTCTAAGCTTGCTTGTTTTCTTGCAGACGTTTCATTACCCTAACTAGGTAACATCATCAATGCTAGTCCTGAGATAGATAGATAGATAGATAGATAGATAGATAGATAGATAGATAGATAGATAGATAGATAGATAGATAGATAGACAGACAGACAGACTCAGCTTCCACCATAGAATTTCCTCCCCCCAATACTTAGTCAAATGGATAGTATTGAGTTCCATGAATGCACCATGTTGTGATTTTTTCCTAGATTTTCAAATATCACAATACAATTTACTAGCTACTTAATAACTATTTTAAGCAATAAAGTTAGAGCTAAAACCAATAACTTTTTTTTCCTCTCTTTACCAGGAAGTGATATTGCAAGAAACATTGTTTTATAATGGAATTAGACCGGGACTTGGCAAATGGCTGCATACCCATTTTGAGAGATGAGCACTGAGAAAGCAACAAACATGTCTACGTGTTGATTCTGCTCGATTTCTATAACTTAACATGCAGATTCCACAAATGTAAAAAGTTTGGTTTTCATTTGCCTCTCTGCCTCCCTGCCCTTAAATATTTTGAGATTTCTTCCTTCTCCCATTCAGATCTTTCAGTCACTCACAATGCTGTCATTCCTTTTCTTTCAATATTTATTTCTCTCTCCAATTTCTGCTGGTTGTGCATATTATATATTTTTTATTACAGTTTTAAAAAGAATAAGAAATGCAAACATAATGCATTTAAAACATTTTAGCCTTTGTGATCATTTTGATGGGATAATTGTGAGACTTCTGAGTCACAGATAAAACCTCTCCATATGGCAATTAGGCTTAGAACACAATAGCAAAAACAAACAGGTAACAGAAAATGTTTACATATTGTGCAGTAATATAAAGTGTATTAAATTAAAGTGAGGCATATTCCTTAATTTAAAAGTTAATGTATGTGAAAAACAAAAATAAATATAAAACATGGACTTGAAAGATACATATGTATGTTATCATCAATACCGTACCTCATTTTTTATTTTTTTCTATCTTTGTTTTGTTTTGTCTTAATCTGCATCAGTCTCAATTCTCCCTCCCCCCCCAATTATAAAAAGGCTATATGATTGTGGATATTTTTTTTGTCTGTGTATTTTACCTTACGTGTGTGTGTGTGTGTTTGTGTGTGTGCATGCATACATAATATGTATATTAATGTAAATTATTTTCCCTAATATCATTAGGGAAATAATTATTGGGTAAAAAAGGATAGTTTGCCTGTCAAACTTTCAGTTAATTTTTATTTGTACAAAATATGAAATTAAACTGTCAATGTCTAAACTGCATTGCTATTCATTTAAATGTGTTGGAGGAATATATTTCTCCCCCATCTCTAGGCTAGGTTAGTCAATTAACTGAGCAATCGATAGAAGGTTTTATTTATATTAGATTGAACTCAGATCATGTCACATATTTTGTTGAGTGGGAAGGCAAGAAAAAGAAAACATCAAAATATCAACTGCATTTTTTTTGCAGGCAAGTAAACTATATTAAAAATATCCAGCATTAGTTCCAAAATAATTCCTTTCTGAGAGGCAATTTGATGTCCCTCAGATCTTTGAACTGTAATGCCTGTAATACCAACTCATGGATACTTTGATTTGGCTTATAGAAGTTGAAATCCAGAATGACTGAAGAATGCCAGTGTCTCAATTCCTACTATAGAGAATATCACTGGGAAATAGATTTTGACTGGAACTAATATAATAACTCCAATATGATGCTAGATGATAGCGCTACTTTTTGTAATAGTACAGTATAATTGTCAGATCTGCCCTGACTTGATCTTCTAGGCAAGAAAGACCCTCAACTCCATTTTTAATGGAAGGTATACTTCACTAAAAGCCAAGTAGCAAAGTCAGAACTGAAGTCCGAGCATCAGACTTTCCTGGTTAATTTCTCCCATCCAGTTCCTCCCCAGTTCCTCCCCCTTGCTGGGCTCTTATTCTCCAATTATATTTGAATAAATTGTTTTGGGAATTGTCTCTTCAATGGTGGGCTGGTTGGTGAACCATTGCATTCCATTCCTCCCCCCTCCCCGCTCCTGACTGCAATTGACAATTTGAACTGGACTTGTTCAAAGTTTTGGAAGACATTAACTTGGAGAAAACTTTATAAAATGAATAAATTAACTTATCCTTTACATAAAGTGCAAATATTGTTAATGGAGATCTAATAAAGCCTCGTGAGATACAAAAGGGAACGCACAGGAACAGCTGGGGAAAAGTCATGAAATTTTTGTTTTTGTAAATGTTCTTGTATAAGATTTTTTTATGCACAAAGATGGAAAAAAATGGCATTTCCCACAATGGAAGAATAGTTGATGAAGATGGTAGAATTTGCAGAGATGGCCAAATTGACTTCTTTGATCAGAGAAAAGACAGTATCTTCATTTATTGCTACTTGAAAAAAAACCTTATGGACTCTCTGTGTAAAACAAAAAATGAACTTAAGATTTATTGCATTGGTGATTAGACAGGATAGATTATAGAAAGAAGAGAATCAAAGAGGTAGATTTACCACAGTACTTTTATTGTATTATACACCTGTAAAGAAGATTGGAAGCCATTTCTTTGTATCTTTTTTCTTTTCTTTTTCTTTCTTTCTTACTCGTTTAGCTTTCTCTTTGATTTCTTTCTTTTCTTTTCTCCTTTTACTTAATGTTAGTTTATTTTAAAACTGGTAATATTATTAATGTATGTTCTAGGCTGGTTCACATGATCTTATCTCCAGGAATAAGAATGTATGGGAAAAGGAAATATTTTATTTGAATTGAGTGTTCTGACTGCTGAGAACTCAAAGATTTTCTGACCCAGAAGGAACCCTGGATATTTACAGCAGATAAAGTGAGAAAAGTTATCAATAGTAAATTAACACATAATTTCTAGAATTCAATTTTTGGGTGAACCTTTTTTGTCCTCTTTGTCTTTTTTAAGAAGATATTAAAATACCAATAATTAAATAGAGAAATATTAGAACACCCAATAAGATCATTATTATGAAATCATGGAAGTGGTACTAAAGCTGCTTATCCCAAAATTCTTTGTGTTACAAGCCAGATAATGCTGCCAGATATAAATGGTACCTAAATACAAAAATGTAGGAAAAGGAAAGGCAGAGGCTAGAAATAAAGAGACAAATCAGCCTAGAGTTATGTTCGCACAAATGAGCTAATGGAATGCACCACTCTTACATTCCATTAGATTAACTCTTATCTAGCCCCAACTTAGTACTGACCACTAGTTGACTAGTTATTGATCATGTATAGGCATGATCAATAAATCAATTTAACTGGAACTTAACCTAAGGTCGTGAATTTTCGCATCTGACAAAGAGTCCTTTATTACTGTTTAAAGGATGCATGGTCCAAAAAAATTCAATGTAAAAATTCAGTGTTATTTTTATTCAATATCTTACTTATTGTTTATTCAGCTTTCCCTATTAAGTTTAACTAAAATCAGTAAAACAACCATTACAAATAATAAAATTGGAGAACCTTCAAGCCATAAGCTGCATTACTTCCACAACAGCAAGAGAAATGAGCTAGGTAAGCAAGATAACCAAAAGAATGATTGTACATTTATTAACTAATAGAAAAATCAATATCTTACAATGTCACAAATAAGTAAATGAACTGTCCCTGAAATGAGACAAAGATCTTTTTAAAAAGAAAAAAAAGTATATTTCACATTCAAGTGTATAATGAATTGGATCCTCAGCTTGATTTTGAAAAGAACAAATACTTAAGATGACCAATTCTGAGCAAAGCAACTCAGATGATAATTAGCATTTTGTGCCTTCATTTTGAGGCTGATGAAAGGCTGGTATTAATGTTGAAGAAATTATTTGAACCAGATAAACACAATGAATATGTGAAAAGAAGATGAAATCTGAGTGGCAATAATGAATGCAGGGTTATCATGCATTTCAGTGTCTATTGTTCTTCACTTGATGACTTCTTCATTATGTGGGCTTAGAGCTTTTCTAGTTTAAACTCAATTGATTGCTATAATTAGACTTTAGTATTACTTCAGGCCTAAGGATATTATAACTCATTTCCACTAGCATCTTCTTACAAACTGCAACTTGCTTTCCTTGGGCAACTTATCTTCCTATTCTTCTTACTCGAAGCTTACAAAATATCCCAGGCTTTAAAATCTTAAGAAGTTCTTCTAGATTGCCCATATTTTTATAGCATTCACCTAACCAGTAAGTAGGGGTAGGCACCTTCCTTGAAGCTCGGGGACTACACATTGGTAAAACATATTTTACCAATTGTAAAACAAAACAAAAAAATCATATTTTTGTCTTCTGAGGGTTTTTTGTGGGACTTGTAGCAGCATCTTGATCAGGGGTGGGTTCCTACCGGTGCGGTCCACTCTGTCGTTCCGGTAGCGGCCTGCCGATTGCGCAATTTGCACACGACGGCTCCGGTACCATCTTCGCCAATCTGTCACACGGTGCCATCTTTTTTTTTTTAAATTTTTGGCGATTTTTGCTTCCTGCGCATGCATGGAAGCAAAATCTTGCAAGGGGACGTGCGCACATGTGAGATTTTGGCGATTTTTTGCTTCCGTGCATGCATGTGCAGAAGCAAAAATATCACCAAAATTGTGCGTGCATCCTCTCACAAGATTTTGGCGATTTTTTTGCTTCCTGTGCATGCACGGAATCAAAATTGAACAAGGGGACATGCGCATGTAGCGAGCATGCACACACGCAAAACGTGATAATGCACACGCAGCGCACTGGTAGGCAGGTAAGAGGAACCCACCCCTGATCTTGATGACATAAAAATAAAGTTTTCAGATCATTTTAGGAGGAAGTGGGAGAATGAAGGGATAAAATGTTGCCTTAAAACTTTTGAACCCATTTCATTCCTAAGAAAACTTAGAAAGCACCTGATTTTTCTGAGCCATGGGGAGAATATAATGCAAAGCATAAAACATTTTGTTCCATGTATTTTGTCAAGTGGAAATATATAATTTTCAATTATGCAGTTGTTTTGAATTCTGATTTTGTACTTGGCTCTGCCATCTGCCCAATTTAAAAAAAAAGTGTAGAGAAAGAGAAAAAAAGGTGCCACTACTTCAACTAAGGAGGAAAGAGTGAATATTGAAGGACAGGGAACTTGAAAGGAAACAAAATCTTGGTGGGGAGGGGCAGGACCTCTTTTTATTTGAACTTTGAAAGTCAACTGAATATGGGGTTCCTTTGTCTCTAAATACCCAGATCATTGCCTAGATTGGGAATGCAAAAAAGAGGGATGACCACTAGCTGGAGCTAGAGACAAAAGGAATGGCATTGTCTGTTGCCATCTAGTGGTTCTATATATTTTTGCTATTCATATCTGATAGCCCTAGCAATAGTTGGTAGTCCAGTCTACTACTAATGATACCTATCTATATAATTAAAGGAATGCCCCAAAAGTAGCATCTCAGACTTTTACATCATATTTAGACATTGCACTTTAAAAGAAACCTGGAGAAACTCTCACTGGAAGATTTTCAAACAGAAGTAGATGACCAACCATCAGGGATGGGTTGGCAGCACATCATTGAGCTACCTGGCCACCACATTCTCTTCCATCTCATGTAGTCTATGAGTTTAATGAAATTGAAAAAACTGGCAAAAGAAGCTGATTTTTATCATAAATATAAATGAAATTATATATAATTTATATAATTTATATATAATGTATACGTGTGTGTATACATACACACTTATGTTTAATGCTTATTACTTTATGCTTAAGCATAATACATACATTTATTTACATCAAATAGATTGATATGGGGAAGATAAAATTAGTGGCATTTTAAACTTCTTAATAACATTTTGGAAATAGTATTGTGAATAAAAATTGAACGTTTTTGAAATAGCCTAAAAGGAAAACTTCCAAAGCTTGAATTTTTGGAATATCTAATCAACTAATGTTAAAGCAAAACTAACAGGAAAGTCTCCTGGTATTTAAAAAGCCTTGTTTTTATTACGCTATTATGCGTTTGTGGGTTATAGTCTATTTTCTTAGATATTTCTGATTAGTAAATATTAGTCTGTAATAATTTATTTCATTTCACATTTGGTGTGGTTTAAGGTGTTGCCCTAAGCCGGGGGTCAGCAACGTACAGCTCTAGACATGCGGCTCTTTGTGCCCTCTCTTGTGGCTCCCTGTCAGATGATCCCACCACTGGGTGGCCCTGCCCCTCCCCCCTCCCTCCTCACCTGCCCTGAGAAGAGAAAGGTGAGTGCGGTGGATGGAGACTCACTCTGTATTCCAGAATGGGAGCAAAGCGCCCCTCTACTTGCCTCTTTTTCCAGTCCTTGTTGGTGCTGTGCCACTGGAGCCCATGGAGGCAGCAAGAGGAATATGGCGAGACGCGCAACTTTCTCCACCCTGAGACACCGACTGGGATGCGTCTCCCCATATTCCTCTTGTTGCCTCCATGGCTGCTTGCTGCTCTTGCACTTAAACTCCTTCTCATCCTCCTGGAGCTCAATATGATGCAGAGCATTGGCTGCAGCTGGGTGGCCCAGACAGTGTCTCGGCGTGAAGAAAAGTCGTGCAGCTCCCAACAAGGGCAGGAAAAAGAGGCAAGGGGCATGCATAAGTGCACCAGCATGCCTACCGTCCCTGTCCTAATGTTCCCTCTTATCAGTACTCATCTTATGTATATAAACAATGTTATATCTATGTATATTACCAACACATACTTGACAAAAATAAATAGATAGATAGATAGATAGATAGATAGATAGATAGATAGATAGATAGATAGATAGATAGATAGATAGATAGATAGAGTAGAGGGGCACTTCGCTTCCACTCTGGAATATGGAGCATGTCTCCATCCACCACCGCTGCCCTTCTCTTCTCAGGGCAGGCGAATGAGGGGGAGGGGCAGCCAGCTGACAGGGAGCCACAGCAGGGGGACATAAGAGCTTCATTTATCTGGGAACCTGAAATGACTCTTGATTTAAATCATATGGTAAAGAGCACCCAAAGAAGAAGAAAGAACAACATCAGCAAAAAAAACAAAACACCAAACCCAACCCTTGCCTGTTTTTGGAAATGGTTCAAGAGGGAACACACACACACACACACACACACACACACACACACACACACACACACACACACACACAAATGAGAGAGGGAGAGAAGGAGAGGGAGAGGGAGAGGGAGAGGGAGAGGGAGAGAGAAAGGGGGAGGGGAGAAAGAGAAAGATGAGAGAGAAAGAGAGGGAGAGGGAAAAAGATGAGAGAGAAAGATAAGGGAGAAAGAGATGAGAAAGAGGAAGGGAGAAAGAGAAAGAGGGTGAGAGGGTGAGAGGGTGAGAGAGAGAAAGATGAGAGAGAAGGAGAGATGAGAGAGAGAAAAAGATGGGAGGGAGGGAGAGTGAGAGTGAGAGTGAGAGTGAGAGAGAGATGTTTAAAAGAAAATACCTGGAACCACAAGACCTGGGTAGGCGTTGCTGGGGGGGGGGTCATGTGACTGGGTTGGAGTGAGTGGCCGAGCTGGCCATGCCCACCCAGGTTTGTGGCTCCCGGTGTTTTCTTTTGTGTGGGAAATGTGTCCAAATGGCTCTTTGAGTGTTTAAGGTTGCAGACCCCTGCCCTAAGCTGTTACACTTCTTCGTAATGTCTTATAAACTTTATAATCCAAGTCTTGCTACTTACTATGCATTCCTTAGCTCTTATTATTGATTTCGGACCTTATTTTACTATATTATGTATTTGAAAAGCAAACACTGTTTTAATCCGTACCCATATATAAAACAATCAATTCATTTCTTGGTTGCTGAATAAAAGAAACAATTTAATTTATGTTTTTACACTATGCTGTTAAGAAATGGCATAGATGTGAGTCATGTTAATGGACACAAAACTGTAATAAGGATGTAAATAAAATGTGCAGCAACAAGGCCATGCATTTCAATTAAATTAATAAAACTCAGATTGCATTCAATCCATCAGCACAAATGAAGAGAGTACAGAATGATGTCTCAAAATATAAAACATTTTAAAGTGTGAACATGATGTCAGGTTATCAAAGCACTATGCATTTATTTTAAAGGCAGTTCCAATTTTCCAACATATTCTTTCTCCTTCTCTCTCTTGCTCTCTTTTGTCAAACTCTAGTGCACGCAAGATAAATATTTGTCCTTTCAGTGTTGTGTGATAGTATTTCCCATCACTCCTCACCATGCTGATTACAACTGTGGGTTTAGAGGACCATGTTTTGCCATCACTACTCAACTGTGTAACAAATGGCAGCTAACATGGTATATATAAGATAAAGAAAACTATGCAGATTACATACTGGGCAGTCATTGTTTTCTTTGAACTTCTTTGTAGAAAATATGGACCATAATTTGGAAGGAAGAGAAAATAACTCTAGATAAGAATAATAGCAATCTATCAAACAACTGGCAAAAAAGCTCTTTCCCCAATCTGTGGGATCACTATGGCTAGTGATTGCATAAAATCACCACCCAAAGCTAACGGAGGTGCTATCTCTGCCTTTTGTATATCTTCCATTTTTCTTAACCTAAAACCTGTTTAATCACTTCTCAAATGTTGTTTATGAACTGTCCACTTACTTTCTCCCTCATTGAATTTGACAAAAGCATGAATATTTTCAATATATTTATGTGTTTGGCTAAATTGGTATTTCAAACCAGAATAAAACAGGAATTGAGATGGGAAGAACATTTGAAGTCCATTTTCTTCCTTGCTACACAACTATATTGAGATAAATCCTTCAGAATTTGGACCATATCTGAAATAGATTCATTTCTAAGGATGTTACAATCAGTATATTACTTTTATGTCATTATCAAGATGTGGATTGCCTAAGTTCATTTCACAGAAATTCTTTTCATAGAGCCTCATCCACAGACTGCAGATATACAGTCAAACAAACAAAAGGCATACTTCATTGTTCATTTTTACAGGCAGAGTTTGCTTGCTTGCTTGAGCAAACTAGTACTACCGATTTGTCCCCATACCAGCAACATTTAGCATATTTAAAGGAAGAAATAAAAGAAGTAATCAGTGGTGGATGTTTTTATTGCATCTTTTCAATTAGCCTAGTTTCTCTTTTATTTATTTTTTTCTTTCCTGGAAGTTTGCTCTCTGGCAGACAACAAAGAGAAAAGGCAATCTTGTCCACTTCCCAAATGGTTTTAATCCAGAAAACAATCAAGACCAGAATTCTCTGAAATTTTCAGACATGGTTGCTGACAAAGGCAACCCATACAAATATTTTTGGCATTCAGATAGCCTGGTATAGGACAAAGAGGGAAGGAGCGGCAGAATGTCGGGGAACAAGGTCTTTTATACAATGTGAAAGAAAGGAAAACAGCAGCCGTGGAAGTACTGACCAGGCAGCTAATTTTTCTGTTCATTAGAACAATAACATTCTCTTTGGACCATTTCTAGGAACTTTTATTGCAAGCATAAAGATTTTAAAAGTGTGTGTGTGTGTGCATGTGTGTGTGCATGCATACGTTCCAGGCTAAAATCCATCTATTCAGTATGTGCCTTTTTTTCTTTTTAATTTTCCCAATTATTTAAAAATGGGTCCTTTACATTTGGATGAATCATCACACAAAAGAGTCCAAGTCTGCTTAGAAAGAACGTCTGTGCCATTCAATCATACTTACTTTCAAAATACGGTGCAGGGTTCACCACTCCAAGAAGGGCTGCCAAAATCCAGGCAATCACAAGAAGCAGCGAAGAAATATAGAGAGCATTCCAACTTATTGTTGCAATTTAGTGATCATCTGGATTTTTGGAATCCAAATTTGGTAGTCTTAAAACAGCACACATAAGATGGTAACTATAATATGATCTGTCTAGGCATGTACTTTAAAGGAGGGGTTTCCAACCCCGGCCAGTCCATGGACTGGCACTGGGCTGCGGCATGCCAGAAACCAGGCCATGCAAACAAGCGAAGCCCCATCCATGGGATGCAGGCAGCACACGAAACCATTCCCCCTCCAGTCCATGGGAAAACCTCTCTCCACAGAACCGGTCCCTGGTGCCCAAAAGGTTGGATGCTGCTGCTTTAAAGAATGTTGCCTTTAAAAAAAATGTTCCTTTTGCAAACATCAATGTATTATGTGCTTTTTTGGTGGCATGTTTTTCATTTTTTAAAAAAATTCATTTTGTGGAAAGCATTGTGTTTTTGACATGTCATACATTGAAACAATATTCTAACTTGTTTCCCAAGTTACCAGTTCTGCCTTTTTTGTATCTCGCAAAGTGACCTGCTTGCCAATTTCTTACTCTCTTGTTTGTGAATGGTTGAATGAATGAATGGTTTGTGAATATGTTTGTATTTACATGGTTATGCCTTATTGCTTAATCTGCCCCCTTTACCATAAAAATGCTATGAGTTGCTTATCTAAGAAAGAAAAATGGATTCAGGAACATCCTGTCTTGGTGTGTCCAGATTGTATTTTTCTTGTTGGTTATGTTGTGAGCCAATCAGCTCCAAGTTTGAAGTCAGGCAGTACCTAAATTGCATTAAATACATAGTAAATAAAAAGGCAGTATAAGTTACCAAAGCTGCAGAGTTGGCTTTGAATTAATGATATTCAACAACTTGTTTTAATTTTTCTTAGCAGTGATAGGATTCTATTGTTATAGGTAAAATGTATGAATTTAAGGAATATGCTACCTACAGTAGTTGTTTATCCTTGGTTTCTACTTCAGCCCTGGATATTGGCTGATCTAGAGGTTGCCAAACCTTCAAAACTGAATAAATGGATTATAATTTCTGGTTTCTGATAGCATACTTTCCTGTACTTCCTGATCATCTTTTGCTTAACATATAGCCCACATAAAGCTCTGTACTTTCCATGTTGTTTCTTGGAGAATATTTTTTGCGTTGGTGAAATAGCTGCTTTCACTGTGTCATATTGAGTTGGGAACAATTTTTAAATATGCAGTAAGATCAGGGGTAGGTTCCTGCCGGTTCGGACTGGATCGCCCGAACCGGTAGCAACCCGCTGGTGACGTCGCGATGACATCACAGATCCGGTTCAATCGGTGCCGGTCCGTGGGCGCTGCCATCTTTTATGGGGAATTTTTACCGAATTTTTTTTACTGTTTTGAAGTTTTTCCCTCTGCTGTTGCTTGAAAAAGGGCCCTCCCGCCCGCCCCCGGGTTTATACTTACCTTTATTCCTTTGCCTGAAGCACAGTTGATCAGCTCCTCCTTGGGCTGATTATAGCTACTGAGCATGCGCGGAAGCAGAATTGCACAAGGGGACGTCGCGATGAGAACCAGTGGCAAAGATAAGTGGAACCCACCCCTGAGTAAGATGTTTCTGAAAGTCAGGGGATAATAATCTTCAGGCCCTTTTTAGCTCTAAAGTCTATTTCTATAGGCTTTATTAAAATTTTGTGGCAAGATTGCAACTTTACTAGTCAATAATAGAGGACCGACACTCCTGTTGAGGCTAAATTCCACTCTAAAATAATGATGAAGAATAGATGGAAATTCCAGCCCTGCTGTTATCACCATATGTGTAGATGGAAAGACTATTGAATTTTCCATTACTTCTATACCACCACAATTGTGCATCTGTAGACAGTTCACAAAATCAAGTCATTAAATAGTAAAACCATAAAAACACATCATATTGCTCATTACAAATAATATAAAATTAAAACAGTGTATTGCCAAACAGATGGCAGGCAAAGCACAGATATTAATCTCTAAGACCTTGATAGAACAGTTTTTAAAACAGCTTTCTAAATGATGATTAAGGTACAGGCCAATCAGAACTTGTGAGTGGGGAGCTTATTTGAGAGAATCAGGACAATGAAGGAGAATATTTGTAGTTCAGTGTTGAAATGAAGGGTCCTTGGTGCTCTCTGGATTTGATTGTTTTCTTGCAGATGTTTCATTGCCCAAACTAGATAACATCATCAGTATACTGCCTCAAGCACTGCAAGAAAACAACCAAGCTCAGAGAGCACCAAGGACCCAACAGAATAAGGAAAACAATGGAAAAGCACTGCTTCCCCCACTTCCTTCATTTCCAAGAAAATGCTGTCCTTAGCAGAATAAATATATATGTCATAGTTAACATAGAGTTTACTCCTGAAGACATTCCAGGTTCATATACTCTAGGATTCCACTGGTTTAAACCAGAACTTAACTGCCTTCAAAACCAGTAGTGGGTTCTAAAACCCTTTACTACTGGTTTGTGCGTGTGCGTGCTCGCACGCGCAATGCTTCTGTGCATGCGCAGAAGCGTTCCGGGTGGGTGGGCGGAGCCTCCCACTGCCAGCGCTACCAGTTCTAAGAACCTGGCCGAACCAGGAGCAACCCACCTCTGTTCAAAACCATTGTCAAACTCAATGTAGTGCTCACAATATCAGTATTATTTGTGTCTGCAGATGGTATCTATATCAATTGCAATTTCTGGATAATGTTCAAGGACAATCCCTGGTAGAATACATGCAATAATCCAATTGGAGGTAATGGAATCGTGGCAGTTCCAAGAAAGTCCATATCTAGCATATTACCTGCAGCTATGCAAAGACATTTCTGGCCCCATTTGCACCTATTGGTCTCAGAGGTTCCATGAATCCATCCTGACAAATGGATCGGCTTCTTTAGGAAGAATCCCAGCAGTGGAGCTATTGAATAACCAGACTAGGTATTTGATGGACTATCAGCCAGGGACTCTGTCTTGCCAGGATTCAATTTTAATCCTGTACTGTATTATTAGATCTTTATAGTTTCCACTAATGGGTTAAGGACTTCCATAATATCTCTTGTTCAGCTTGGTGGAGAGTATAACTGAGTATAACCATATAGATATTAAATAGCATGGGGGCGGGGGAACGCACAATATAAAAGAGGCCAGGGGCTTGACTGCTCATATCCCACCAATATAAAGTGGCACCAATACTAAGAATGGAGCAAACCCACTGTAGTACAATGCCTCAACTCCCAATCCTCTTGAGCTGTTGAGATATCCTCTTGAGGATATCTTCTTCAATGGTATCATATGTATCTGAGAAATTTAAAAGGACAAGGAAAATTGGACCTCCAAATCCAAATCTCATAAAGATCATCCACATGCAGGCAGTTTTCATTCCATGTCAATATACCCAAAGCAAATATTCCCAAATTAACGGCAAAAATGTCATTTAGAAAATTGGAAGGAACCCAGTGGTCCATAAAAATTAGTAGGGCAAATAAAATCTGTCCTGCACTTTTTTCAATCAGTTCTTCTTCAGTTTGGTAAAAGAAAATTCGTTTTTGTGAAAAGTAAGAATTTTAATGTACTGTAATTCTCATTGGTGGACTATACTTTATTTTGGCACAGTATTAATAAAAAGTATTCTATGCTCCAAGAAAGCTTATGAAACAATCAGACCAACGGTGTTTATGTCTGACGGGTAAAATGAACAAACATTTCTTAACTCCTGATGAAGCTAATCTAGGCATAAAAATATGATTCTAATTACAGATGCCATTCCCTCACTCTTCTTCAGTTTTGTGTGTGTGTGTGTATTTTATAAGCCACTGTAGGGTTGAACTGAATGAAGGGCTGTTGTCTATCATTGCATGAAAAATCCTTACATTCGTAAATTCTCCTCTTAATCCCCGTGACTTGGCATTAGCCTATATCTGATTTTATTCTTTTCTTACACATCTATCAAGAGAATTGAACTGGGCTGGTAGTTATTAAGATACCTATATTTTTCCAAGTTTGGAAAAGGAATAATCAGAACGTATCCTCCTTGAGTTCAGATATAATGAGCTTTTAATGATTTGAGCCAAAAGAGAAAAAAGAGAGAGAAAAAAACCTATGATTTTTCAGCACAGCTCATAAATAATTTTCCAGGCTTTGTCAAAAGAAAGGAATAAGTGGAGGAGCTCAGGATGGAATCTGGCTGCCTTTCCTGAAGCCAGTTTGGCTTCTAACATCTTAAAATTTAGAAAGAAGGGGAAAAGGGAAGAAAAGCAAATAATCTACAGAATGGATAGCAGGTAATTGACTTCAAGACAGCAGGGGAGTTCCAGTTTTTCCCAAGATCTGAGAGAGACTCAGGGGTAAATTATACTTTCCCCAAGAATTCTTTGAAAAGAATTAGCAACTATCATCCATATTCTCCATAACTGTGGCACGGATGTGCCCTGGAAAGCATCTGTATGTCTTCATCTCATTCTCAGATTGAGGTGACTTAAAGTCATTTATAACCAGCAAAACCTTGGCCGCGGACTCAGTCTAGCAGACTGATAATGTGTTTGTGGGATGGGCAATTTTAGGCTGCTGCAGACAAAAACTCTCTCTTTCATTCATTGGGCACTGCTCACTAAGGCTTGGACTGCAGGCGAGGCCAGATAACTGGCTTCCAGAGAGACATGTGTCCCTGAAATGTTTGACTTAACTTTTCACAGTGGCTGTACAGGATCCTTTTATGTGTGGCATTATCAATGGATTGAAAGAGAAGTAATTTGTTTTAGAAGTTTTATATGATTGAACCTTGAACAAATGCTAATTCTAGGTTGCTCAAAGGGTTTGTTTAAAGCACGAAAGACAACCAGATTCTGCCACTTGGGTTTGGCGGGTTCAGTGGGTTCAATCAAGAATAAGTGCACAAGTCCTTCCTGTCTGTTCACAAAAGGTTTTGTGTGGCTATATATATTCTACTGATTTTTCTTATTCTTGAGAAAAATGCCATTTTCTTCACAAGCGATTCCTA
Source organism: Diadophis punctatus similis (assembly GCA_023053685.1). NCBI lineage: Eukaryota > Metazoa > Chordata > Lepidosauria > Squamata > Dipsadidae > Diadophis > Diadophis punctatus. The sequence continues at coordinate 176,530,243 of JALIGW010000003.1, forward strand.
AATACCGTCGGCAATATTATTTATGACCAACACTGCCACTCACTTGCAGCACTTGTTGAGGAGTGAACTCACTGATCATTAGTTGCTTCTTCCTGCATCATCCCATTATTCTCTACATGCTGTAAGTCTGACTGATAGGACAGGAACAGAGGAGGGGCACAAGGTGAAGCACAGTTGGCTGCCAGTTGGAGTTGTCACTATTCTTTGATTGTCATGTACAGAGTGTACATAAAACAAAGGTCACAGTCCTCTGCCCTCCGCCATTCCTTTGATATTTCAGCCAGCCTATTTCCCAACACAGGAATTGTGTTCTTTTGAAAGAAGAACTCCATTCTCTTTTACCTCGTGCCCCTGGGCTATTTTGGATGTGGGCTCTGAAACAGCTGGACTGATGCAGATGCAGAGCTATCTTGAACTTGCAATTGATTTAGGCAGCTTGACAGGAAACTAAACTTACCATTCAAAGCACCTCCCTAGACTTGTCCAGTCCCAACCCTATGAGTAGAGATAATTATAATTGCTTTTCCTATCAATATATGATGTTTTAGTCAAGAGACTCCATTCATGTCTGTCCTTAACTTGTTCCACTTTACAATGCATAGAATAGCATCGATTCCAGCTTGGTACTGAAGCAGAATATGGCTCAGCTGTCAGAATAGTGTCAGCAGATTAACTGTAGGATCAGTGGACTACACTTTAATGTGGCTGTCTAGATGTACCTTGAAGGAGGAAGAGAGGTGGGGAGAAACCTAACCATCTTAATGAGAATAATGAATCAAACTTCCTGCTGAAATCCTTGCTCAAAAGCCAGTGCCTTGAAGTCTCAACACAAACTTCAATAGCTTCATATCTTTTGAGGAAATGCATTCCAGGCTTTGGCTGTCAGTCTTGTCTCTCTACACTTCTGGCTGCTCCCTTGAAATTTTAACTTGCTGTACAAAAACAGCACTAGGAAGCTACATAAACAGATAGGTGATATTAGAATTCTGTTATCATTAAAAAATGCTGCATGTTCATTAAAAAATGCTGCATTTCTGGTTGTATAGTCTCTGAGAACATATTTATTTTGTTGGCTGGTGATTGCAGCATTCACTATTTATTAATTGTCATGTACAGAGCATACAGATATCTCCAGGATGCAAATCAATAGCTTCCTAAGGAATATGACTGATTCTGAGGAAGGCAAGATACAGTAACACTGAAAATTTCAGATGCAAAAGTGTTATATGACTGGATTTTGCTTGATCAGATAACCCAAATCCTTCATAGTCACCATGATGCCAGCACAATGCATCTGATCTAAACTTCATTATAAACAACTGATATGATGTGAAATCTATCCTATGAGGCAGATTGCATTACATTCCCTTTAGATAAGCACAGTGTAACATCAGAGGTAATGAGACACAGCAAGAGTTCCAAACTGTAATAGGTATGTCAATAGCTAGGCCTACTGCCTGATTTCAACACACGCATTTGTCTCAAAAAGAGATTTATTACACACGTCTATAAATACCAGCCAATTCCAAACTGTTAAATTCCAGAGCAGTCCAAGCAATATTATTCTCTACTTTGTGCAAATGAGCGAGAGACAGTCTATGCTGTGTGAATAATACAAATTTGATATAGGAGAGGGCTTATTCTGGGTTTGTGAGCAAGCAGATAGACCCTTAAAAAGCAAAAACGTTTAGCTTTCCAAATGAGTGCTAGGCAGACAAAATGTCCACTATTATTTTTGCTTATACTCATTCAACTGGATAAAAAGATACATTTTAGAAATTACTTCAAAGGCCATACGTTTTCTCAAAGGAACAAAAAAAATAGTTTCAAAGAAGTTCATAGGTGGCATGCGGATTCCTGCACTTACATAGTTACGAGTTATTTCCAGGCTGGGTTTCTTTGGAAAATATTGTGGGATTGCCCTCAGTGTACCTCAGAATTAGCCAGCCGACCGTTAAGTTTCCCAAGACAGGCATGAACCAGGCTTCAGCTTCCCAGAAACTTGAGCAGCACAGTTGGTAGCTAAATATTTATTATAACTCTGGAATGGAAGCTATTATAAGCAGTTGAAAATCACTGAGCATGCAAGGCTGTCAGAATTTATAGTTCCTTTAGTTCAAATCCAGTGCATTCACTTTCCATGTTGCCCTTTTCTGTTTCTTGTGATGCGTTTCTTACTCTCTGTCATTAGTGACAATTGAATGTTTATATTCTCGACATTTCTGCTTTGGGGATCTCTTGCTGCTTATGAATTCCTGACACTACCCAGGGGCGGGTTCCTAATTCTTTTACTACCACTCTATGGGCATGGCTTATTTTGTGGGTGTGGCTTGCTGGCCATTTGACTGGGTGGGCGTGGCTTGCTGGCCATGTGACTGGGTGGGCATGGCTTCTCAGACTGCTGAAGGGAGGGTCCTGCCGCCCATTCCCCCTCCCCTCAGCAGCTCGAGAAGCCTCAAATGTGCGAAAATGCCTAGGATCATCACCGCACGTTCATGGCTTCTCGGACTGCTGAAGGGAGGGGAATGGAGATAGCTCCTGCTGCCCATTCTTTCAGCATCTCACACGCTCCCTCAGCCATCCTCCCCTGCTTGGACTCACTGTGGGGTAGGAAGGCAGCGCATGCGCAGTGCCGGAAGCTCAGCTTCTGGGCATGCGCAGAAGAAACTTTTTTTTTAATGGCGGTGCCCAGGCAACCGACTGCACCGGTACTGTGACGTCACCAGCAGGCCGCTACCGGTGCTATAGAGTGGACCGCACCGGTAGGAACCCACCACTGACACTACCACCCTGTCCATCCTCTCTCTCATCAGCCTGGATGGGCCAAGAATTTCCTCTCCTTTCTCTTTCATTTAATGATATAGGGAACTTGGGTTTCCCATTCTCTCAATCCCTCCAGGTATATTGCCATAAAGCTCTGTGAAATAGGAGCTAATTTGATTTTGATTCTGCCTTTATTACTTTGTAAGTAACTCAAGGCAGTAAACAGACCTAATGCTCTTTCTTCCTCCTATTTCCACAAACAACAACTGTGTTGAGGTGAGTTGGACTGAAAGAGTCCAACTGGCCCAGGGTCACCCAGTTGGCTTTCATGCCTAAGGCAGGACTAGAACTCATAATCTCCTGTCTATGGAGATTCTCCATCATCCAGGTCAAGGTTGTCCCAAAGAAGCTTTTCAAAAGGCAACTGAACTTTCTTGGTTTTGTTCTTTGAAAATGTTTCACTTCTCATCCAAGAAGCTTCTTCGGTTATGAACTGAACTGAAGAAGCTTCTTGGATGAGAAGTGAAATGTTTTCAAGGAAAAAACCAAGAAAGTACAGTTGCCTTTTGAAAAGCAGCTTTGATTGCAGTCTTCTGGTTTCTAGTCTGGTGTCTTAAGCCAGGGGTCTCCAACCTTGGCCACTTTAAGACCTGTGGACTTCAACTCCCAGAATTCCTCAGCTGGCTGAGGAATTCTGGGAGTTGAAGTCCACAGGTCTTAAAGTGGCCAAGGTTGGAGATCCCTGGCTTAAGCACTAGACCAAACTGGATCTCATATCCGCCATGCAACAGACTTTATGGCCTCTTTTATACTTAGTCATTCAAAACAATTGCATGTTTCATTCACATCATTCATGCACTGATACCTTTGGCTATTTGCCAATAATCAAATTCTGATACTTAGGGCCTCTTTGTTGAATCATAGAATCATTGGGCTGGAAGGACCTTTGAGGTTCCCCCCATCCCCAACAGCCAGAGACAGGAGTCCTTATTCTATCCTGGATAAATGGTTCTCCAATGTTTTCTTGAAAACCTCTAGTGATGGAACACCTACAAGGTCATTTGCAAAAATATTTGCCTTCTCCTATTTTTTTTTAAGCAGGTGTTTGTGGCTCATTTCAAAGCTTTGGTGAACCAAGGAATGAATAGTCTAATTTTGCATAGCCTTGACTATGAATGGTAAACATATTGTGTACATTTGAACTGTAGCCACTCCCCAAATGCCCAGGTCATTTTATACCTATGATGGATAAAGTGGTAGCGGGGGAAGCACCAGCAGTTTTAAATCTTCCTAAACTGTTCATGGTTAAGGTTGTCTAATATGTCTAAACCCCCTCCCCAAAATGTTATTTTCCCAATACATTTGATAGTAATTTGGCATTCTTATAAAATGTCTCGGAAAGATTCCTACAAAGTCATTTGTATATTATTTTAATAAAAAGGCTCATGAACCTCTCAGTGTATTTCCATAAGTATCCAGATGTCAATAAGTGGCGCAGTGGTTAAAGTGCAGGACTGCAGTTCAGCAGTTCAGCTGTTCAAATCTCACCGGCTCAAGGTTGACTCAGCCTTCCATCCTTCTGAGGTCGGTAAAATGAGGACCCAGATTGTTGGGGGCAATATGCTGAACTCTGTAAACCGCTTAGAGAGGGCTGTATATAAGTAGACTTATATACTGTGAAGCGTATATAAGTCTAAGTGCTATTGCTATTGCTAATAAAAAGCTCTTTAAAGAAAAAAGATACAGAATTCATAAACAGGGTTAAGGGATCTTGGGTATAAATCTTTAAGTTCAAGCATTATCATAAAACACCCCACTTTCTAGATTCAGGGAAGATAGATCTTAAACAGTCTATTTTCAGTTGTTTGGTTGTAAACAAGCCTGTTAAAATAAAGTAATGGTTATGACACTTTTATTTTATCTTACAGTGTTTCAGAAGTTTAGGGACAGTTGCCATTTCTCCTGATTCTCTTCATGCCTTAAAGGTCATTTGTATCATAGTAGATAATACATCAACCCAAGGAAAACACTATGTCTTCTAATTGCTTATTTTAAAGCCTACTGTGAAAAAACACAGATTAAACATATTGTCAGAGAAAGGGAAATTGATGTGTTGCTTGGCAAACAGGGACAGTGCCTACCAAGGTGTAAAATCTCCTGTGGGGTTTAGGTCTTTTGTATTTCTAATATTTTCTGGCTGCCAACAAATGGCTGTGTGGGATGTAATGGAATATCGAAGGGTTCAGAAGTTAATTTCAACAAATGGCTGAGTGTGAAGGAAAGTTTTATTATAAAACTATTGGAACAAAAAGTCTCTGCCTGAGTTCATTATCCCTAAAGTTCAGCCGTTATAAACATATTTCATCTGTGTTTTCCAAAGGATTTCATTTCTATTTTTTTTTCTTTTTAAAATGTAGCAATCTTAAACATTGACATTTATGCTGGGAAACAACAGATCTCATTTCTGCTGGTGGTGCAGGAACAAGGAAATCTGGCTGAATTCACCAGTGAAATTATCAGGATCCATGTTTGTTTGGATTAATTTGCGCATCTGAAATTGAATTATCTGAATGGACCTATTTTTAATATAGCTAGAGCTGGGCACAACTGTTTTTGAAATTCTTCACCAAATTTATGGGCAGGAAATTGGATAGATGGTTTTTCCAAATTTTCTCCAACATTTTCTCAACATCAGCATTCTATTCCTAGCAGTAGCAGCAACAGCTGCACTGTAAAAAAAAAAAGCCAACTGGGAAGAGTTCTCTCCAGAGGTGGTTTCAGCAGGTTCTGACCAGTTCTGGAGAACCGGTAGCGGAAATTTTGAGTAGTTCAGAGAACTGGTAAATACCACCTCTGACTGGCCCTGCCCCCATCTATTCTCTGCCTCCCGAGTCCCAGATGATTGGAGGAAATGGGGATTTTGCCGTAACCTTCCCCTGGAGTGGGGAAAGAATGTAGATTTTGCAGTATCCTTCCCGTGGAGTGGGGTGGGAATGGAGATTTTACAGTATCCTTCCCCTGCCACGCCCACCAACCCATGCCCACCAACCCATGCCATGCCCACCAACCCATGCCACACCCACAGAACCGATAGTAAAAAGAATTTGAATCCCTCCACTGGTTCTCTCCCAATATTTTCCTCTTTGTATTTAACTGAAGATCACTTAAAGATAGGATACAGATACCAAGAGGTATATAGAATGCAGTACAGGGCATTTGCACACACATTTGGCCAGTTTGTAATGCTGAATTTACTATATAAATTAATCCCTTAAGTTTATTGTTTCCTACATCTTTACAGAGGATACTAATATTTAGTTATTAGTGAAAGTTTAAGGATTATTTTTGAGCACTATCTAAACAAAAATGAATGTGATTGTGAAATAAATGAAGATATTGGAAAGAAGCTTTTTTCAAAGCTTCAAATTTGCTTTGAAAGTCTTTTGGTGGAGAAAGTTCCTGTAATAGCACTTCTTGAAAAAATAGAGTTGTTTTAAATAAATGCCCTTCAAGAAATGTGTCACTTGACTCTTACATTCACCTACATAGCTTCATTCATTCATTTATTCTTTATTTTCTTTGTTCAGTTTATGCCTACTGTAATCAGGGAGACTCAGGGATGTTTAAAGTATATCTACAACAATACCATCAAATAGCCACAGTATGATAAATCTAGAACAGGGTGTCAAACTTGCATCATCATGTTGTCATCATGTGACATATCACGACTCCTCCCCTTTGCTAAAATGGGCATGGGCGTGGCCAGCACGTGACTCATCTGGCCCACGGGCCACTAGTTTGACAACCCTGATCCAGAAGGATAAAATCTCAGCACAATACAATTCTATAAATGCACACGCATGTAGCAGTCAACAAATGGGCTGCCTATTTTGCACCAAGTAGATCTTTCAGTTGTCTTCAAAGGCAGCATCATGCGAAGTCCAAGCAGATGTCAATGTGGATATGAATTACCTCATTGAAGCTTGGGCAGCTGTACACCAGCTGAGGCTGAGCATAGCCTCACTGGCCATGGAGTTGACCTGCCAGTCCTAGCACTAGCCAGGAGTCTACGAGAGCCCAAGTCATGCACCTGCTCTTTCAGAGACTGTTCTGTCCCCATGACCGACATCCAAATAATTACGCACACACAACACTCAAACATGGTCTGTTTTAGTCAGCAAGCATCTCATAAATAACTTATTAAACTCATACAGAACAAGACAGGCAGAATTCACTCAGTTCCAAACAACCCCCTTATTAAGTCCTTATCTTGACAGCTGGTCGAAGTCCAAGAGTTAATTGCAAAGTTCCTAGAGTTGGCAAAGTTCAGTCTCTGATAACAAAACGTGACAGAGAAACACCGAACAGGTCCCACAAAACAAACTCTGATCAAGACGGGATTTTCCAACGTCCCAAATCAGAAGCCACGTTTGCCAGGAACAAGAACTGGAAACTGGAATGCAAACTGGCCATACTGGAGGACTGGATCCAGAAACCAAGATGCCAGAAAACAAGATCTGAGCTGGACTGCAAACTGGAACTGCATAAGCCAAGATTCAGGAGTCATGATACAAACTGGAACTGAAGTCAGGATGCAAGAGTCAAGATTCAGGATACAACTGGAAACTGGAATCAAGAAGCAAGGTTCAAGATACAAACTATGATTCAGGATCCAAACTGGAACTTCACTGTGATCAGACAGGTCTCTTTTTCAAGCATTGTTCTCTGCAACTTTCCAGCTGCAGAAACTCTCCTTAAATAGACCTAAGGGTGTGGTGGCCAATTAACCCCAGGTGGCCAATTAGCCCCAAGCAGACCTCCTCTGGAGTAGACCTTTCTGCATTTCGGCAGCTCAGCGTTGCTCTGGCATTCTGGAAAGGAGGGGCTACTTCTTTCCTATCACTGCCGCAAGGCACTGAAGGCTCCAAAAGCTCTGACTGCACAGGTTGCTAGGCAGGCCACAACAGAGACAATACTATATCACCAACAAAACAACATTGGAGATATCAAGAATATCAGTTAAAAAACAGTGTAGTATTATTTTGATTCAACTTCAGCCTCTCTAATCTTTGCAAAACTCTGCAAAATATCAGTTAAAGATTCTGACAGCAACTCCTGAAGATACTCTTGCATGAGTTTATGGAATATCTCCTCCAGTGGCTTCATGTAGACAGTGAAAAGCTGGGAAATGAACTGACCTATGAGAAAAGCACTCCATAAAAAGACAGCAACCACTTGGTTGATTTTTCCTCCATATCTCAACTGGAACAACTCATTGAGCAAAAATTAGAACCACTGCAAATGAGAGCTTCTAATTCCCAATCCTGACATGACACCCAGAGAAAAACTCAGGCAACCCAGAGTTCAGAGGTGGGTTCCTACTGGTTCTAACCGGTTCTTTAGAACCATTAGTAAAGCGGCAATGACATCACAGAGATGGTACTGTTGGTGCCGGTCCATGAGCACCGCCATCTTGGATTTTGCTTCTGCACATGCACAGAAGCTATTTTTTTATTGCTGCGGGGGTGCACGTGCAAAGCCCATGCACGTGTCCGGCGCAACCCTGAGCGAACCGACAGCAAAACGATCCACAACACACCCCTGCCAGAGTTTAAATCAAATATATAATAGAAAAATGTATTCCTTTAGTTTACAAGAAGGAGACATTGTTGTATTTAACTCCTTTGAACAGTCTTTTTACTACTGCTTTTACACTGTGTTTGTGTATGTTTTAATTTATATAGTAATAAGGAGGATGCATGAAATCCTAATAAACTGAGATTATCCAGGAGGTGAAAAAAATATAAAAGAATAAGAACATGCAAATACTGTAGCATTCATGGAAAGGAAAAAGAAAAAACAAAGGACACAGTTACACCATTTGTACTTGTTTTGTTCATTCAGTTTCAGTTCACAAGATTTCTCAGTAGATATACCGTATTTTTCAGAGTATAAGACGCACCTTAGTTTTGGGGGAGGAAAATAGAGGGGAAAATCTACCTACCAGGTATTCATCTGGCTAGCGTCCTTAGTCTTGTCAGCTTCAGCACATTATTTTATCCTCTGGTTAGGGCTGAAAAAGCCTTTTTCAGAGGGAGTAGGAATGAAAACAAGCCTGCTAAGACTTAGGGCAGGAAAAACTGCTTCGGAAGGAGTAGGAATAAAAAAAATGCTGCAAGCCAGGAAGATCGTTAGCACCTTGTTAGGGCTGGGAAGAAAAGCTTCGAAAAAGCTACATTCGAAGTATAAGATGCACCCAAATTTTCAGCTTCTTTTAGGGAGGAAAACGGTGCGTCTTATACTCCGAAAAATACAGCACCTCTTTGCAAAACAGATAAAGACTGTCATTTTTAGAAACACAACTAAGATAAAGCTGTCATTTTTTTGTATTTGACTCTGGCTGACATAATCGATGACTGACATAATCAATGGCTGTCTTTAGATCAGGACAGATAGCAACTTGCAGCAGGACTTCGGGATCCGGGTAATTACTTGGAGTTGCCAGATCTCTTGTCAAACATCTTTAGCAGATTTTGGTTTTGGTGGTTATATAATTTACTTGTGAGTCACAAGGCTGGGTAACTTGAAAGTTTACAGTTGTATTCCAAATCAAGTGATGTAAACATGTAAAAATCAGTTTACTATTTCCCTTTAACACAGTTCTCTACATTTTTCTGTGACCCTGACTTTGAGATCCATACTAGGTGCTGCACTAATGTGCATAATGAATATGGTTACAATAAAAGCTATGGTACATTTAACAAAATTAGATATGGCTAATACTATATGGTTTTTGCCTCTCTCATTAATTATTACAATTTCAGTCTCTGGAGGGTTAATGAGGTTCTCTAAATATCTACTTAGATTATTAATCTCCCAAACCCCATCAGGGAGAAATGGGAGCATTAAAGCATGTAAAGATCCCTCCGCATTCTCCAAAAGAGGCTTCTCTGGGTTGCACTCGGGGCTATTACTGGAGGCTAAGTCCTAAGGCTTTGTACCTCTTCTGTAGCACAGAATAACGATTTAGCTGAACTAGTAAGAATCTCTTCTAATAAGATGATCATATTGAGAAACTCTATTAGCAATTATTAGCATTTACTTATATACCGCTTCACAGTGCTTTTACAGCCCTCTCTAAGCGGTTTACAGAGTCAACATATTGCCCCCAACCATTTGGGTCCTCATTTTACTCACCTTGGAAGGGTGGAAGGCTGAGTCAACCTTGAGCCTGGTGAGATTTGAACTGCCAAATTGCAGGCAGCCGGCAGGCAGCAGAAGTAGCCTGCAGTACTGCACCCTAACCACTGTGCCACTGTGACTATTGACATCCTTATTTGAGTATAATTCCTGCCTTGGGCTTGATGTCAATCTAGACAAGGCCCAAACCTTGGGTCAGTCACTTTCCTTCGGCCCTAGGACAGAGGCAACGGTAAACCACTACTGAAAAAACTTGCCAAGAAAATGGCAGGGACTTGTCCAATCAGTATGTGAGAATTGGACATAGCAATAGCACTTATATACCGCTTCATAGTGCTTTACAGCCCTCTCTAAGCGGTTTACAGAGTTCAGCATTACAATTCAGAGTTACAGAGTTCAGCCCCCAACAATCTGGGTCCTCATTTTACCGACCTCAGAAGGATGGAAGGCTGAGTCAACCTTGAGCCTGGTGAGATTTGAACAGCTGAACTGCTGAACTAGCAGTCAGCTGGAGTAGCCTGCAGTAGCTGCATTTAACCACTACGCCACCTCGGCTCTTACATGATTGAATATGGAGGGAAAAAAGAGATAGTACCACTGAACATAAAACACGAAGATAGCTGGTAGGCTGCAGAATAGGTCATAGGTCATATGGCATATTGCTCTTTCCTTCAAGATTTGGTGCTGTCTAGAGACATCTATATTCTGAAGACAACTTTCTTGTCTTGCTTAAAAATAGATCCTGGACTAGTTTTAAATCAATAAATCAGCACAAAAAATGGGAATAAAGCAGTTAAATCTAATGGCTAGAAAATGACCACTGTCTGTCAAAAGCTAGCTGGACCAATGTTTCTAATTCCCCCCCCCCCCCAATCCTTGAGTGAAATGTTAAATGCACACAGCATTATAAGCAGGCAAACAGAGATTTTCTCACCAAGGTTTATGACGCACATGTTCTTGGCTTCCCAGTTTGCCTCTAACAATGCTGTTTAAACACATGCAGCCCAGATGTTCTGGCTTGTGTTAGGTGCTTGCTACGTTGTCATTATCATAGCCCTTTTGTGATTTTGTGTTTTCTGACATCAAACTACCAACAAAGCCATAGATGAGGCATAGAGAATGGCATCAAATCATACATTTTCATTTCCTCTTGATAAGTACTTTCACATGTGCTTGCTAAAAGAATTTCACTGTGCATGGTGTTTATTTCTCTGTTGCTTTGGAAGTGACTGCAGTGTTTTTACTAGCTTTCATGGGAAAATCTTCTACCATTTAATTAATAGGCCCACAGCAGCCTGGAAAAGTCACAATCCATCTCTGTCAAGGCCTTATGCCAAGTCCATCCTCATTTGCTCTGCTCCAACCTGGATGAATTGCTAGAAAACCAAATTCTTTCTTATTGTTAACAGAAACATGAAGTACGGCACAGAAAGTACCTTTCCTCAAAATGCAGCGGTAACTGAGAATGATCAAGGTTTTATTCACATGGAGTTTCATGTAAGATTCCAGTATTGCATAGCAGAAACAATATTTCTAGATTCATAACTTTTAAAAACTGTGTGGGAAGTATGATATCTCTGAATGAACATAAGATTTTACGGTTGAGGAGGCTTTATTGCTGGACATTCTTTAAAGATATTCAACCAGTTTAAGTCAAGCATTTCAAATCAGCAGTAAAATCAAATTTATTTCTTTCCCCAACTTTATCAAAATCATTGCTACAATCATTTGCCTGTTATGGTTTCTCCTCATTCATCAATTCTTTCTGCTTGTTTATTCCTTCTCTCTATTTTTCCTCCTCTTTTTTTACACAATTTTCTTTTTTCTTTGTCTGTGGTCAACACTGCATTTTCCCTGTCAATGATAAGACTACCAATCACAGACTCTATCCAAAATTTAAAGCAAACCTGTATCTACATTATTTTCCAGACCAGTAGTTTTTCTAAGTCTTAGCAGTAAAGAAAGTAATAGTGAGGTATCTGTAGGATTTTCTAATATTTGGGATTTCTTTGGCTTTCAGGATGCTCATGTTGTCTCTCTGTTCTGGCAGAAAACAGCTAAACAATTTCCCCCATATAGGGGTATCATTCAGATATGCTGAGATAAGTTAGTTGGGAATTTTGGAAGCCTCATTTTGAACTACTGCTGTGCCAAATGCTCCTTGCCATATCTCAAAATTGTTCTCCTGCAAAAGGAGATATATTTTACTTTTATATTATTTTTGAGGAGTTTTTTTTTGTTTCTTAGTGGTATTTTTCAATTTATTTATTATTTATGGAATCTCATCATAGTAGAGAACAAGCATGCTTAGAAAAAGGGTCAAGAATACAGAATTGCTGTTTGAAAGGCAGAGGAGATTGGCTATCATGGTAATCAAAGAGACATGAAAATGTTTGTCATTAATTCTCTTCTCTTTTCTTTGTGAAGAGGCAGAAGGGCAACATATGGACCAGAGAAGGCAAGCAAGGGAATAGTTACTATTTGACATGTGAACGTTGATTGACTGACAGTCCCCTATGCTCAGCTTTTGGCCAGAAAATGCAAGTGTTGATTGATTGGTGTTTAACTTCACCCCCACCCCCACCCAAATAAACCTCTACATATTTACAAACATGCCCATGGTAATAGTGTCTAAATAAATCTGAAAATCCGGAAAACAAATCAAAGCAATGTAGGACACCTTTTAACTTGAATTCATAAGAGTTGGGAGATTAAAAAAAAGGTTGGTGATCTGGGGTTTGGATGTAAGAAATGTCATAGAACTGGCATATGCCAGAGAGTCCCTCTCTGAGGTAGGTGGGTGGTTCAGAAATATGAAACATAAATAAAATAAATATATGTTAAACAACATGATTGCCATGTACAATGAGTAGCTGTGCTGAGATGCAGACAAATGCAGACTTCTAAAGTACAATACAAATTTTGAATTTTTTTGCATAGTGACAGCATGCAACTAAAAGGCAGCCTTCTGGCAGTGGTGGGTTCTAAATAATAATGCGTGCGACACTTCTGAGCATGCGCTGAAGCTTCTGCGCATGCGCAGAATTGTCCCAGGCGGGTGGGCGGAGCCTCCCGCCACTGGCGCTATCGGTTCTAAGAACCGGTCCGAACCGGGAGCAACCCACCACAACCTTCTGGGTTTCTAGAACTTAATTACAATGGCACATGAAAAGAGCAAATGAGAAAAATTGTGATAAGCCTGCTCCATCTCCATTCTAATCCTGGTTCTCATGTTCAAGGCAACATTTTATGTTGACTTATGTGTCCATGGAGAATCTCTGTATGATGTAAAATCCTAGATAATAAACATTTGACAGATGTCAAGAGGTCCCCATTTTAGAAGTTTTTCTTGAATATAAGGAGGTCAGTGGGAAAGATGAGAGGTGGATGTAGCTCATTACATTGGTTGTGATTTTTCCTTCTAACCTGTTTCTATAAATAATGTTTAGGGTTAGAGGGTTAGAGTTTATATGTGAAAAAATAGCTGTTATTCTATTGAAAATCTATGCCATCCAGTAAGTTGTCTGTATGAGTTACATTAATTAGATAACTTAGACTTAAGCTTACCTTTGCTGTCAGTCCAGTGGACAATAATTTTTCTCCAATGATTTTAATCTGGTAATCTTGTTAAATTGCATTCAGTTTTTTTAAACAGATATCAGATTGCTATATTAACATCCAATCTTCTTCCTTTCTCATCAAGGCATGAGTCCAATAATGTCAGAGTTTAATTAGGTAAAATAATATTTTCATTGCTAGATTTATATGGCCTTTATGTTGATTGAAACATGCCAATCCTGGAAAAGCATTCCAAATTGTTGAAAAACTGCTCAGAAAAAGGATTTGAAACCATCATTGTGATTGATTGTGATAAACAGATGTAGAATTCAGTTACACATCTGGGCTTAGATACTTGGGTTGAGTAGTTTGAGCTGTAGAGATTTCAAATAGAGTACCCAACAGTTTGGTCACCACACATTTCATCTATTGAAAATAAAATTTGATTTATAATGGCTATGTTATAGAATTAGGCAATAGTTATATTCTCATTCACTTGAAAATACATCAAATTAAATTCGATGGGATTTAAATTTAAAAACTGGAATTGATTCATCTCTGAAAACATGCTTGGCAAGGAAATAATCATGGCTGTCTGTATTCATTGACAAAAGTGGTTATTTTTTCCTTGACTTAACAAAATGTGGTACGATGAACAAGTTGGCGTAACATTTATGCAGCAAACTAGATTGCTTCATCCATTAAGTGTTCTCATTTCTACACGGCCAATTGTTCTATACTAGTTTCACTTTCCTATTAGTTCTCAAGGTTTTTTTATTGATGTAAAAGTCTAGTAGAAAACTTTTTAACTGTACTTCTGAGCTTTTAGATTCTAAATGATCCCAGGAATGTAAATTTTAAAATGTCCTTATGTAGCATTAATTCATGGCCTTTCTGTATATATTTTTCTCATTTACTTACATATAAGCCTAACATTTTAGATTCTGTTCTGTGATCACACCTACAGTATATTTTGGGTAGGTAAAGGTAAAAGAGTCCCTGCGGATTTTACTTTGCTAGTCATAGACAACCTTTACAAGGTGCTCATCTCAATTTCAAAGCCATTGAGCCAGCACTGTCCAAAGAGCTTTCCATGGTCATGTTGCCTGCATGATGTTATGGAGTGTTGTTACCTCTCCATCAAAGTGGTATCTATTTATTTGCTGGGATTTGCCTGCTTTTGAACTGCTGGTTAGCAAGAGCTGGGGCAAGAACGGGAACTCATCCTGGTCATATGTTTGGGTAGAAGATAGTTAATTTTAAATTCCTTTATAAACCATTCCAAAAGTTGTACACCTAGATAGTTGTTGCTTGATGCATCACTTAAGACAAATTGGTACCACCAGATCAAATCACTACCTATTATGTAGGGTAGCCTATACAATAATCAACATTACTTCCTTTTCTTCTTGGCTGCTTGGAATAGAAGACAGGCTGCAAGACAACTGAAATAGCATAAAATGTGATGGCATAATTCCTTCAGTAAGGAAAAGCCAAAAGATTGTCCATGTATGCTCCAGAAGAAACCTGCAGGAGCTAGAAACCTGCAATATTCATAATCTCTAGCATTCTTCTTATGGATATTTCTTTAAATGAGAATGAGGCAATCTATAGACTCTATACATTCCCCTGTCCCCTCCAGTGATTTTTTTTTGGGTCGCTTCCACAATTCATACAGATAGTCCTTGATTTACAACAGTTCATTTAGTGACGGTTCAAAGTTACAACAGCAATGGAAAAATTGACTTTTTCTCACTTACAATCATTGCAGCATCCGCAAGGTCATGTGATCGAAATTCAGACACTTGACAATTGACTCATATTTATGATGGTTCAGTGTCCTGGGGCCATGTGATCACTTTCTGTAACTTTCTGACAAGGAAAGTCAATGGAGAAGCCAGATTCACTTTAACAACCATATTACTAACTTAACTATGTCAAGGAAGATCATAAAACTCGTTTGACAGATGTCTCACCTAGCAAGAGAAATTTTGACCTTAACTGTGGTCGTAAGTCGAGGACTATCTGTATTTCAGTTGCCCTTGAAATTCAGTTGAGAAGCTTGTTGTCTGCAATGTGCTATTGTAATGCCTTCATAATTATTATAACTCTTATTTTTTTCCTGTTAAAATCTAATCTAGATTAGTTATATGTCTTTCTATTTGTTTGAATGTTGGTTGCTTACAAACCACCTGCTAACCTTGCTTTATTCACTGAATAGAATAGAATAGAATAGAATAGAATAGAATAGAATAGAATAGAATAGAATAGAATAGAATAGAATAGAATAACAGAGTTGGAAGGGACCTTGGAGGTCTTCTAGTCCAACCCCTGCTTAGGCAGGAAACCCTACACCACTTCAGACAAATGGTTATCCAACATCTTCTTAAAAACTTCCAGTGTTGGAGCATTCACAACTTCTGGAGGCAAGTTGTTCCACTCATTAATTGTTCTAACTGTCAGGAAATTTTTCCTTAGTTCTAAGTTGCTTCTCTTCTTGATTAGTTTCCACCCATTACTTCTTGTCCTACTTTGTGTTCTGCCCCTTCTCACTTCATTGATAGTTGTTTCCAAGAATCTATAAAAAGACTGATGGCTCTTCAACAGAAAAAGATTACCAATCCTTCCTAAGACAAGCAACTGTAGCATCATTGTGACAAATACTGTATTATTATATTTATTATATACTATAGTAATATAATAGTATAAAGAATAGCTGACCATTAGAAATACTAAAACACAGATGTGTTCTGAACTTTTTTGGTTTTTGCCAAAAGTTTTGATGTTACAGATTTTAAGCAATTAGTCAATTATAAAGGAAGGAAAAATTAGAGTGGGTATATAATATATATCTGATCCTCCTTTCCCTGAATTGGTTGATAAATCTCCACTATTTTTCTTTATTATCAGTAAACTCAGTCTGAATAAATATCAACCACATACTCCACATTCTTCTTGACAAAATCCCCCAAATACTACCGGTATCTCTTCCAAGCAAGGTAAGTAGACTATCTAAGCAGCAAGAATAGAAAATACTATTTAGATGTTAACATATATTTAGATGTTAAAATGTAACTGAACAATTTAGTACAATAAATTGATCAAAATACGTTAAATCAGCAACATTACATAAGTATACCTTCAGGGGTTAATATGTAGCTAAACCACAGCACATATGTATTGCGCAATTAAGGGTGTTAATATTAAAATGCAATTGTGCTCTTTTATACAGACAATAATCCATGTGTAAGTTCTGAGCAGTAGTGTAAGAACTCTACAATGCCAGAGAACAAGGGCTAAATTTATTTTCCGGCAATTCATCTCATAAGATTTCTTCCACGTTCTCAAAAGACAAATTTCCATTCAAACATTCATTGACAAAAGGTCGGGGAATAGATTCATCATGGAGTCTGCAGCTGGCTGCTCATGACAGAAGGCATTATGTCTTTCTTTAGTTCTCTTACAATAAAAAAGCACCTCTTTATAATTATTTATTCGAAAAAAGAAGTAGTGGAGTTGATGGCAGAGGTGATCTGATGAGTTAATGGGCCCAATTTTCTGCCAGAAGAAGAGAATGGTTGTTTATTTTTCTGAAACTCCAAAGTGATAGGGCTTGGGCTTTCAAAATCAGCAGTGGGTTGCTCCCGGTTTGGCCCGGTTCTGCGAACTGGTAGCACCGGTGGCGGGAGGCTCCGCCCACCCACCCGGGACGCTTCTGCACATGCGCAGAAGCATTGTGCACGCATGAACCAGTAGCAAGGGGTTTTAGAACCCACTACTGTTAAAAATGTTCTTTGTTAGTGAAGGAAGTTAGCACCCACCCCTCTCCTAGAAAAATGAAATATCCTAGGAAATATTGAAAAGGAAGAATATGTTTCCCTGGATGAGGAAAGGACAAACATGTTGTAAAGACAAAGCATCTTTCTGCAGCTCCCTACCCCCCTTCAGCTCCAGGGTGATGGGATTAAGACCATCACCCTTAGGACATGATAGGATTAGTCCTCTACCACATGGCACCTGGAAAATTACCAGCACTCAAACAAGCCTGGGAGACAGCCTGAAAGGTTAGCTTAGACCCCCACCCCTAGTGGGGGTCGGACCACCAATCGGAGTGCATTACATATACAGGAACAGGAAACTCTGAGGTGGGGCCCAACGGAGGGTATAAAAAACTCAGGGACTCTCAGCAACACCCTTTTTTCTCTTCACCCAACATCTGGAAGCATGTGATCCACCTTTTCTGTTCAGGAACTCATGCCATGTGCTCCTGTCCACCATTAAACTTTCTTTCCAAGCAACTTCCATGAATCCAGTGTCTTTTTCCCACTTGGAACTGAACCCAGAAGGATATTCCTTATAACATTAGTTGAATTTAAGCTTATTTCTCTTCTCTTCTTATTCTGATTCTTTTGTTTTGTTTTCATTGATCCACAATACATTGTAAACAATCATGAAGGAATAAAAAAGAAATCAGTATCAAACTGGGAAACACTTCAAATATGCTTCTAAAACTCTGGAGAAATAAAATAGAAGCTGCTTTTCCTCATCTACTGTAGGTGAAAATTTATGATATTTTGTTTTATTTAATGATGAAGGATGCTTGTGCAGAGACTTATATAAAGCTCTAGTTCATGAATTGAAAATATTGAAAGAAATGATAAGACCTGAATTATCTCAAGTTGGTCCCAATTGGCTCAAAGATATTTACTGTAAGAAAAATTCCATAAAAGCAGAGCAATAAAATATGACAATATCTAGTTAAAGTAGTCTATGATCAACCCTGAAATTTTTTTTAAGTAGTTCTTGCTCCAGCTAACTATAGTAGAGGTTGTGCGGTTTAAGAGCTGAGTGACTCAATAGCTTGATAGGCCATGTATTTCATTTGATATACTGCTGGATATATTATAATAAAGAATACAAATTTGGTTTATTAAATCTATGACTTTTAAATAATATACAAATAGGATGCTACACATTATACACTTAGATGAATAGCTCTATTACTTTAAAAGGGATTAATTATGTTACGTACGGACGTATGTTGTATAATTTGCATGCTGGCCGCTGATTGGATAAGCAAGCAGCGGGAGTTTTAAACGGCTGTCAGTGGCTGGCCGACTTCAGGCAAGCCCTTAAAAGCGGCTTGCCTGGAGCCCGCCGGCATTCAGTATTCGCTACAGCTTGGATAGAAATAAAGTGCTGAACTGTTGCTGTGACTCGCCTCTTCCTTTACGCGCAAATCTAACAAATTAGTTCTGTCAAAAGACTATAGCTTATATTACATAAACATTGGTGAGCATATGTAATTCATCTGAGATGCTTTTTACCAATTTTGCATAATGGTTTCTTGATTGCATGGTAATGAATGATTATATATATTTCCCTATAATTTTAAGGACATTTGTTATATTTATTTTCTTCTTTCACATTCTCAAAATGATTTCCTTTTTAGATGTATAGGCATTTCATCATAATACATATTTTATAAACTTTTATTTGGGCCACCAATTCTCTGTAAATGAAAAGACAATTTTCTTTCTTTCTTTTGATCTTATAGTTGTAGCTGGACAAAAATACAATTTTAATTAATCTTACTCCATTATCAACTTATACTAAGTTGCAAATTAATTGGAATTAGAGTCCCAAATATATTTTAATAGCGCTAAAATACTCAAATGTTAAATAAAAGGATAGTCATTCTTTTGATGAAAGGGCGCCATACCAGGGGTGGGTTGCTTACTTACCGATACCGGTGCGCTGCGCATGCATCTCCACATTTCGTGTGCATGCATGCTTGCTACGTGCGCGCGCCCCCTCGTGCAAATTTGGTGAGATTTTGCTTCTGCGCATGCGCAGGAGCAAAATCTTGCCAAAATCTCGCATGCGCGCGCATTCCCTCATAAAATTTTAACGTGATTTTGCTTCTGCGCATGCGCAGAAGCAAAAAAGCCAAAAAATTCTTTTAAAAAGATGGCAACATGTGCGACTGTCCAGTGAAGACGGCACTGGAGCAGTCGCGCGCAAATTGCATAATCGGCGGGTCCCTACCAGAGCTGCGCACTGGACAGCACCAGTAGGAACCCACCCCTGGGCCATACATATACGGTCATGTAATATATGTAGCTATAGGCAACATTATCTTTCTCTTTCTGAGGGAGGGAACATTTCTCCACTTAAATATGTACGTCTATTTGATTTATTGGTATATTCGCCCAATCAGAATGGACATTGGGGAGTGTTTGTGTAAATCTTAAATTACAATATAGTTTTGATGAGGGATATCTCTCTACCTATTTTCAGCAGTCAGTGTAAGAGAGAGCTATGGATATGGGCAGCAGGAAAGGAGTTTTGGAACTCTTATGGCATATGTCACCTTGTAGGGAGATGGGTGGCATAGAAATTTAATAAATGAATAAATAAATAAATGGGATCTTATACTTCTTCCTGGTGATTTAGGGCCTTTACTTGTCAAACAGGCATGTGTTATGGCCTGTCAGCCACCAGCCCCTCCAGCAGCTGAATCTGATGAGGAGGAGGTGTGGGAGTCAGGATCAGCATCAAGGCAACCTGAGAGCTCTGAGGGGGAAGAGGGAATGGAGCTTCTCAGAGAGAGAGAGAGAGGCAAAGCCTGGGCCATCTGTCAGCCCTCAGATGGAGAGTCAACAGCCCCCAGGTCTGGAGGTGGGCTGATGAGAAGGAAGAACAGCTGGGTCCAGTACCTGACGTGCAGATGCACAGAAGGCAGAGGAGAGGAGAGCAGTGGAAATCTGTGGGCTGATCCTTGGGATGGAAGAGCCACCGCTGCTAGCGAAGCCCACCCTAGCTCTGGGGATAAAAGGCAGGGGGTGGAGATGAATAGATGTGGCAGACAACTATTAATCTTCCGGCCGGACGGACTTGTTAGCCTGCTGTTAGAGAGAAACTTTTTGCTGGTGCTGCTGGTGCTCCTAATAAAGGAATCTTTGAATTAACTTCAGAGGGTTGGTCATGTTTGGGGAGTTGGGTTAGAACAGCATGTATCACATCACCTCCTGCTAGGAATATACAGAATGTCCCCGACTTACCATTTGCATAATGACACTTCGAAACTCCAATGATGACGGCCATTGCTTACAATCCTCACAGCATCTTTATGGTCACATGATCACAATCCATGCATTTGGCAACCAGCATGCATTTACATTGTTGCAGCATTTTGGGGTCATGTGGTTGGCATTTAGGACTTTCCTAGCCAGCTTCCAACAAGCAAACTCAATGTGGGAAGCTGGATTCACTCAATGACCATGGAGAGTCGCTTAATCATCATTGCAAAAAGTTGTAAAATCAGGTGTGACTCACTTAACATCTCACTTGGTGACAGAGATTCCAGTCCCAATTGTGCTCATAAGTTGAGGACTACTTGTAGCAATAGCATTAGCACTTAGACTTATATACCGCTTCATAGTGCTTTACAGCCCTCTCTAAGCCGTTTACAGAGTTCAGCATATTGCCCCCAACAATCTGGGTCCTCATTTTACCGACCTCAGAAGGATGGAAGGCTGAGTCAACCTTGAGCCTGGTGAGATTTGAACAGCTGAACTGCTGAACTAGCAGTCAGCTGGAGTAGCCTGCAGTAGCTGCATTTAACCACTGTGCCACCTCGGCTCTTAACTCTTGTAGTTGGTGAACACAAACACTATCCTTGAAGATGGAGCCATCAGAGATATAACTGACTGTTACCAACTTGAAGATGGTTTTCTGTAGTAGAATAGACATTTTATTGGCCTTGCTTTGGTTTGCATGGAAGTTACACAAAAATCAATCACCAAAGATGGATGGAGGAGTGTTGGTAACACCAGCTCTGATTACGTTTCTATAATCAAATATGGTGCTTGCCATCAACTTGCATCTCTTGGATGAATATGTGTTAGTCACTTTAGTCCTTGAAAACAAGTTAGAAATAAAACCACAATCTTTGTATTAATAGATAATATGTAGGATATGAATTGACATCAGCTCCACACCACCTACATATTTTAATGATATATGATTATTTAGATAAGATCGGAAGTAACAACCCAGGCCCAATATCGGCAAAATCTTGGGGAAAGCATGAAGTTGCCTTTGGTGAGATGGGAAGATTAAATAAATAAATAAATAAATAAATAAATAAATAAATAAATAAATAAATAAATAAATAAATAAATAAATAAATAAATAAATAAATAAATAAAATAAATAAATAAATAAATAAATAAATAAAAAAACCCAAGGCTTTTGGGATGAGGAAGAAGGGAAGAAATCTAGTCAAGATGCATGTAGAACTGTGGATCGTTCTTTTCATATACATTAGAATAATATCTGTTTTAACAGGTTCCTTATTTGCTTTTTCTCCATGCAAAATGGAAAGCAGTGTACCGCTTTTCTACATTTATGAACTGTGGCCCATTTCCTGTCCTTGCTTTGTAATTTGAAATTTAGCCTCCACTAGCTGAGTAACTGCTATTTGATACCTCATTGATTCCAGCCGAATGCAAGTTGTATAAACGTTTGGCCATCTTTTGAATTAAATCTTTACTTAAGCCTTGACCATGTCTGGATAATGTTTCCATTTCTTGTTTTGATTTTCCCTCCCTCCTAGTACACCATTTGTTTCATACATTGTGCTGTCTTGGCTAAATATCCATGAGCTCCAGTTCTCACTGTATTTCTGATTTGGGCCCAAATCATAAACTGACGGAAACCTCACAGGAAAGTCTAGTCTAGCAAAAATAAAAAATAAATTAAAACGTGGGGGGATAAGCATTGCCTGTAGCACTTCCTTAAGTTTGTTAAAGGTAAGACTAGAGAAGCTATTCTTTGAACAGTCTGTGAATTGTCCATACAGCTTTCTTTCTGCTGCAATAAAATAAGATTAAAGGTCAGACTTTGTCAAGAATATATGTGGCAATTCAACCACATTCTCTGGTTGAATGTGACAAATCTTAATTTTAATGCTGCTAATGTTTTTATATCTGCTTTTATCTTATAGTAAACTGCCCAGAGTTACTTGGGAGAGTGAGATGGGCAGCATATAAATTTAAGAAAAGGGGAAAAAAGGACTTTACTTTAGGCCAATTTACCAATTCTTCTTGCTCCCTCTCCCTATACCTCACAAGGAATAGTGGGCTTATAGAATCAACCAGGATTAAAATTTCCCTGTGTAAGATTTTCTGGGTATAGTGGACCTGGTTCTCAGCTGCAATTTTGTCCATATAGTTATCCCCAGGGTCATTACAGCTAGTCCTTGATTTACAACAGTTCGTTTAGTGACCACTCCAAGTTACAATGGTATCGGGGAAAAAAGTGATTCTGGCCACAGTTAGTATGTGTAGAGTTAAATACTGATTATCTTTTTCCATTTTCAAATCCAATATTCCCAATAAGTACAGTTCTGGTTTCATTTGAATTTTATATTCCATCATTCCTTCCACCATTTCTTAACTTTTTGCCAGAATTTCCTTGCATGTGAACAAGTCCACCACATGTGGTAAAATGTTCCAGATTTGTGACTGCATTTCCAACATTCCGGGGACAGGTTTGGAAGCATTTTGGCCAATCTTGCTGGTGGGCAGATGCCATCAGTAAAACATTTTATATAAATTTTCCTTATAGGCCACTGCCATTGTAAGTTTGTAATTAATTTCTCATAATTTATCCCATTGATCCAATTCAATATTATATCCAAAATTTCTCGCCCAACTAATCATTGTTTCCTTAACTGTTTCTTCTTCTAATTTAAATCTTAAAAGGAATTTATATTTTTTTGTAGGGTTACAGTTCTATTAGCTACAAATATCAGGCCTTGAATAGCAGACTCTTAGTGATATTGTGTATTATTTCAACATATAATGCTCTTTTAATTGTGCCCAATTGCTTGCCCTGAATCCACCCTGACCGAAATCCCTCCCATCAAAAAGTAATGCCCTTATTGCTAGAATTGCTCCAAGATACTATGAATCGGGATATGTTGTGTCCTCTGTAGAGGAAGAATGTACATCTTACTTTGAAATTAGGGAAGGAATGAGCAAACTCTTAAGGGGGGACTTGCAGAAAAGATCACACAGTCCAGAGAAAAAGAAAATGAGAGAAAAAAGGTTGCCATAAACCTGTCTTGATTTTGTTTCATATAAGATGGGATAGAGGTAAACTTGGACAGGCTTTCAAGATTCTACTGTTCTACCTTAATATAATAAAGGCCATTCTTGGAATCCTTGTCAGGCCTCTTTCTTAAATTGGCCTATCTTAAAATGTTGACACCTTGATTGCAGTAAGAAAACAATTGAAGGATTGCTTTCTCCCATGAAGTTATAACTGTAATTAAAGTGAATTGGCTATGTAATCTGGTATTGTTATGCTTTATTTCAATTAAATATTTAAAAGCAGAAATAAGCAGCATATATAAACTGTTGGAGTGAAACAGTTATATACACCATATTTTTCAGAGTATAAGACGCACCTTTTTACCCCCCCCCAAAAGAGGGTAAAAACTTGGATGCGTCTTATACACCAAATGTAGCCCCACCCAGCCACCCCACCCCTTGGTCTCTGCCTCCCAGCAATTTACCTCCTTGCAGCAAATAGCGCAGAGCCTGATTAGCACAAGCAACTGATTATCGGCCTCCCAACCAGCAGCTGATTGAAGCTGCAGGCAGGCCCACATGCTAAAATGAAAGTGAAATAAAAACTGCAAGGAGGCAAATTGCTGGGAGGGAGAGGCAGAGGCAGAATTTTATTTTCTTGTGCGATCTATCTATCTATCTATCTATCATCTATACACACACATATACATACATACATACATATATACATACGTGTGTGTGTGTGTGTGTGTGTGTGTGTGTGTGTGTGTAGCATTTTTTGCTGATAAATGAAAATGAAGGGAGACTATTATAGATCTATTTTGAGCTATTTAGCTCTCATCAGATAGCCATACCCTTACTGGGATTTGAATGCAAAAGGCAAAAGGCAAAAAGGAAGCTCTGATGCTTTCTCCCATATTTGGTTACACCAGGATGATATGACAGAAACAAACAAACACACACAGAGACACACAGACACACACACAGACGCACACAGACGCACACACACACACTGTCACAGTGTGATTTATTACCTGTTACATGTATATGCAGGGAGCTGCATCCCTATTCAATATAATGGTTTATTCCTGAGCACGTGATTGATATGTTCTTGTACGCATGTGTGCATTCCAATCTCTGCTCTATCCTTCTACTCCAGGGTTGTCAAACTGGTGGCCCACAGGGAGGATGTGTCACACGCAGGCCACACCCACCCCAGCTCCGCGAATGGGAAAAACATCGCGAAATGTCAAACTCCTCAACCCTTGAATTTGGAGATTGATTCCTATCATTCTCAATGGATTTACCTGTGCTACTGAGTTTAACAGATAAAGTGGAGTTCCTTTTTGTTCTGCTACTTTAGATTTTTACATCGAAAATTATGAAAGGTGCAACTAAAATGGATCTCATGAATTATTGAAATGAAGCCCCTCCAAATCCTGAAAAGAATCCAATACAAGTTTCTAGGAATCTTTTTGCAAATAAATGAATATTAAGTACAAGGTTAAAGAAATGCAATTTCTAATGTCCCACTAGCACCTAAAGGTTTATGTGCATACTATGCATAAGATCTTGTGACTTCCTTGAGCAGCTTTAATATTTATGAGAGAAGGAAGGCGAAGAACTGCTGCCTTGGAAGTCCAGTGAGTCTTTGCAATTGCATTTTAAAAGGATTCTTTGTGGGATTGATAAACAGGTTTTTTTTAAAGGGAGAAACAGTTTTCTTTTCATGACTTGGCATTAAAACAGGACCCTGCCATTTGAGTAAATGAACAAGGCAGGGACTTGCTGCAGAATCAGGAGACAGAGTGCCTTCATTAACCTTTTTGATTGCCTTCAAATCACCCTCCTGCAAAGATGGCTTGTTTACTCCTCATTACTGAAAGCAAGTTAGGCAGGGATGTGCCTAATCAAAGTTCCGCTGGGTTTAGAGCTACCTTTCTTGAGAAGCATCTTGTTTTATTTATTTCATCCCAGGGTGGCTCACTGGGAAATTTTCAAGGGAGGCAGGAGGCCAGGAAAAGAGATTTGCTTATAGTTGGATGCTTCATTAGGAACCAAAATACGACTAGCACAGGCCTATAAGGCAAGGTTCCCAAACAATGTAATTGGCTAGTACAGCCAATCATTTGGTCAGCTGCCTTAGTTGCCAATATAATTATCAGTGATGTGCAATACACAGAGATTAAAAGGACAATGAACAACCAGGAAGCCATTTCTTCCTGTAAAAGTAGACTTTTAGAAAAATGAAAAGGCCAGAAAAGGCCAGAAAAGGCCTAAGGAAAGGAAAACCTATTGCAAAAGCACTAGAATAGAGCGGCATCTAGATGGAGAGCTAAGTAATGATAGTGGCGTTCCGATATCTAAGGGGCTGCCACAAAGAAGAGGAAGTCAACCTATTCTCCAAAGCACCTGAAGGCTGGACAAGAAGCAATGGATGGAAACTAATCAAGGAGAGAAGCAACCTAAAACTAAATTTCATGATAGTTAGAACAATTAATCAGTGGAACAACTTACCTCCAGAAGCTGTGGATGCTCCAACACTGGAAGTTTTCAAGAAGAGATTGGACAACCATTTTTTCTGAAATAGTATAGGGTATCCTGTAGGAGGAGGGGTTGGACTAGAAGACCTTCAAGGTCCCTTCCAACTCTGTTATTCTGCTATTCTGTAATGTTGGTTTTCTTCCAGTTCTTGCAACAAAAGTACAGTTTGGGACAAGCAAAAACATTGGTCCTCCAGTTTGCTTTTGATGCCCTTGGAACCTCCAACTAAAATAGTTAAAAACTTGTTACAATTGCCCAGCTAGAAAGCACAGAAAATAAAGTGTAAAGCCAAATTATGCTTAGTATAGTTAAACATACAAATCTCTCCAATAGCCCCAGGAAACCCTTTAAAAACAAGACACAGTACTATTGATTTTGCCTCAATTCCCCCATCTACTTGTTCCTTGAAAAAAAATGTTAAATATGATCAATATATCAAAAAACATATAGATAAGATTCAGGACATTTGGAGGACTAGTTTATAATCTCTTCACAGCTGCCTTCCTCCAAAGAGTCAGGCTGGAATGGCCTTCTTTAATCCTGTACTCTAATCTAGATTGTGACTCTACAGAGTGACTAAGAGCTATGTAGAATTGCCTTATGTATGTTCAGTTCCCTGCAGCTATGTCATCTGGTACATTATTTTCTTAGAAATTGGCTAGAAATTCCTGATTTGAGTTTTTTGTCCAACCATATCATCTGCTGAGACAGAGTGTGAGAAACATGTAGCCTCTCAGTTGGCCTGGTTGAGATGAATAAGCATAGCGATGGTTGTTTGATGAAGTAATTTTACAATGGAAGGAGTTTAAATATTAACTGACCAAGAAGACAAAACTGAATTATAAGTGCATCTTTTTAGATAACTGTGAGCCCCTTGGTAAATTATCACAGATTATAAACAAGAAGGAACAAACAATTCTACTTGAACCGCATCATATTTCAGTGACCCTTAGAAAGATATCTCTGCAGCCAACCTTCCTTTCTTCCTGTCCTTCCATTTTAGAACAGTGGCTAACAAAATACATCTCAGCTAGTGTGAATGGACTGTACATTGCTGCTGAATCATTCAGGAGGGTGGGGGAGAAATTGTGATTGATATTACACATTCAAGTCATCCTTGGTCTTTGAGTCTCTCTTTCCCTCTCTCTGTTTCTGTTCTTAGCAGCTTAATCACTATTTGTTCTCAAAAATTTGCTTATGTTCCTTTGGAAAGGGTGGCATGTTCTTCCTACACAAAGATGTCACTATCATAACTACTTACAAGTGAGCCTCACTGAGCTGAATGGAACTTACTTCCAAGGAAATATTAACCTGCGTTTGTAAGTTAAGAAGGGGTGTGGTGGCTCAGGGGTTAAAGATACCAGTCTTGTCAGCTGGAAAGCTGACAGGCCAGATCCGAGACCCAAGCTCTTGTCCCAGCTCCTGCCCACCTAGCAGTTTGAAAGCATACAAAGGAAAGTAGATAAATAGGTACCAATTCAGTGGGAAGGTAACAGCATTCCGTGTGCCTTGGGATATAGTCATGCTGACCACATGACCGTGGAAATGTTTTCAGACAATGCTGGCTCTCTCGGCTAGGAAATGGAGATGAGCATTGCCCCCTAATTTGACAAGACTGGACAGGGGAAAACCTTTACCTTTATAAGCTAAGAATACATGTTGAAAAACAGACTCTTGACTGTGTATCAATTCCAACCCTAGGATATGAAAAAGGGCTAGTTATAAAATATTATATATTGTATCATAAAAAGGCAAGTAAAACTCTTTATACCATACATGCATAGATTTTTTGTTTGAACAGCAAATATTGAACAGTTTCTCTACTGTATATATTTAGAAAAACAAAAATTCAAGTGCATGTTTTTCATTTAGTACTTTAGCCAACTCCCCCGTTTTCTATCCAAATCTACCACTTTATCAGTATTTTATCAGAATAGATACCAGGGTATTTGTATGCAAGATTTTTCATTGCTTTTGGCCAGTTATAAATTGTAGTCACATGATAATATCCAAATAACTCACTTAATAAATCCAAGAACTTGTTTTCACAGTTGGGACTAACTAAAATTTTGGAAAAGTGTATGCCACAAACCATATTCTTGAACTGAAGAAGCATGATAGTGATTGGTAATTCTGCCTCTGGACTGTCTCTAAGCTAAGATCATGTAGGCACCTGCCAAGGGGCTGCAAATTTTAGGGGACACCAAAATTGAAAAGACTTCACAAAAGCAGTAATGGTGTGTTCCATGAATTTGAGGGTTAAATATAATTTCACAGAATTGTTGCCACACGACAAGAGTGGATGCAATTAAAATTACTTATTATGTAAATAGGGTGAAAATTTCTGTGAAAGGGGGAAAATTGTTGAGGGCTGAAAATCATAAATGTAGATCCCAAAAACTCAAAGAAAAAAAAGAAGTGGGTGCTCTTTTGAAATCCCTAACAAAATTGTCAAACCAAAGGAAGTGTTAGAAGATGACTTTGCCTAAGGTGCCAAAATGTCTAGAGCTACCCCTGATCTGCCTTATATGTTTCAAATCAGATCCAGGAGAGAAATATTGCCTGTCCATTTCTTCCCATCCATTTTCTGATTACCTAAAAGTGGAACAGATGGATGATTTGTTCCATCCCTTATGGTTATATGTTGCTAAGAAGTCAACATTAGCCAGAATATGGTTTATGGGGATGTGAGAATATTCGATTCAAAGTGTCAATTAAATTCAGAATGGTTTGGATATCATTTCTGCTATTCCACATATAGTTTTAGTGTCTAAATTAGTTCAAATTCAATTGATCCAATTCGTATTATTCAAATCAGACTTTTTAACTAGACAAACTGACCAAAGAGAGATTCAACCTGGAAATAAGGAGGAACTTTCTGACAGTGAGAGCGATCAACCAGTGGAACAGCTTGCCTACGGAGGTTGTGAGAGCTCCAACACTTGAGACTTTCAAAAGGAGATTGGACTGCCACTTATCCGAAATGGTGTAGGGACTCCTGCTTGAGCGGGGGGTTGGATTAGATGACCTACAAGGTCCCTTCCAACTCTAATAATAATCTAATCTAATCTCAGTTAAATAAATTTCTGAATAATTCCAATTCACACTGACCAGTGGCTAATCCTTTTCATTTGGTTTAAGCTCTTTTAAAAAGTTGCTTAAAGAAATGAGGGCCAGAATTTAAAATCTCAAAATATTATTCTTACTTACTCTACATTATAAAGCACCCATTTCTTTTTGTTTCCAATTTTTTAATGCCCGTTCCAGAAAATTGATTGAAAACCAGTCAAAATTTTCTTTAAAAACTTTACTAAAGGTTGTGAAGGACTAAACCCCAAAGGGCAATCTCTGTTCCTCTTTGCACAAAGATAGAATCTCCTGCAGTCTGGATTACAAAGGAAAGAGTTAGAGGCTAGCTAAGATAAAGGCTAAGTCCCATCAGAACATATCAGTTGGAAACATGTAATAGGAAAGGAAAACAGTAATTTGAAGCCATAATACCTTTTCAGGTTTAAGGTAAACAGAGCAAAAAATAGGTAGGTATAGAAAAATAGCACAGCTAAACTGTTCATAAACTTCCTTCTACTTCTGTATGTGTGATTCCAGTGGTGCTGCCTAACCAAAAAGCTTGGGTTAAGAAACAGATAATCACATCTCTTCCAAACCGCAGCCGTGCAGGTTTCATCCAGATCTCAGGAGGAACCACATCCCAGAGGGAAGGCACTGCTACAGATATATGATTTTCTCTATTTGATCTGTTTTGCAGACTACTTGAACTACCAAACATCTGGATTAAATAAAGTAAAACGATTCTTGGAAAATATTTGCATATTGGGGATTTGGTAATTTTGACTAAGATATAACACTTTCTCCAGTTTTTCTTTCCATATACAACATTTCCCATCTGTTTTACATTTAATTCACAGATCTGAAAAAGAAATAATCATTATATTAACATCTTCTGAAAAGTTATGTACTCTGCCAACTTTCCTTCATTCCCATCTGCATTCATAAGATTACATTA
Organism: Diadophis punctatus similis; assembly: GCA_023053685.1. Classification (NCBI taxonomy): domain Eukaryota; kingdom Metazoa; phylum Chordata; class Lepidosauria; order Squamata; family Dipsadidae; genus Diadophis; species Diadophis punctatus. Next base: position 176,560,432 of record JALIGW010000003.1, read on the forward strand.
AAGTTACCCTACACAAGGTCAATTATCCAATATTAGGATTTTTTTTCTAAGAATCTTAGAAAAATTCATAGAGGACAGATCCCAGTTGCTGATTAGCGGATAAATATACTTTTGATATTACTCTTTTTTCTTAACTGAACCATGAATTATTCCTGATAATTCACTGCATATATTGCATTTAAATATTTTTATATCTATTAAGGATTTCATTGGGTTGGACCCAAGCCAGTCCTTGTATAAACAGAGCAGCTCATTCCATTCATGAAAAGTATCAGGATACAAGTTCTATGTTAGGAAAGAAGGTGAGAGAGTGATCTACCTTGATTCTCTCCTATATTCCATTAAGCTGCCTCTCGTGGTGTTTCAGACATTTACCTAATTTTGTCAGAATGGGCTGCAAGCAGGATAGGAATTTCTATAATTATTTCCCATTATTTTCCTCTACTCTGAATAGAATTCCAAGCAACTCTATCTGAATCTCTATATGCAAATCTAAAGCAAATAATGAAAAAAGTATACTTGGAGATCTTCTGTTATTTAGTTATCAAAAATACATTGAGTTTTCTGCGATTGTTCCTTAAAAAATACAGACTTGCGGATACTATCTATATATTTAAGTTTTAAATGATAACCAAACAATAGTGATAACCATTGCATTTCTTCTATTTATTAAGACAGAATTATATTTAAAAAAACAGAGAATGGAGTAAACTTGCATGCTTTTATTGATGTTGGGCAGACAAAGTTTCTGTCACTTTCTCACGAAAGGCAAAGAAAGAGGGACTGTTCTAAAATTTTGTGATGTCTGTACATTGATTTAATTATAATTTAACCAAGGTTGTGTGTAAATGTTCATTGTATTATCATCTTTCCAGCTCTTTTTTCTCCAGCCTCCTTGACTTTCCATGCTTTTTAAAAAAATCCCAAGTACAAAAATATTTTAAGAAATTATTCCACATGAATATTTGTATAGTTGTGCCACTATTGTCATGACCAAGAAAAGGTCCTATCCTTAAGAAATGAATGGTGAATTTGTCCTTTTCTTGGAAAACTACTGTTTTCTGTTACTGAATTTCTGGCCAATAAATCTGGAAGAGAATTTTAAAAGGCCATTTGTGCTCAGTTGTAATTTTTATGGAGTTACTTACCTCATTCATCTAAGATATATAAATAGGGATATGCTTGTATTCAACAAGGAATACATGTGTGAGAAGATATGGTTTTCCTCTGCTTTACGATATACCACATCACTTCAGGAACTGTTATGCACAGTATGGCTCTTCTCCAGTAATTGAACTGGGCAGGAATAATTGCGCCAACATAGAAGATTTAAAAAAGATTCTTACCTGAAGCACTTAGATCACTTTTGGAAATAAAATAGTGGTATGAAGAATGAAATATTTCAATTTTACCTCTACCATAATTTCTCAAAATAAAACACATTCTAGATAAGAAAAAACCTTTTTCATTCTTTACAATCACCCAAACCTTAGACTGTATCTTCCTTTTGTGATATATTCTCCTACAGCCTATTTTCTCAACTCTTTCCCTGACCAGACTACTTGTCATCCTGTTGTCATATATGAAATGAAGACTGAGACAAACTAGGGCAGCTGAGCCAATTGGCAGATTATGTCCCTTTTGTTTTCAGTGGTTGCTGTGGTACCAGTAGAGAAAAAGGTGCTAAGATTCTCAGTGTAGAAAGGAAGTGCTGTCAGATCATGCACTCAGATCATTCCCCCCCCCCCTAAGATATGCTTTTGGATAGAATGGCTTGTTCAAACCATGATATTAGTAGGCATGAAATACTAATGACAGTTTTGAAGTACTAAAATGGATGAACCTGTTTTGGTTTTCACTGCACATATTTAAAATTACTCCTCTAATTGTCTTCCTTAACTGGATATCCTCCAAGTAACATCTGTAATCCTAGCTAATGGAAGGTATCTGATTGTAAAGGAAAGCTATATACAAACAATTTTCTATAAAATTAGAACATTAGAACATTTTCTTATAGTTCCTGTTTTTCATTGTTCTCATAGAATACTTTTTAAACTGTATATTTTAAAATCAGAGAAAAGTAAATAAAATAAAATAAAATGGCCAGCAATGCCAAAGAAAAGGGAATGGGTCTCTTAAAACATATACCATGTATAAATTACTTCAGTTTAGCACACTTGTTTGATACAAAAACAATTGTCATAGATCTATTATATGTAAGCCATACTTTCATATTTCAATATAATTTTGCACTGTACACTTTCTTCTGAATTATTGCATATGCAAGAAATGTACTAACTACCATCTTTTCATAATGGCTCTTATTGTTATGCCCTAGCTGATATCTCAGATGAACAGAAGCAGATAGACAAAAATCTATATGCTTCCTATGAAAAAAGCAAATGACACTTGTCCTTATGACATAATGTTTTTATGTACCATAATCACCAACACACGCCTGGAAACCAAGCACATGTGACTATCAGGAAGCAACCATAATGTCATCAGTCCAGCCATCTTGGAGAGCACAGCAGGAATTTCTGTATCTTTCAGAAATTGCACAGACTCAATATAAATTGCTGCTTACTCTTTTATTTCTAGTGATTTCCCTGAACAGTGACTGCCAAATAGACTTTTTTGCGCCAATTTATATGGACAGTTTCAGAGAAAGCAGAGGGTGAAACCGATACAGCTTAAATATTTAATTTTGGTTGTTAAATCTGAAGTACTTTGCAATAGTAGTTCTAATTTTGGTTTCTTATTTAATCTTTCTTCTGTGGACATGAATCTAGTATTTTCCAATAGGTGCTGTAATTTGGACAGTCTCAATCTTATTCTTTATGTAGCTGAGTGCTCATTTGGCTAATTTTTGCACTAGTTCTTATGTCAATGTGAAATTACACAATATATTAAAGTTGATCACATATCAAATAAAGGTGGTAGCAAAAATGTGATTGATTTAAACAGAAAAATCTTGTTTTCAGGTGCTAGAGATACGTCTGGGTATCCTGGTTTATGAGAAGTGTCCCATTATTTCATTAGAGGAGGCAGCTCCACAGAAATATGCTTTTGTCTATAGAGTCATGATAAAATGACAGAGACAATCAGCAAGAATAAGAATTATTATCTGGTTAATATATAGCTTTGAAAGTATAACTAAAAATTTCAGGAGTTTGCCATTCTCATTGAGGTTGACAGTGTGTGAAGTGCTGAAAATAGCATTCTGAATCTCTATTATTCATTTATTAGTTACAATATAGACATGACTTCCGGATATTAGGGTACTGTATAAGATTATGATTAGAATCCCGCAAAGTTCAATAAAATGCAAATCAAGCACAATCAAGCAACAACCACAACAGAAGATAATAAGCTGAGCAGAACAAATATATCCCATCATTATAAATAAGCCACTAACACTATTCATAGAAACAGAAAATTTAAGTATGTAGAGGAGTTGAAGATACATATTCTAGTCCTGCCCACTTAATTTCCATTCTTTGCGTATTAACAAGAATGTCTTCAAAGCCCTTCCATCAGTAGAGGAGGTGTTGTCTGATTATTTATTCCTTTCTTATCTTTACAATAAACATCATGTCCTCTAAAAGAAGTAGTGGAACCTTTATTCAGAGAGGCACATTTCTAAGTTTGACATTAATTAAATATTAATTAATATTTAATAATAAAGAGAGCCAGTTTAGTATAGTGATTAAAATGCTTACCTAGAAACCAGGAGACTATGAGTTCTAGTTCCTTATCTATCAAAGCCAGCTGAGTGATTTTGGACTAGGCTCTCGCTGGCTCGCTTGCTCGCTCTCAGACCAAGCCACCTCAGAGGGTTGTTGTGGGGAAAATAGGAGGCGGAAGGAGTATTAGATATGTTTATCAGCTGGAGGTATTTGTACAGTATAATATAATAAAGGCAGAATAAAAATCTAATTAATTAATCTTACACTTATGATTTAAATAAATCCTCCAACATAAAAGTTAGCAATCATTTTATTCATACCTGAGAGTACTACGTATATTATATTTGCATGTATAAAATCAAAGGCCAGTCTCAAAATTATACGCAGTCTTGGGAGAAGTTGGCACTGATGGTCCAGCAGATCTAGGAATGTGCTGCCTTGCAAAATGTAAGCATGGCATTAGGAAGATTAGCATTCAGAAAAATTGGCTTAGCAGAGCCATTTAATAATTGCTTCAGTGAAAAAGGGAAAACTGGCTGACTGTCTCACAACTATTTCACTAATCTGCTGAGCCAATAACAGCTCTTAATAAAGGTCCTCACAACATAAGCTTGATGGAAATATTAATTAAAATGGTTTCCTTAAAATTTGGGAAGTAAAATTTTGATCCAGATTGTTTAGCTTTCTTATCAAAAGCCTAATGAAAAAGGACTAATCCGCTAGTTTAAAAAATGTGGCATTTTCTCAGAGGCTGATTCATTGTAAATTAGAAGTGTGACTCCTGATAAGCAATCCAGGAAACCATAATAAAGTATTGTGCTCTGGAGTATTCTTTTAAGCAACCAAGAAGTGCTTAGCAAATAGTAGCAGATTTAACTTTCCTGAATCATTTAGATGTGATAATCCAGCAAATGTAATCTAGCTATATGCAATTGTTGTTGTTTTAAAATAGTCCTATATATTAAAATTTAAATTCAGGAATAAAGATTTAAAGAATTTAAAGAATTGGCACTTGCAGGCCAATTTTGTGCATATTTATTCATTTCACTACATTCTGTGTTGTTATTGATGTGTTCCAGTGCATAGCGCTGCAATTTTTAGTTAAAGGGACTTAAGAGATACTGTTAAGGCATTCAGACAGGGAAAGCTCTGGGCATCTTCCCAGCAGTGCCCCTTGGGATATACAATGAGTGATTTCATCATCCATCACAGATTATGAATTATCTGGTCACATGTGGCAGTGCCTTTTCCCTGCTGCTACTTTGCTTGCCCACACAAGCTGGATGCAATTCAATTCACTTCCATTTTTTTTTCTTTTTCTACTAAAGCTTGGAAGTCATTCTAAAATCTACATCAAAGAATTTCAAAAAGCACAAACAAATCCATAAGAGTGCTAGTGTGATTTACTAGCAAATCCTAAACAGCAAAATTGCTAATAAAGGAAAGAATACTCTTTTCAAAACGTTGCCCAAAGAGGTCAACAAAGAAACCACAAATTTTGTCAATTGAAGGGTGCAGTTCTATTGACTATGGAAGAACATTGCTGTGGGATCTGGCTGTTGTCGACATACCCTTTCGATGCATAATTCGCAAAATGCATTTATTAGAGAAACCAAGGCACTAGGTAGCTTGATTTTATTTTTTGTAACTACACATGCACAGTGACTTAGCAGTTAAAACTCTGGGATTGTCGACCGAAAGTTTGGCAATTCAATATCCAAGCATCATGTGAAGGGCTGAGCTCCCATTCATGCTCCAGTTCCTGCCAATCTAGCAATTCAAAAGCATGCAAATGCAAGTAGATAAATAGGTATCACTTCAGTGGGAAGGTAACAGTGTTTTGTGTGGCTTGGCGTAGAGTCACGCCAGTCACATGACCATGAAGTTCTCTCCAGACAACGCTGGCTCCCAAGACTAGGAAACAGAGATGAACATTGCCCCCTAAAGTCATACAGACACACAGGGAGATACAATATATATGTGTGTGTGACTGTGTCTGCATGCTTTCCAACTGCTAGGTGGGCAGGAACTGGGGCAAGTAACAGGAGCTTATCTCCAGCTGACAAGCTCAGCATCTTTAACTGCTGAGCTATCAAACCCCATATATATAGAAAGAGAGATAGAAGAGATTAGAGATTAAAGATAGATAGAGATAGAGATGGATAGAATAATAGAATAGAATAGAATAGAATAGAATAGAATAGAATAGAATAGAATAGAATAGAATAGAATAGAATAGAATAGAATAGAATTCTTTATTGGCCAAGTGTGATTGGACTCACAAGGAATTTGTCTTTGATACATATGCTCTCAGTGTACATAAAAGAAAAGATACATTTGTCAAGAATCATGAGGTACAACACTTAATGATTGTCATAGGGTACAAATAAGCAATCAGGAAACAATATTAATATAAATTGTAAGGATATAAGCAACAAGTTACAGTCATACAGTCATAAGTGGGAGGAGATGGGTGATAGGAATGATGAGAAGACTAATAGTAATAGTAATGCAGCCTTAGTGAATAGTTTGACAGTGGTGAGGGAATTATTTGTTTAGCAGAGTGATGGCATTCGGGGGAAAACTATTCTTGTGTCTAGTTGTCTTGGTGTGCAGTGCTCTATAGCATCGTTTTGAGGGTAGCAGTTGAAATAATTTATGTCCAGGATGTGAGGGGTCTGTAAATATTTTCATGGCCCTCTTTTTAACTCATGTAGTATACAAGTCCTCAATGGAAGACAGGTTGGCAGCAATTGTTTTTTCTGCAGTTCTGCAGATAGATAGATGAGAGAGAGAGAGAAGAGAGAGAGAGAGAGAGAGAGAGAGAGAGAGAGAGAGAGAGAGAGAGAGAGAGAGAGAGAGAGAGAGAGAGAGAGAGAGAGATGCATATTTACAACAATGCAAGATAAAAATATGATAAAATATAAATAGAAAATGACAGCTCTTCTGCCATGTATCCTCCATCTTCCTGCTTTCATTCAATAAAGTTGTACTACCTATGTAAAAAGCAGGGCTGACATTTGAAAATACACATAGAATTCATCAATTCGTTTGCAATTTCTTGAACAACTGCACACAGGAGATAATGCATGTTCTATGTTTTCACTGACCTTTTCATTCTTTGTACTGCTATATACACTAGATCAATCAGTAATTTGGGCAAAAGATAAGGCAAATGTAGACATTTGATAGTGTACAGCCTGGCTTTTCTTAAAGTGCACAGTGTTAATTTTACATCAGAAGAAATTTGTCATCAGTCTACTTTGTAACAAAGGGATCTTATGATTTAAGCTGTAAGTGTTGTGAACTCAGTAATGGTATAAATGAGTCTATTCAACTAAGGGAAGAATTGTGAGCACCATCACTGTGAGTCATACACAGTGAAAAGAATAGTAGCATTTCTCAGGTATAACACACCTTTTAAGAAAATTTTCAGTAGAAGCCAAGTGTCAATGCGGAGGTTAAGAGAGGAAGCAAAGCTTCTCCTTTGAGATACAAGGGGACAGAATGAAAGGAATAGAATGTTTTTGCTGCCAGCCTATTTCTTTCCCATTTTGGGGGTGGGGAGATAAGATCTTCAATTTAGCTGTATGCCATCCCCTGGAAATACCTGATTATAGTATAAAAGGGCCATTACTATCTGACAGTTGAAAAAGGCTCTGAGAAAGTCAACAACCCATAACTGTGCTGCAGTGAGTGCAGAATTGAGGCATAAAGTTGGAATGGTTTAAACATATCTGGCCTGTAAATAATATAGACCCACAGATGTCAGCTAAGTATGTGTCCAGAGTTTTGCCGTCCCGATATGGCAGCTCTAATTTAATTCTTCACTGCAAGGAAATGCAAAAGTAGAAGAGCAGCTTTGAGAAGCAGAGTACAGAGTTAAACTCAGCAATCAATAAACTGATCAACCTCTTCTTCTACATCAGTGGTTGAAGCAAAAGCTTGGCTAAGAGGATTAAAGTGATGTTCATGAACTCTAATCATATTATTCAGTCATTAAAGACACAAGAACAGTTTTTCCCCGAACGCCATCACTCTGCTAAACAAATAATTCCCTCACCACTGTCAAACTATTCACTAAGGCTGCATTACTATTACTATTAGTCTTCTCATGGTTCCTATCATCCATCTCCTCCCACAAATGACTGTATGACTGTAACTTGTTGCTTGTATCCTTACAATTTATATTAATATTGATTGTTTCCTGATTGCTTATTTGTACCCTATGACAATCATTAAGTGTTGTACCTCATGATTCTTGACAAATGTATCTTTTCTTTTATGTACACTGAGAGCATATGCACCAAAGACAGATTCCTTGTGTGTCCAATCACACTTGGCCAATAAAAAATTCCATTCCATTCCATTCCATTCCATTCTATTCTATTCCATTCTGTTCTATTCTATTAAATACACTGTACTCAAATTCTTCTTTGCTATGTTCTTCCTGACTATGAAAATAATACCATTTTTGTGGGATCCTGAATAGTAAATAGTATGATCTTCTGACTGAAAGTGTCCAATTCCTGTCCATATCAATTCCCTGATGCTTAAGATGTCAATGCGTAGTCATTTCATCTTTCATTGTGTTGGTCTGCACATGTTCCTGCTTCTTAAATTTCATGTTTCCATTGTAATTCTTCCTATGCAGCTTTACATTTACTTTCCCTGAATGGCAAGATGAGCAACTAAATCCTGGAAGGCTTTATCTAACACAATTAGCTCTCTGAAAGATCTTCAACTCTTCCTCAGTAACATATGGAATGCCATCTGACCTGAGGGTTCCATCATCTGGCACTATATCACCACTTTACACTATTTATCCATGAGGTTTTCTTAGTAAAATCCAGAAGTGGTTTATCATTTACTTTCCCCCTATGAAATAATGCCTTTGCCATTGTCACTAAAGTAATAACTGGCCTCCAGCATGTTCCTATATTACTGCTGCCCAATATATAAGTGCCTGATTGATTTAGTGGGACAGCTGGGATCATGTTCACCCCTTCAGTAACCCTTTTGGGATTATATACCCTTGTCATCCTTTGCTCATCCCTTTTACAGCCTCCACCACAATAAAACAACACGGAAAACATTGGGGAGGGAAATATGTCAGATTTATATTAGTCTGATTTTTCTCTTGCTCTATTAATTAATCGTTGTATCTATGTACAACATGCTTTTTTCAAAAGTTATGTACATATTGTATAGAACAGGTGGACCTTTGGAGGTCCAAGGCTTTACTCATATCCACTCTTAAAAAACAAAGAATAAGAGAGTTGGAAGAGACCTTCAGTAGTCCCTGACCCCTTAAAAATGCAATGGTGTTATCATTTGATAACATTTGAAGATAAAAAATAATTTCATTATTATTTAAGAACAGTATTTTTTTTACATTTTAATTACATAATAATTACATTATATTTAGTATGTATTCTGCTACCCTCAACTTCTTTCTCCTGATCCTTCTTCCTTTTTTTGGAGGACAATACTAACAAGCAACCCAAAAGCCAAATAAAGAACTTCTACTCCTTCATAGTGGCATTCATAATAAGCCAAGATAGTATCAATATAACAACAAACATTATGATGTCATTGTGCAAAAGATGCAATTCAATACTTTTATCACAACCAACTCCAATAAGCCCATTTTGTTATTTTCTTCATGATGTCATGGACTGTATGGGGCTGATGGCATTTATAAATATAAATCTATTGCAAAGAAATGGATCCAAACTAATGTTAATTACAGAACTATTGAACTGATTCTTCTTGCAAGCAATATTTTATTTAATATTTTACAAAAGCAGATTTGTTGAGAAGATAATGTCAAATGAATATGCAGGTTTCAGAAAAGATAGAATGAAATTACCATTAAATAGCTAAAGTATAACAGATAATGGGAGAGCAAAAGAATATAAACTTTTTTTGTTCTTTTTCTACAGAAAGGTCTTTGACAGTGTAGATCATGACAAAATGTTGAACATTGAATGGTTAATGGGGTGTATCATAATACCCTATTATTCTAAAGGAACTTTACAGTGAACAAGAAGCTATTATGAGAACTGAGAGTAGTTCAGAACAGAGAAGGTGTGAGAAAAGATACATATGGTCCCCTATTAAAAGAATGGCAGAATAGCAAAAGAGGACAGCTGGAATAAAAATTGGAAGCTGAAGAAAATAATTTAAAAGATGCAGATAAAAACATTTTGTTAGCCAATTAAAATGATTTAGAAAAACTCATTATGAAGATAAAAATGGAAAGTCAAGCATCTGAGTTAATGTTCTTCTTCTTTATTTCCTCTTTTACCACTTCAGCTGTCGAGGGAAATACAAAGTTCTGACTCTTGCTCTTCTGATGGCCTCAGACATTGTTAATTGATGTTGTTGTATTTTGTCTTCGATATTGTCTGCCTATCTTTTTCTGGATCTGCCTCATATTATTTCACCTTCTCCTCTTTCTGTATATGCCTTGAAGTAACATCAACTGTATTGTTTAGCGAATTTACAGGTGATAAGGTGAAGAATTGAAAGTGATATATCTGAGTTTTTTTTTAACGGAAGAGTAAAGTTGGAGAGTGTGTTGGAGAAATAGAGAGGAACTTATTGCTAGGGAGAAAGCAATGTTCTATGTAGTGATAATGTGTTGCTGTAAAATTTGGCCAAAATAAAGGCCGAATGCTCCCTAGAGGTGACAAAAGCAACAGAAAGCAAAGAGATTCTGAATCCAATTGAAAATTCCTTCCAATCAAAGTACTGTTCACTAGTCTACCAGTCTACAATTGATCTCCTCTGTTGATAAAGCCTTAAGGACTTTCCTTCCTCAGATTTTTTTTTACTTCAAAGCCAGCAGACTGAATTGCAGATACAGAGAACTGACACTGTGCCAGGTGGGTTTCAGTTGCTCTGCTCTGTTTTCAGCTTAGTACATTTCTGCTCTAGTTAGCTCAGGCACAGCAGCCATCACATTGTAGTCCCCCAAAGCACCAGCCAATGAACCGCAATAAACAACACTGTGAGCCATTACAGTGGAGAGTACTTGGAACTTTGGCTAATTAGGACTTCTGCCAGCCAGGTGAATGTGCTGCATCAAATGGCCAGTGATTTAGCCAAAGGATATATTTTCCTCTTGCCAAACATCTAAACAAGGCAAAGTGAAATATGTATATCAGCTCACACTGAAATGTTTGATGCCCAAAAATCGATCCCCAACTTCTAAAACTTATAACAAGAAAACCAAACTTTGTGGAGGCCAACGCAATGGCGTAATAAATAGAAACATGGTATATTTAAATTTTCATCTATGGCACATCACATCTATTGTTTTATTGTGCTCTTTCCTCCACAAACATTGGGTCCTTTCAGTGCTAAATTCAGCAGACTAAGTCAACTCAGGCTGCAACTGCCATTGCCAGACCCAGCTTTACTCAGAATGAAAAAAATATTTTGAAATAAGATGTGAAAACTAATTGTATTAGTTATTAATCTGATTGTGTGCTATCAAGTCATTGTCAACTCTTAAGCTATATAGATTTTCCCACCCACAATAATCTGACCTATTGTGGTCTTTTGTCTACCAATAGTGCACCCATCATCACTGTAAACGAGTTGTTCCACTTTGTTGCTGGTTGTCCTTTTCTCTTTTCTTCCACATTTCCCAGTATTAGAATCTTCTCTAGAGAGCTAAGCCTTTGCATAATGTCTCTGAAGCAGGATAATTTGAGTCTGTTCATTTGTGCCTCAAGCGAGAACTCTGGGTTGATTTGTTCAATGAGCCATTTGTTTGTTTTCTTGGTATTCTGTCCATATTATTCACATGAGTCTTCTTCAATGCCAAAGTCCAAAAGCTTTTTGATTTATTAAAACTAGTTATTTCTTTAAAATGGCAAATCGTACTGCAGTAAAAATAAATTAATGAAGAAATATTTCCATATTCACTACTCTGTTACTGGATTGTGCTGAATGGACCTCGAGCTCATCAGGATTGGGGGTAATTTATCTTACTTTTCATGCATTTTTATTTCAGGAATAAAATGATAGGGTGTGCAGATCATGGAGATTGGTTTCATATACAAGTGTCTACATATTTTATAAATCCCTTGCCAACCAAAGAATATGAGAAAAAAAGTTTTTGCTTCACTTTCTGTCTGGCATGGAGCAACAGGAAGTGTGGATGATAAAAACATCAGAAAAGCCTCTGGGTAGACTAATGTGCAGATTTTCATAATAAAACCAGGGGTGGGTTCCTCCTGGTTTGGACTGGTTCGCCCAAACCGGTAGCAACCTGCTGGTGATGTCACGATGATGTCACCAAACCAGATCGGTCGTGCCAGTCCATGGGCACCATCTTTTTTCTGAATTTTTTTTTAATTTTTTTCAAAAAAAATTTCTTCTGCACAGAAGCTGAGTTTCCGGCACCCCACAGGTGTCACCATTTTGTTTTTGGCATTTGGGTTTTTTTTTTGAATTTTTAAGGGTTTTTTTGCACTGCGCAGGAAGAAGTGAACCGTCAGCGAGGTAAGTTGGAACCCACCCCTGAATAAAACTAAGTTAAGTAGCTGGTGATAGAAGCAATTTTTGAAAAGAAACATTTTATTCTGTATCAGATAACTCCTTGACTAGAATAATAATCTAGTTTGGTGTCTCCTACATCCTGGCTTCTACTATCTCTGAGATGATTAACTGAGATCTGCATTATACATCTGAATTTAATATGCCATTATATTTGTTCATGTTAAACTAATGGATCGTGTTGTTCTGTTATACTGTATGTAAGTTTTATTCTCACTTTGTGGTGCTCCTATATAATAATAATAAAAAGACTGGATTGAGAGCCAGCCTGGAGTGAGTCTCTCTTTGAGTTTATACAATAAATCAGTACAGTTAACATAAGAGTGAGTGACTAAGGAAATAAATCTGAGAGAGGCTAGCATGCCATGTTCCTGAATTTGACTTTTCTTGCAATGGGGAAGTTGTTTTGCCTGTTGCTATGGTCAGCTGGGATCAATGCACCATCCCAGATTATTACTGTGCCATAGTTTTGGACAGGTAGAGTTCTCTGAAACCATAACTGTCTCATCCAAATTGGAACATTTTGCAGATGTGAAACTTCGGTTTTTATTCTAATTGTTGCTGAGGGATAGGGGGAAAAAACCCAAAATGGTTAACTTTTTTCCTGACATTAGCCATTCAGCCATTTCCAATTTGTTTGGTGCATAATCAAACCCCATATAACTCCAAAGATAAAACTTTGTGCAAGAAACAATTTTTGACTAGGGAGTAGGTGTAATTATTGATTGGGAAGCAGGCTGACCATCTGTTCTACTTTGTACCAGATAATCCAGTATCTGAAGCAGGAGGCATAGCTTCAAGTAATTTGATCAGGTAAACAAGTACCGGTAATACATTTGTAATTTTATCCACATGGTGATCTATATTGCATTTTGATTTTAGTTATCAACATTATTTCTAATTTTGCATCTACCTTTAAAAAATAGCCTGCAAATTTTAGGCAAAAGTTTATCTTTATTTTGGTGATATACTTTCTTTTTCTCTCTTTCTCTTGAGAGTCAATGTATAATACATATGAGCTCAAATGCACTTATGCCAAACATTCTGCTGAATGACAATTATGAGTATTCAAAGCTCCATCGACTGCACCTGCTTCTTTGCTTGGCTCATGGAGTCCCTTTTTCTCCAACATCAAAAATTGACAGTGGTACATTGTACTGCCAATTTTTAAAATTTCTGTCAAACAATCTCTATAAGATATTGCAGGGCTAGGCAATATAAATCCATTGCTGCCCTCAGCTTCAACTTTCTATCCTTTGAAACTTCAAGATTGCATGATTAAATTTCTATATCAAAATGGCAGTTGTTCAGTGACACAATGTTTTCATTTGTTTTTTTTTTAAAGGAAGGAAGGAATGCGCTGAGTCTCTGTAGCAAAACACATCCATGTTCCTCATTAAAATCCTACCTCACAGCTCCCAAAGTGAAATGACATTTTTTAAAATCTTTGCCCATCCTCTTACCTCACCTCATAGCACTTAGCACTTAGACTTATATACCGCTTCATAGTGCTTTACAGCCCTCTCTAAGCGGTTTACAGAGTTCAGCATATTGCCCCAAACAATCTGGGTCCTCATTTTACCGACCTCAGAAGGATGGAAGGATGAGTCAACCTGAGCCGGTGAGATTTGAACAGCTGAACTGCTGAACTGCAGTGCTGCACTTTAACCACTGTGCCACCTCGGCTCTTAAAGTCATGGGACATGATGTTTACTTTTCTCAGAGGCCATATTAATAAAGTCACTGGAGTAGATCAACAGGGACTGGTGCCGCCAGAATCTCCACCTCCACAAGAGATTTGATTTTTCTTGCGAGTCTAAAAACCTGAAAAGTAAGAAACAAAATATTTCAGAATGCAAATGATATAATCCTTTATAACTGGGAAAAAAATCAGGTATTTTTATCAAAAACTTCACCTGAAATAAAGAAAATGGCATTGCTGTTTGACTCACCCTCGTTGAGCTAAGCTCAACTGTATTTTTATCTTATAACAATGGAATGGGATAGAATGGGATGGAATGAAACAACCAAGTATATAATTCATTGAAATATGAGGCAATTCTGTTAAATATAGAACTATATGTCTTTGTGATTAACATATATAATGTCATATTGGTTTAAACATTCCTGTCAAAAGACACACAGAGAACTGTGTGCTAAACTAAATTTTGTGTCCTATATTAAATCAGCTTTACAATTTCTTGATACTTAAGTAAGTTCACTGTTTGAAAAATAACTTCATTAAATTATCTTCATAGCTGAAAAGAATGAATATATACCACGCAGAAGATCCATGAGAAAGTGAAATCATACGAAATTAAACATAATGTATCTATATGTGTGGCACTTTTGAAATAACAACAAAAAGATTATTAAATGGGAATTTGCTATAATATTTTATTCCAAGAAAGGAAAATAAAAATTAATAATTACTCAACACAGTTTTATGTTTTCTAAAAAGCAATTGAATTTTACAGAATCAATTTTCTCATGTTATAACAGCAGCAAATAAATTTTATTATATCAAAATATATACTGTATATTTATTTTTGCAGGAGAAAATATAGTTGCAACCCCAAAGTATTCCAGAATAAGTCTTTTCTACACTACAGAAAAGACTCAAGCCTATTAAATCACCTGATTTACGCATCACACTAAGTCATAGCTGCTCAATGATGATTTGTTGAATGAACCACAGTTGTTCCTTTGAACAATATATTTGCAATATATATGCAAATATATATATGCAAATTAGACTTTGCAGAAGTAGTAGGGTCAATATCAGTGCTATGTCTAGGGTAGATATAATGGCTGAGATGTGAGCAGCAAATGTAGTTTTATTATGACAGCTCAGTGCCTCTAATAATATTTTTTTAAAATAATATTGGAAATAGAAAGATGGACAGACTAATATGTTCTATTCTCATTTGGTCATCACCTTGGTATGTACCAAATAATGGTAAAGAAATAAATTGGATTTTTTTCCTAACTTTTTTTGCAGAGATTGTAGCTCATGTTCTGAGATGTAAAACTATCTCCATAAAAGACTTCTGGGGGGGACAATGTGGGAGGAAAAGAAAAGAACATCACCTACCGTATTTTTCTGAGTATAAGACGCACCTTTTTACTCCCAAAGAGGGTCAAAAACTGGGTGCGTCTTATACACCGAATGCTGCATCACACATACTTGGGGAGGGGGGAGGGAGTTGGCACGATGATGGTAATAATGGCAATGGTGGCAATGGGTGGTAACAGACAGCTGATTGGCGTATTTCAGGAGATTGATCCAACCGTCAATCAGAAAGGTGAAAGGGGTCTGTGGAACCGTTAGCTGAGGACCGAGGACCCCTGCCACACCGTTCCACCTTGTCAGCAGACCTGCTCCTGAATGCTGCCAGGACCTTGCCTTAGCCGCCGCCTAAGCCACCCCACTGCCCCTCACCTGCCTGAGGAAGAGCTGCCGCTGCCACCGTTGCTGCCTGAAGCAAGCCCTCCCCACCGCTGCTGCCTGAAAAACACCACTGCCCTTCCTGCACAAAGCCTGCTCCCAGACCACCTGAGGAGCCGCTGCTGCCATTGCTGCCCTAGTAAGCCACCTGGCAGGGTAGGAAGGAAGGAGGAAAGACACGCAGGCGACAGGACGATAGAGTCAGCAGCAGTACGACCATGTGCACACTCCTTTGGATTACCAGTATATATCTGCACTTGGGTGACTAGGAAGGAAGGAAACTGTTTTCTTTGCCTGCATCCTTGGGTTTTGTTTTCTCTGGTGAAGCTGCCATTTTGATCGCTTCTGCTCCACCAATTCCAATAGGCGAGAGAAGTACTGTAATTTCACTATCTCCCCCTTTGATCTTCCTTTCCCGAATCTCCGGTGATCATCTTTATGGTCTTTGTAAATAGAGCTGGGATGTTCAAAGAGCAAAGTGGCCACAGTTAGAGGAGGATTAGCTCAGGAATTGAAGTCCACAAGTCTTAAAGTTGCCAAGTTTGAAGACCCCTGCTCTAATCCATCCAAAATCAAGTCTCTCTCTCTCTCTCTCTCTCTCTCTCTCTCTCTCTCTCTCTCTCTCTCTCTCTCTCTCTCTCTCTCTCTCTCTCTCTGTGTGTGTGTGTGTGTGTGTGTGTGTTGTTCATTTAAGAAGATTGTGTTGTCATACTTTTTAACAGGCGGCTCTGTAGATGAAGCACGTCAGATTTGCCAGTCAAAACATACAGTACAGATAGTCAGTGCTTTTCCTTATTTATTTTTTTTACTTTTTGTGGAAAGAAAAAAAATAAGATATGGTGACTCAGCCTTAGAGATTGAAATTATTGTTTGGATTTCCCATAAAATTTGTTAAACAACGCAGGTAAATTGATACAACTCTTGTCTGCAAGTGTTTTCAGGCACATCCATAGTGCTAGTGAGAACTTTTCTGCATTAACTTACAGCTTCAGGAGAATTAAGTTTGTGGAGAACTTGAACTTTCTGATTAGACATCTCCCCCCCCCCCACCAATCCTTTGCAGTTACAATTTAGAGATTTTCAAATATATTGACAGGTAGGACTTGGTGCAGTCTAAGTGAAGGAGGGTGTGCATATTTTCCTTGCTGCAGTTACAAGATGCCAAATCTATAATAAAAACTAGATTTCCCTTCTTCATTTTTTTTCTGAATGTACTTGAGCCGCAGCTAAGGTATCCAATAGTGTAATAAAGGAGGGGGGTGAGAGATATTCTTTAAAACATCCTACATTACATAATGTAGGAGATCTGTGTTAATCTTGGCAATCCAAAATCAGCAGTCTGGTAGCACCAGAAATTAAAGCATTCTTTTCCATCTGGGGAAAAAAATGTTTTCAATATTATTTTTTTTAAGGAATTGAGAGGGTGAATGAGAATAAAGGTTAGGGGTGCAAGGGTCTTCAAACTTGGCAACTTTAAGACTTGTGGACTTCAACTCCCATTCCTGAGCTAGCATGACTGGAGGGGGGATTCTGGGAGTTGAAGTCTTAAAGTTGCAAAGTTTGAAGTTTAGGGCGGGGGCGTGTGCGTGTGCGTATGAATGTATGAACATAGTTTCAGCTAAAGTGCTCTGCATTGTTATAAAGGAAACATTATTGTTCTTTCTTGCAGAAAAATGTCAAAGCCAAAAAGTGTAAAAAGTGTACATGGTTGTAAAAAGTGTACATGGTTGTAAAAAGTATACATGGTTGTAAAAGTATTCTGCAATACTGGTATTTTATTAAATAATATATTACTACACCATTTGGTTCAGAATACTTTCTTCCTTGTTTTCCTCCTCTAAAATCTAGGTGCGTCTTATACTCCGAAAAATACGGTATGTCATTGCAAACACCTATTGAGAGGAAGGAAAGTTTGCTGATGAAGTAGTCAGGCCATCATCAGTCACTTCCAGAAACCATCTCCCACTCTGTCCCACAGCCCCCCCCCCAAATCTGGCAAACTGCTAATAAGTTGCTGCCATAGGAGGAAAAAGAAATTCATAGCGAGGAAAATATGAATTTTGAGAAATGTTCTCTCTTGTGATATTAGAGTTCAGTATTATCCAGCAAGATGATTTGAGATAAAAGGCAGTATTTTTCCCATATTACATTCATTGCTGTAGAAATGATTATTCTCTCCCTTGCTCCCCCAAATTTGGATTTGATTGTTAGATGTTATGTTCCGCATCATGCTAGTGGATATATCCATATCACATGGCGGTAACTTCAAGAAAGATTCTATTATTGTTAATGGTTCACTTAACAAATGAAACCACAAACCAGACAGCTGATTATTTTAGGATTCAGTGTACTGCACACCACCCACTCTCCCCTTTCTGGGTTGAGTAAATCACAGTAAAGTTAAATAATGAAATCAATGTCATGTTCCTAAAAATTTTATTGCATCTGTTTCTTAACATGTAACTGTAATAAATAGGCTTCTGGTATGAGCTAGTATTTTCCATTTACAAAACTCCATTGAATGTTCTCTTAATGGAATGCAGGATATCTTAGTGCAGCGGTCTTCAAACTTGGCAACTTTAAGACTTGTGGACTTCAACTCCTAGAATTCTCCAGCCAGCATAGCTAGTATGGTATGAGCTAGTATGGTTTAGTTGTCTTGTCAATGATCCCCCAAATTCTTGTTTTCCAACTTTGGTTGATACTTTTTTTTTTGGAATTCCTTGTCAAGAGATTTCAGACTGATCACTTTAAATACTAGGGAAGCACAAAAAAAATGTCTAAATATGTGGTAAAATTTGCTTGGTAAGGAAATAAAAGTCATCATGTTTCGGTAATCTCCAAAGCTTTCCTTTAGCACTTGCTTTCTGCTCTGGCAATTTGAAAAGAAAAAGCAACATGATGGCACAGCAAGAATCTATTTGGACTTTAAAATGTTCATCTTATTCTGGATGCAAAATGTGTCGCCACACTGAGCAATTTTCTTTAATGTGCTTACTTCAACACATTTTTTAAAGACTGATGCTTGTGTAGAAATTCACATCCTGAATAAATATAGCATTGTCTTCAAAGCCTGCTGTGTAAACCACTCAGCATTACCTGAACTCATAGCAACTCTGTAAGCTTCAAAACAACAAAAACCTGTAGTTCATGAAAAGACCTGAATGCTGATCTTAAAAAGATTATATTGAAGGAATCGAAGTAGTTGGGTTTTGTACAATGTTGTGAGCCAGAAATTTTGATTCTACCAGTGGTTTTATTTTTATTTTATTTACTATAATTTACCACTGTGGTTTAATGTATCCAGAAATAGCATAAATAGGAAGGAATCTTTAGAATATGCAGTAGAACATTTTATATCCATAAAACCAATACATATTGAAAACTAGTAAAGCTGTCAAATTGAGCCATTCTCTCTTATTCTTTTTCCCTTTGTGTGTATGTTTTCTATATCTGTATATCTACATATCTACAGTACAGTATATAGTCACATCTATGTCAACACCTACCTACCCAGAAGTAGGTAGACAGAAACCAAGAGACTCATGAATCTAAGACATGCCTGCTCATTTATACCTCAGGGACAAGCAATCTTTCATTGCTTAGAATTACTCTTGCTCCATCTCATTTTTGGTCCCCTGGGATCATATGGGTAGAATATCCCATGTAGATAGGAAAAGCGGCTGTGTTCTTTTTGTAGTCAAAAATTGTTGTTTCAAATGGACTGAACCTATTCAAAGTTTAACGTGGGGGGTTGGATTCAGGGGTGGGTTCCGACTTACCTTGCTGCCGGTTTGCTTCCTCATGTGCCATGTAGGCACATGCGTGAAGCGCATGCACACGCATGTGCAGTGCTAAAAATGCAGCTTCTGTGCATGGGCAGAAGCAAAAAACAGCTTCTGCGCATGTGTAGAAGTGAAAAACAAGATGGTGGCACCTACAGCACCAACGAGAGAGCCAGTTCAGGGGCATGTCCAGCCGGCCATTGCTGCCGGTTTGGCCAGCAGGGGGAAATTCCCACTATCGGTTCTATAAAACCGATCCAAACCGGCAGGAACCCACCTCTGGTTGGACTAGATTACCTACATGGTTCCTTCCAACTCTGCTAATGTTAAACTGTTAAACCCCACTCTGTACCCCCAGATGTTGGTATATCTATTTAGAAGCAAGCTGTTGTGACCCAGCACCGCAACCCCCCAGAAACACACACACACAGTCGTTGGGAGGCAAACAAAAAGGTTCCTTTTACTAATAAAGTTTCTTAGTAAAACTCAGAGGGTTTAGAAGTCCAAAACAACACAAACGGAAAGTCTTCAGGAATAAGGTTCTTTGGGTTACGTGAGGGTTAAATAGCACACAGACAAAAGTTCAAAGCAAGACTCATTAATTCTTATCTGAACAACTTGGCTGGCTTCCCAGAATAAAGCTGGCAGAAGCTGGTGATAAGATTCCCAAACAGACGTAGAAACGAAACTCTGGATATGCTGCGGTCAGTGAATGGTTGTTCTCAGCAATGAGCACTAATTACCATGGCCTAATATAGCCACTGAAGGGCGTGGCCCAATTAGCCCTCACTGCTTCCTCCTATTGGACCGACGCTTACTCAGCCAGTCCTGTCTTCTGGCTGCTCTGCGTGCTCTGGCATTCAGCATGAGTTCTTCATCTCCTGATGAAGAACTCTGCTGCGCAGGTGCAGAAGGTCCTGGGAGATCGTCCTGCTCTGGCACCGAGTCCTCATCACCAGCCGTCTCTGGTGCCAGGCACATAGGCTGGTACTGCTGCACCATGAGCGGCTCCGCGTCCTCCGGATCCTCCAGACTCGGCGCCGGACGCGGCCAAGGCACAACACTATCCCTCACCGCAGGGCCCTTCCCCCGGGTCTGTCGGTCCGGATGCGGCCGGGACGGGAATTGAGCGTGGAAGGCCCGGACCAGATCCGGAGCATGCACGGCGGTCGCATCCTCCCATGTGAAGTCTTCAGGGCCGTACCCCTTCCACTCAATGAGGTACTGGAACCGGCCCTTCATCCAGCGGGAATCCCGAATACTGGCAACTTCGTATTCGGGTGGGTCAGCGGGAGTGCGGATCACAGGCTGAGGCGGAGCGGGAGGGCGGAGCGGACAGGCAGGACGTTCGGGAACAAGGAGGGACCGATGGAAGACGGGGTGGATCCTGAGAGAGCGGGGCAACGTCAACCGGTAGGCCACGGGGTTAATGACCGCTTCCACCGGGAACGGACCCAAGAAGCGGTGGTCAAGCTTGCGAGCCGGTCGGTCGGAGGGGAGATGCTTCGTGGACAGCCAGACACGATCCCCGACCGCCAGAGGTGGAGTTGCTCGCCGGGAGCGGTCCGCGACCCTCTTGTAATCTTCCTTGGCTTTATTCAACGAGCGTTTGACCAGTTGGTGAACGGCCTGGAGCTCGGACAGGAATTCCTCTGCCACAGGAACAGGAGAGTCTAGGAGCGTGAGCGGGAAGAAACGGGGGTGGTAACCAAAGTTGGCGAGGAACGGAGAGGCGTGCGTGGAGGTGTGCTGAGAGTTGTTAAAAGCAAACTCGGCCACGGCAAGGTATTCCGCCCAGTTGTCCTGCTGCTGGTTGACAAAACAGCGCAGGTACTGTTCAAGGATGCCGATGACTTTTTCAGTGCCCCCGTCAGTCTCCGGATGATGCGCTGACGAGAGGCAGACTTGGACCTCCAGGGCCGCCATCAGACCCTTCCAGAACTGGGCCGTGAACTGGGCTCCCCGATCCGACACGACCCGATCCGGCAGACCATGCAGGCGGAAAACATGCTGGATAAACATGCGGGCCGTGGCACGAGCTGTCGGCAACCCGCGACAGGGGATGAAATGTGCCATTTTGGTCAGCATATCGACCACTACGAACACGGTCGTGAAGCCGGCGGACGGGGGCAAGTCCATGAGGAAGTCCATAGAGACGGCCCCCCAGGGTCTCTCAGGCGTCGGCAAGGGCTGCAGCAGGCCCGGCGGTGCTCCAGGGGCGTACTTGGCCTGGCGACAGCGAACACAAGACGTCACATAGGCCTGGACGTCATCACGGAGTCGGGGCCACCAAAAAGTCCGAGCCACCAGGTTCAGAGTCTTGAAAAGGCCGAAGTGGCCAGCCGCAGGGCTGTCGTGGCACTGCTGCAGGATCAGGCCACGGAGCGGACCGGCAGGAACGTAGAGCAGGTCCCGGAAACGGAGGAGGTCGTCCGAAAACGTCCAAGGGGACTCAGGCCCTATCTCCTGCCTCCGTTGTGCCGCGTAGGCGTCGTGTCGCTGCGCCTCCCGGATCTGTCCTCGGAGGTCCACGGGATCCTGGGTAGCTGCAAAGGACTCGACAGGCAGGACCGTCCGGGGTGGCAGCGGTTCCTGGGCTTGGGCGTATTCCGGCTTGCGGGACAGCGCGTCCGCCTGCTGATTCCGGCCACTCGGGATGTACGTAATGCGAAAATTGAAGCGGGAGAAAAAGAACGACCAGCGTATCTGGCGCTGGTTGAGCTTCCTGGCCGTCTGCAAGAACTCCAGGTTCTTATGGTCTGTGCGCACCTCCACTTGATGACGAGCCCCCTCGAGGTGGTGCCGCCAGGTCTCGAAAGCCGCCTTGATGGCCAGCAACTCCTTCTCCCAGATCGTATAATTGCGCTCCGACGAGGTTAATTTCCGGGAATAATAAGCGCAAGGGAAGAGATGGCCGCCATCTTCCCGGGTCTGGAGCAAGACGGCGCCCACGGCAATGTCGGACGCGTCCGCCTCCACAACAAAAGGGCGGTGAGGGTCTGGGTGCTTGAGGATCGGCTCCTGCATGAAGGCATCCGTGAGGATCTTGAACGCCTCCTGTTCGGAATCGCCCCACCGGAAAGGGACTTGTTTCTGCAGGAGTCGAGTGAGAGGCGCGGTCAGAGTGGCGAACCCCGGGATGAAGGTCCTATAATAATTTGCGAACCCCAGGAGTCGCTGAACGTCCTTCACCCGGCGCGGGGGTTGCCAGGTTTTCAGGGCCTCGACCTTGCCCCGGTCCATGGCGATGCCTTCTGGCGAAATCCGATGGCACAGGAAATCCACAGTCGTCTGAAAAAACTGGCATTTCTCTAATTTCGCGTATAGCTGGTGGTCTCTCAACCGCTGCAGGACTTGACGGATATGTTGGATGTGGCTGCTCCGGGACGTAGAATAAATCATAATATCGTCCAGGTACACGACAACGAACTGGTCCAGCAAATCTCTAAAGATGTCGTTCATGAAATGCTGGAACACAGCCGGAGCGTTGGTCAAGCCGAACGGCATGACCGTATACTCAAAATGACCGTAGCGGGTTCCGAACGCCGTCTTCCACTCGTCCCCCTCACGAACACGCACCAAATTGTAAGCGCCACGTAAGTCCAATTTGGTGAAGATGGTCGCCGAGCGGAGGCGTTCCATCAACTCCGGGATGAGGGGCAACGGGTACCGGTTACGCACTGTGATGGCATTCAACTTGCGATAATCGCAGCACAGGCGCAAGTCCCCGGTTTTCTTCTTGACGAAGAGGACGGGGGCAGACAAGGGCGATGAGGAGGGTCGGATGAAACCCCTGGCCAGGTTTTTATCGATAAAGTCCCGCAGTGCGGCCAGTTCGGGTTCTGACATGGAATAGAGGCGGCCCACAGGGAGCGGAGCGTTGGGAATCAGATCCACAGGGCAATCGTAGGGCCGGTGCGGGGGCAACTGGTCCGCCTCCTTTTCGCTAAACACATCAGCGAAGTCTGCAAACTCAGCTGGGAGTGAAATGTCCGGAGGGTCAGGTACCGCGCCCGCACAAACCTGGCGCGTATGGTCCACACACTGGAGACTCGGGAAGGCAATGAAGTTCTGGGACCATACAACCTGAGGGTCGTGGGTGCGCAGCCACGCCAGTCCGAGAACCAAAGGGAAATGGAGTCCCGACGTCACGTAAAACTGGATGGCCTCCTCGTGCCGTCCAATGCAAAGGCGCACCGGCTGCGTGATGGCCTTAATCGGACCGGACAGCAACACCCGGCCATCGATTGTTTCCACCCTCATCGGCGGGTCCACGGGGCACAGGGGAACGGCAAGATGCTGGGCGAACGCCTCGTCAATGAAATTGGTGGTTGCCCCGGAGTCCACCAAAGCGTGTGCGGAGACGCCGCGGTCCCGGTGGTCAATAAAGACCTTGGTGTCCAAGAGCAGATGCCGCGGAGGACCGGGATCCACGTCAGCTGAGCCGGAGTCCTTCGGTGTGCATGCCCGACCCAGCGTCTCCGCTAGGCCGGGCGCTGGCCGTTTCCCGACGGCGATGGCTGGGACGGTGGAGCAGGACCAGAAGCGGTGGGCCCCCGACCCTTCCTAGGGCACGAGCGAGCGAAATGGCCCGGGTCGCCGCAATACAAACACAACCCCCCTGCCCTGCGTCTGTCCTTTTCCGCGCCGGTCAAGTGGGGCCGAACAGCGCCAAGGTCCATAGGCTCGTCACGGGGAGCCGGGGCCGACGGAAGTCCACGGGGAACAGGAGGTGCCTGAGCAGCGCGACGTGGAGCCAGAACAGCGGGGACGTCAGGTGGCGCGAGAGGCGCCGAAGCAGCACGGCGTGCGTTCCTCGCTTGCAACCGGGCATCAATTTGCAAGCAGAGCCGCACCAGTTCTTGGGTGGTTGCAGGAATGTCCACGCGTGCCAGCTCATCCTGGATGCTGTCTGCCAAGCCCTCCTGGAAGGCATCCAACAACGCTGCCTCATTCCAGGCCGAGTCTTGGCTGAGGAGACGGAACTCACTGATGTATTCCCTGAGTGGTCTCCGGCCTTGCCTCAGCTGCCTTAATTGCCTGCACGCTGTCTGGGCCTTAATTGGATCCGCGAACATCTCCTCCAAATGAGTGCAGAAACGCCCAAAGTCCTGGAGGAGGGGACTGTTCTGGACCAGTAGAGGGGTGGCCCAACGTGCTGCATTTCCAGACAGCAGGCTAATTACAAACCCCACCTTGTCCCGGTCGTGGGGGAAATCCTCTGGCCTCAGAGACATGAACAACTGGCACTGGCCCAGGAACGCCGGGAACATAGCCTCGTCACCATGGAACTTATCCGGCATGGCTATCGGGCAGCGTGTCCGTTGGGCTGGGGCCAACGCAGGAGCAGCTGCCAACTGATTTTGCTGCCTTGTTAACTGAGCGTTCATGATTGCCAGCTGCTGCCGAAGTTGAGCATTCTCGTCCTGAAGCTGCTCCATGATGCAATCTGGGCTTGTGTGTGGTCAGTTTGGGCTGAGAACAAACTGTTGTGACCCAGCACCGCAACCCCCCAGAAACACACACACACAGTCGTTGGGAGGCAAACAAAAAGGTTCCTTTTACTAATAAAGTTTCTTAGTAAAACTCAGAGGGTTTAGAAGTCCAAAACAACACAAACGGAAAGTCTTCAGGAATAAGGTTCTTTGGGTTACGTGAGGGTTAAATAGCACACAGACAAAAGTTCAAAGCAAGACTCATTAATTCTTATCTGAACAACTTGGCTGGCTTCCCAGAATAAAGCTGGCAGAAGCTGGTGATAAGATTCCCAAACAGACGTAGAAACGAAACTCTGGATATGCTGCGGTCAGTGAATGGTTGTTCTCAGCAATGAGCACTAATTACCATGGCCTAATATAGCCACTGAAGGGCGTGGCCCAATTAGCCCTCACTGCTTCCTCCTATTGGACCGACGCTTACTCAGCCAGTCCTGTCTTCTGGCTGCTCTGCGTGCTCTGGCATTCAGCATGAGTTCTTCATCTCCTGATGAAGAACTCTGCTGCGCAGGTGCAGAAGGTCCTGGGAGATCGTCCTGCTCTGGCACCGAGTCCTCATCACCAGCCGTCTCTGGTGCCAGGCACATAGGCTGGTACTGCTGCACCATGAGCGGCTCCGCGTCCTCCGGATCCTCCAGACTCGGCGCCGGACGCGGCCAAGGCACAACACAAGCTTAGTTTTTTTTAATGAAACTTAATCCTTTTCATATTAATTGCAGTTTAAACAAGATATGATTTGATTCCGTTTTGCAAACTGATGGTTTTCAGATGTTTTCTGAAATAGCTACCAGAGTTTCCAGCTAGCATAGAAATTCTGAGGGTTGAAGCCCAACACATCAGCAAGGCACCTAACTGTAGAAGTCTGATCTAAGATATTTATATCAAGTGATCTATTGATGGAATTACATAAGGCGTCTCTGTATGATATATTATATATAGCATTGCCAAAAAAGCATTAAGAGTTGTTAATCTAATTTTGCGAAGCTTCTTCTCTGGTAACATTGTACTGCTAACTAAGGCATACAAAACCTTTGCCAGACCAATTCTCGAATACAACTCGCCTGCCTGGAATCCACACTGTATATCAGACATTAATACAATTGAGCGGGTCCAGAGGTATTTCACAAGAAGAGGACTCCACTCCTCTGCTCACAATACAATCCCTTATACCACCAGGCTCGAAATTTGGGCTTGGACAACCTAGAACTACGCCGCCTATGATCTGACCTAAGCATAGTTCACAAAAATGTCTGCCACAATGTCCTACCTGTCAATGACTACTTCAGCTTCAACCTCAATAATACTTGGGCAAACAATAAATACAAACTCAAGGTAAACTGCTTCAAACTCGATTGCAGAAAATACGACTTCAGCAACAGAGTGGTCAATGCCTGGAATGCTCTGCTTGACTCTGTTGTTACATCCCCAAACCCCCACACTTCAACTTTAAATTGTCCACCGTGGACTTCACCCCGTTCCTAAGAGATCCATAAAGGGGGTGTACATAAGCACACCAGCGTCCCTACCATATCTGACCTACTGTCCCCATTTATTTGTAATCATTTCCTATGTTCATGTCCATGTTTATACTTATACCTGTTATCTTGTACATGTTTGACAAATAAATAATAAAAAAAATAAAAAAAATAAAAAAAAATAAATGAAATAAAATAAAATAAAATATAAAATATAAAATATAATATAATAATAAAATAAAATAAAATAATGAAATAAATAATAAAATAAAATAAAATAAAATAAAATAAATAAAATAATAAAATAAAATAAAATAAAATAAAATAATAAAATAAAATAAAATAAAATAAAATAAAATAAAATAAATTAAATTAAATTAAATTAAATTAAATTAAATTAAATTAAATTAAATTAAATTAAATTAAATTAAATTAAATTAAATTAAATTAAATTAAATTAAATTAAATTAAATTAAATAAATATTCATTAAAGAAATAACTAGGGCAGGGAAAAAAAGCACATTTCCATTAGAAAGCATAAAAAACTGTTCTCAGAGACAAAGTAACTCTTTTTGTCTCTCCTTCCCATTCTGTAAGCATCTCAGACAATCAAAAGAAAGTTTCAAATTACTTCACATTCTGTGAGAAACTTCTTGCTGTTGGAAAACATTTTTTCCTTTTGTCCTTATTTTAAGTACTTTCTGCCTGACAGGCTTCACAAATGTGTCTCTTCTGATTCTTATCATTTTCTCATTCTTCTATTTGCAATTTTCAGGAAGATGAAGACCCCAAAAGACTACATGTTGTGATACAAATGCATAGCAGAACCTGAATAGAGCTGAGGGAAGTGTTTCTCAATCTTGCCAACTTTAAGGTGCGTGGACTTCAATTCAATTCCCAGAATTCCTCAACCAGCCATGTTGAAGACCACACATCTTAAAATTGGCAAGATTGAGAAACACTGGCTGAGTGCAATCCATCCACAGTTCCCTGATGTCATAAATCCCTATTTGGATTACATGAAGTATGTTTGCTGCAGTCTGTACTCATTGAAGACAAAACTAGAGCATTTTTATGCATCACCAGCAGTTCTAGCAACAAATATTTCCAATAGAAAAATAACAGTTTTTAAAAATGGTACCCCGTTGTATTTTTTTAGTTTTAAATTATTCTTAAATATTGTTTTTTTTCTATTTGCTCATTATTTGTGTTTACTTCACTTTCCTTGTTTTGTGACCTTTTCTTTGAGAAAAGAGCTTTGAGTGCAGCATTAGGCTGGCATGTGAATAAATAAATATGAATTAAATCAGTAATACATTTAAAACCTCAAATTGCCCCAGCATAGATTTGTGTCATTGTAAGGCAAGATAATAAAAATGGTAGCTTGGTTTATTAACATGGATTTAAAAAAACATAGAAGTACAAATTCTACAGACATATACCCCAAAAGAAAAAGAGAAAGCATTCCAAAACCCTGCCCCTGACCACATACTGTATATGAAACAGTCACGTTCATACTTTCCATAAACTGAACACTCCACCCAGTCAATCAATGAGGCAGCACAAAAAGCAGCATTCTATTGACGCAACAATATTTATTTATTTATTTATTTATTTATTTATTTATTTATTTATTTATTTATTTATTTATTTATTTATTTATTTATTTATTTATTTATTTATTTATTTATTTATTGTTCAATCTTATAGGCCTCCCAACTCCCAAGGGCCTCTGAGCGGCGTACAACATAAAAAATGAACAATCAATTAAAACAATAATAGAAAAGGTTAAAAATACATATAAAAATTAAAAACATTTGCCATCATTCATACACAGGGGTGACCACATATATTCTCATTGGTCTCTATCCCCACGCCTGCCGGAAGAGCCAGGTTTTAACGGCTTTATGGAAGGCCAGCAAGGTGGGGATAGTCCAGATCTCCAGCGGTAGTTGGTTCCACAGAGACGGAGCTGCCACAGAGAAGGCTCTCCCCTGAGGACCCGCCAACCGGCATTGCTTGGCTGACGGGACCTGGAGGAGACCAACTCTGTGGGCCCTAACCGGTCATAGGGAGGTATGTGGCAGGATGCGGTCCCGAAGGACCTATTTCCTGTTACTCTATCCTGCTGAATTTTATTTTACAGAGAGGAAAATATGAGGCACTCTGAATTATGAAAATGACATGATATTCCTCATTATAACAACAATTGGCCTTAACATGGCACTTCGTGTCACCACTTAGCCATCTCTGGCAGTTGCAAAAGCTCAAAAAAGATCCAGGCAGTTATGTCTACCTACTGCAAGTGTTGGATAAGGCTATGGAAGAAAGCAAAACAGCCATAGTCACTTTGCTTAATTCTAAGAGACAAGGTGGCCATGTTGCTCTTCAAAGCAACTTTAGAGAGTGATGTACACTGTCAGAAATCTGCATTTATACATTTATTAATGTGGTCCTCCATCACTCTTCTCTTTTGAGTTATTGATAACATTTCATTCTATTTATTACTAAAGTGTTTATATAATGTTTTATATACTAAAGTACTAAAATCCATTTCCTTTACAGGCAGGAGATATCCAGTATCAAACTGCATGTTATGTAGTGCATCTGGCATGGATTTTTTGTCAGTCCAAAGGCCAAAGGTGTCACAGAGAATTCCAATTGAGTCCAATGTTTTATTTGTTTACACTAATGGCAGAATCTTGACAAACTAAAGCTATAACTCTGTACCTGATAGATGTATCCTGAGAAATTCAGGGTGTGGCTAATCTGAATCTCTTAACCCCTCCCCATCTACCTTTGTCCTGCTCAGTATCTTTGGACTTCTCACTGATGGAAAGTATGCCTCCTTCCTGAGAAAGTACTGTGCTGCCAAGAATCCCATCCACTGCTTCTCCAAGTGCTCATTCCATCACACAACTTCAAATAAAAGATAGGTTGTGGAAAGATGAACAGGGCACCAATCTTTCATTCATAAATATATGATTGTTGGTCCATTTTGCATTAATAGTTGTTCTGCAGCTGCTGATGACTTCTCTAAAAATGTCTATGCTTAAGTTGCATTTTGAGAGGAATTTCCAAAACAGAGTAGTTTGGTTGAAAGACAGAATTCACATCAATCACTAACCTTTATTAGACATGTCCTTTCCCTACAGTTATATATATTACAATATACTTGACATGAACATTCCAGAGAGATCATGACTTTTAAAAAAAATCACATCACTTTTTTTTAAATATCTACTTCAATATGAAGAAGTAGTAATCTCTGCAGAGATTGACCCCATTTATATTTATTGAAAGAAAGGAGCTGTATCTGTCCTTCCATTCATGAGGAGACTGCCAAGTGTGCATCTCTTTTTAATAGGTGAATCTACAGAACTATATTAAAGGAGTAGACTTTTTTCCCCCTGCTACATTATCAGAAATGTGTATTTGGGATCATCAGATAAAGACTAGAATTAGTCCAGTACTATTATATCTTTTAAAAATTGGTTTTTTAGGATTGAACGTTATTGTAGGATTGAAGAAACATTTCATAGAAAAAGATCACTGGTCACTGATTAAAAATGAGGGAGTGAACAAAAAGTGAACACATTTATACTCTTGTGAGTATAAAGTGCCATATGGGCTTTTTAAAAGGGAAAGGTCTGCTAATGAAGCCTTTCTCAAACAAAGCCATCTGTCAATATACAAGATATGACGGTTCATAAAACAGGACATGTTTTTCTAGCAGGAATGGGCTGTATATATTCTAGCTGGGATGCAAAAAATAAATGGGAATGGCTTGGGATTATTTTGGCAATTTAAGTGGGAAAATAAGTGATATACTCACCAAATGATCGGGATGCATTAAACTCTACTTCTTAATCCAGAAAGATATTTTGGCTTTAGAATTTTAAAGCTGATAAATTGGCTGGATGACTGAGGATTAATTTACAATCTACGTATATCATAACAATCTTAGGCACACTGGAAGATCCTTTTCCTTACATTTGTGTCCAGATGGCAAAATAACTACACGGCCTGTCCTCTAAGATGGAAAAGGAATTTACTAAGGAATTTGATGACAGTAAATTTAGATTGTCTACTCCAATTAGACATGCAGTGGCACAAATACTACTTTTTTAATTAAAATATTTACTGAGAGATCTTCAGGGTTTTTTTTTAGAAATGTCAAGTTTTACCCATGAATACAGTAGTTCAAAGTTATACATTACCTGAGGATTCCTGGAAGTGATATTGTCAAAATGGAAGCTTGAGAGAAAGCAAACAAGCAGAGGGGACCCCTAATCCTAAACTGGTCCAATGATTGTCTTTTGATTTATTTTGACAATCTTAAAAAAGAATAACTTGCCCAAAACTTCCAAATATTGCATCAGTATTTTTTTTTCTTTATTGATCTGAACATCTGTATTTTCTTTCAGATTTTGAAACAGAATCCATTACCTCCCTATCTCCCTTAGGTGTCTGAAAATCATTTTACTTCCTTTACTGGTAAAACAATTCAAATGCCTTATATGCATTTTTGCATGTACATTATGTTTCTTAAATATATCAAATCAAAATAGTATCTGAATTGCAAGGGACTTTAAAGGGTGACTTTAAAGGGGGATTCCTCCCTTTAATTGTCTTGGGAATTGATAAAATTGTAGGGGAGATAAGTAAGATAAATTGCTAAGATAAGTACAATATTAGCAATTACAGTAAGGGTATTCCCAATAAGCTGCCCCCCCCTCTCCCTCCCTCCCTCCCTCCCTCCCTCCCTCTCTCTCTCTCTCACTCTCACTCTCACTCTCACTCTCACTCTCACTCTCATGTTGATATAGAGAGGGAGTGAGAGAGAGAGAGTGAGAGAGAGAGAGAGAGAGAGAGAGAGAGAGAGAGAGAGAGAGAGAGAGAGAGAGAGAGAGAGAGAGAACTCAGACAGAGACACAATATAGATGCATGCAGCGTCAAGCATGACATTTAGCAATAGCAATAGCAATAGCACTTAGACTTATATACCGCTTCATAGTGCTTTACAGCCCTCTCTAAGCGGTTTACAGAGTTCAGCATATTGCCCCCAACAATCTGGGTCCTCATTTACCGACCTCGGAAGGATGGAAGGCTGAGTCAACCTTGAGCCAGTGAGATTTGAACAGCTGAACTGCTGAACTGCAGTCCTGCACTTTAACCACTGCACCACCTCAGCTCATTTCCATGTGAGCTCAGATAATTGACAATTGGTCCCATTATTTGCTGTTTTTTGTTGTGGGCTCTACAATTTGACTCTGAGGTCCAACCTAATTATTTAGTTATTCATAATGTATTTACTTTTTATTTGATTTCTGGAGCCACTCATCTCAGCAAATGACTCTGGGTAGTTCACAATTCATAACATTCAACAGTAGCCCACAGAACAATTAACCTAAAGGCAATAATTATTTCCTATGTGCATCTGTTTGCTTTGCTTCACAGACATCTAAAGAACAGAAAAACATAATCATAATTGTTTCTAGAAATAGAAGATTACAGGCAGAAAAACTGTAAAAACTTCTCTTACCGACAAGTAATGATCCACGCAGAAGACATTGTCATGCAAATGCCAAGACTCACATACTTGTGTTGGATAGTGTGATGCAAGAGTGCAAGCCCAACATTAATATGATGATATCATTTTGAATATTTCATCATTTTAATGCTTTGGTATTATGATATTACCAACCGATCAATGAAATGTTAATATTAAAAATAATAACAGCAAAGATTTAGTGGGTTCATTTAACATTAAGACATTATGTACAAATAATACCTAATTTTGCCTTTTTAAAATGCAAACCACCCAGAGTTAACTGGAGTGAAGCTGTCTCTAAATCATATAAATATCACACCACCCCCATTTATTTATTTTTTGTCTTTTTCCCCTGCACTACTGATGTGTACATTTTACAAAACATTTGAAAAAAAATAGTTGGATGTCACACTATTTCTGACTGAGCTGAGATTCTTTCGTTATACATTTAATGTGCATATGTGTGTACACAGATTAAAAAACTACGGGAATCAGTGCTAATGTATGACTGTATGGTTTTTCAATATACAATAAATTTGTATTGTTTACCATTTAGCAAGAACTTTTATAAATACCTATTGATCAGCAAGACATTTTATTTATTTACAAGCATCAGCAGTTTTTTCTAGGCCTGGGGGCCATCACAATTTGCACAATAAAACCTGATCTCACTCTTCCCCTTTCCAAGATCACTCAACCAGTTTATGCCGCATTTCATGAAATTTTCAGCAATTTTTCTATTCAAGTTCATGAGAGCATTTATGGATGTATGTATTATATACAAACATTCAGCATTGGTGTGTTCAAAATTATTTAAAATTTCATGGCTATCACACAACAATTTGGGTGTTGAAGACTCCGTACTGGTGGGAACCATATTACGAGGGTGAGTCAAAAGGTAATGCCATTTTCTTTAGGACAGGTATAATTACCAACACAGGAACATGTAGCATACATCAAAATGAAGTTGGTCCTCTGTGGATCACATCCCTACTTCTCAACATAGTCACCGTTTCTCTCAATAGCAATGTTCCACTTTCGAATGAGAGCATGTATCCCTGCCTCGTAAAATTTTGTTGACTGTTCTTTGAGCCACTTCTTCACTGCAGTTTTCATGGGGTTTATCGGCTACGCTCACAGTTCCCACCTTTTCATCATTCAGATGACAGACCCACCTGCATACATTGCTATAATCTAAAGTATTGTCCTCAAACACATTTTGTAATCGTCTGTGAATGTTCACAGGGGTTTACCCCTCAGCAACAAGGAATTCAATCACTGATCTTTGTTTTTGACGCAACTCTAAGGGGGCAGCCATTTTGGATTTTCCTTGCGAGTCTAAAAACCTGAAAAGTAAGAAACAAAATATTTCAGAACGTAAATGATATAATCATTTATAATTGGGAAAAATTTCAGGTATTTTTATCAAAAACTTCACCTGAAATAAAGAAAATGGCATTGCTGTTTGACTCACCCTCATTGAGCTAAGCTCAACTGTATTTTTATCTTGTAACAATGGAATGGGATAGAAGGGAATGGAATGAAACAACCAAGTATATAATTCATTGAAATATGAGGCAATTATGTTAAATATAGAACTATATGTCTTTGTGATTAACATATATAATGTCATATTGGTTTAAACATTCCTGTCAAAAGACACACAGAGAACTGTGTGCTAAACTAAATTTTGTGTCCTATATTAAATCAGCTTATCAAAAACGTCACCTGAAATAAAGAAAATGGCATTACTGTTTGACTCACCCTCGGGTATTAAGCTCTGAAAGAATCCAATATTCAGATACAGATATTTAAGTAATAATTTTTGCTACTACCAATAAGGAATACCAATTGGGAAGTAGTTAAGGCATCAGACTAAAAGTATTTTCTAGTATCATTTTAGGTACAAGCCAGCTGGGAAACCAGACTCCCCATCTCAGCCCTAGAATGGAGGAAATGGCAAACCACTTCCAAAAAACTTTGAAAGAAAATGGCAGAAACTTGTCCAGGCAGACACCAGTCAATACTGACTCAAAGGCACAAAAACAAAAGAAAAGGATTTGAGGGTAAAAATAAAATGATTACTGGACAAGTAAAATCATTACTTGTACTATAGTTTTATATGGGGATCCTTATTTTATAATGAATATAAATATAAATATATCCACTTAGATTTACTCCATGGAAGCTTCTTTTGACATATGTTTGTAGTAGTTTTAAAACATGCCTTGTGTGCATGTCAGAAGCACCTTTAATTGGTTTTGTTGAATATTTACAAAGAAAAAATCTTGCTGTTGGTTCAGACCAAGGGTGGGTTCTAACTTACCTTGCTGCCGGTCTGCGTGGCTGTGCCTCGTGGGCGTGCGTGCACCGGAAAAATAAAATTTTTAAAAAGCCAAAAACAAGATAATGACACATGTGCAGTGCCAGAAACTCGGCTTCTGCGCATGCGAAAAAAATAAAAAAAATAATTTACATTTTTTTTAAAAAAAGATGGCGGCGTCCACGGACTGACACTGACAAAACTAGTTATGTGGTGTCATCATGACATCACCAGAAGGTTGCTACCAGTTTGGGTGAACCGGTTCAGACCCGGAGGAACCTACCTCTGGTTCAGACATTAAACAATACTCCGGTCTACCTAATGTCTTGATTTTTTTTTAAAAAAAGTATTTTCAATGGTTTTACAGATAATCCCCATGTGCTTTAGCTTGTGCTACTGGATTATCAATTGTTTCAATGTTCTTATGTTATTTGGGAAGGAGGTTGTCACTCTCTTTCTTTCTTTCTCTCCAAGGAGGGGGAAAACCCACCTTGATTAGTATTATTTCTCAAGCTGAATTCTCCAGATGAATTTTATTTATTTATTTGTTTGTTTGTCAAACATGTACAAGCTAGCAAGTATAGGTATAAATATATACCCAAGGAAGTAAGTACAGAAAAATGGGGACAGTAAGACAGGGAATGGAGGCATGCTGGTGCGCTTATGCACGCCTCCTTTACGGACCTCTTAAGAATGGTGTGAGGTCCACAGTAGACAGTTTGAGATTGAAGCTATGAGGGTTTGAGGCTGTAACAATGGAGTCAGGTAGAGCATTCCAGGCATTGATCACTCTGTTGCTGAAGTCGTATTTTCTGAAATTGAGTTTGGAGTGCCTTACCTTGAATTTGTATCGATTGTCTGCCCATGTATTATTGTGGTTGAAGCTGAAGAAGTCGTTGTAGCAGACGTTGCAGGTAAGACGTTGTAGCAGACAATTTTGTGTACTATGCTTAGATTGGACCGCAGGTGATGCAGTTCCAGATTGTCCAAGCTCAGAATTCCAAGCCTGGTGGCATAAGGGATTCTATTGTGAGTAGGGGAGTGGAGTACTCTTCTTGTGAAATACCTCTGAACCTGCTCAATCATGTTAATGTCTGATATACAGTGTGGATTCCAGGCGGATGAGCTGTATTCAAGAATTGGTCTGGCAAAGGTTTTGTATGCCTTAGTTAGCAGTACAATGTTACCTAAGAAGAAGCTTCACAAAATTGTGTGTGTGCTTCAGCATATAAGAGATCCCCCCCCCTCATTTTGAACAGCTTTTTCAAGATAGAAAGAAAAAAAATGAAAGGAATGAGTTTGGGGGAAAATATTTAAAATATTTGGTTAATTGGAATCTTGTATATAAAAACAACCTAAAAATCAACACCAAATTGTCCAAGTTCAGATTGCTTTTAATCTGTGGGCATAAAGGAGTTTATGAATCTTCATAGGAAATGAACAGCCTAATGTTTTAACAACTGTACTCCTCTCCTTGGGATTTGTCTCCAGGTATTGGAATATCATATTAATCTGACTGTGTTTTTGATGTGGTGAATATGTGGTGAACTTTGAATGAAGAGAGAGAAAAACAGATTTGGAGACTTATATCTGTGCCTGTTTAAAACGTATGTCAGGAGAAAATTCTGGTTCACTCCAGACTCGGTTCAAAGAAGACAAAGCAACTGCTCAGAATTCAACAGCAAAACAGGCAGTTTAGCAGTCAAAGGTGGCCACAAGTTAAAAGACAGGGACAGAATAATATTTATAGGAAAGTCTGGGGGGGGGGTTGTCTGAGAAGCATGTGGGCATGTCTGCCTGTGTGTTTGCCTCCGGGTGTGTATGTATAATGTGTCTGTGCACATGCAGGGTCCAGTAGAGAAGAAATGCAGTTTTCTCATCCTGTGAGGTATGATAAATTTTGCTCCTTTGTGTGTCCAGGTATTGGTTTTGGGGTGATGGGTCTGGGGTCAGGAGAATCATGTTGCATAGGTAAAAGATTTCTATATCTTGAGTGGATTTCGTTTGGTTATGATTGAGTTATTGATATTCGCCAATTTCCTAATGGCAGATGTGCTTAATCAATTTCAACCTATGCCTCAGTATAGACTCTGGTCTTTTGATTTATTGTTTATGGGTTCACTGACAAATCAGAAGTGTTCAGAGTGGAGTTCTCAGCATAGAGCAATTTTTCCTTTCTGTTCTTCTAGGATTTTCTATCTTTCTATTATTCTAGGATTTCCCCCAAAAGTCAATTAGTTACTTTCTAATTTATATATCTTTCGGCAGTGCTCTCTCTCTGAGGAAAGGAAATACTAAGACACACTTCTGGCAAGCAGGCTGGCTTCTTCACTGAAACAATATAGACATACACATCAGATACATAACTCCCCTTTTAGTATTGCCTTTCAGCTATGTCCTTGGGATCCTGGGTCGTGTATTAATTATAATACAGTAGACCTGAAAATATGCATCACTGAATCTTACAGTGAAACTCAACAATACATTTAATAAAAATATGTGGCTTCATCTTCTCACTTTCTTTATGTAATTACAGATACAGGAGCAATATTACTTCTTCCAGTCCATTGTGTCACCTCCACTGCTTTGGTGCCAATAGAAAAAGTAAAATAAATATCTCTGCATTAGCCAGACTTGAGAGGCTTCATGTGTGGCAAGAGTTCATAGCTTTTTTAGAATATATTGAGGGGCCTATTGGATAAGGTGACCAGATTTTATTTTTGTAAAGCGGGACACCATTGATGGGGGAGTTTCTAGGGGAGCAAGATGGGAGGGGTCCGTCTCTCTTATCCTGCAGCTTTGTGCACCCCCCCCAAACACCCCCCCTTCATCGCAGCCAGGGGTGGGGTCCTACCGGCGCAGGCTTACCTGTTCGTCGCCGCAGAGCCGAAGAAGTTGATGGCGTTCGCGGCGCGGGGCTTCCTCCGCCCGCTTTCCCCAGCCACCAGGATGCCACCATTTATGTTCTTTTGCCCTCTGCGCATGCGCAAAGCATTCTGCTTTCACAGAGGGCAAAAGAACACAAATGGCGGCGTCCCGGCGGCCGGGAAAAGCGGGCGGGGCAAGCCCTGTGCCACGAACGCCACCAGCTTCTTCGGCTCTGCAGCGACGAACAGGCAAGACCGCCGCTGCCCCTCTCACTGCCCTCCCTCCCTGCCTGGCAGGAGGAGGCAGGTGAGGCAGGAGGCAGAGGGGTGTGCAGGGCAAATTCAAATTAAAAAGTGGGGCTTTTTTGAAATGCCACGGGACACGGGACAAATTATTAAAAAGCGGGACTGTCCCGCCAAAAGCGGGACATCTGGTCACCTTACTATTGGACCATTAAGAGAAATGCTAGAGGCCACAGATCAAGGAGCACATAGAATTTAGGGAAAGAGCAGGGAGGACTAGCAGAAAAACTGAATGTGGCTTAATTGAAATGTGTGTATATATTTTCCTCTTATATAATCATTACTATTCCACCTTCTTTCACTTAAAAAGTTGACAGCAATTCTCAGAAATGTTCTGGATCTATCTCCAGACTTCAGGAGTTAGGGACTAATATGGGGCCTTCAGTTGTAAACATTTTGCTTAGCTCCAATTTAGCAAATGGAAGGGGGGAAAAAAACCTTACCCAGGTCTTCCCATAAATGGGACTGAAAATAATAATATAAAAATGTTGTATTAGGATTCTACAGTACTGCATTTTGCTCTCCATTTTGATTTCCCCAATTTGGCAAAGTTTGCTTTGGTCAGAGAACTTCTGTTATCATCAACTGCCTTTGCTGCTGTACTTGTGCTTGTGGTTGTTAAGAGGAGAGATGAGTGTTAAAAAAACATTTGCCCATTTGCTTGGACTGAAGGAAATGATGAACATTATGTTTGTGCTTCCCCATGGAAATGATGATATTTAGAGAGCTTTCAATGTAATAAAAGGAGGAGGTTAGCAATTCCCTTAATAGAACTCTAAAACCTCTAAAACCAAAAAAATAAATCCTTAAAAGAAAGAGAGAGAATTTCCTTTGCCTAATAGCTGCAGCCATACAGCTGATTTCAGAAGAAATTACAGAACAGCTGCAAGGAAGACAGCATTTCATTTCTTAGAAGAATTCATTGTTGAGTACCCAACACTTCACAATAATTGTGTTACATTTTATTGGTTTCATTTCATTTCACTATGCTCCCTTCATTCCACTAAAACTGTTATAATGCCCTCTCCTATATGAGCCTGACCATTCTGACCACTTCCATTTCAATCCATGCCTCTTTTTATGTTTTTAAGCTGCCAAGCTGTCAAAAGCTAGCAGCTGTAGGCAACAGGATAGGGCTGTCAGGACCATTCTCCATTTTTCTGAAAGGACCTTGCTGGCAAGGTCTTTAGAAGTTAAATCCATTTCATCCACACAGTAAATCAGTATTCCCCAAAATGGTGCCCTAGTTAGATAAACACCAATGTTGCCTACACACCACAAAAGGGCAAGTTGGTAAAGCTGCCCTACTGCAAATACTGAAAATCCTGCCAATGATTTACACAACAGGCTAAGTCATAATATCTTTAATAGTGGTTTATTGATAATTGTAATTATCTGAATTTGTATATTATGATAAGCCATAAGATGGGGCTTACAAATTACAGTGCTGAAGCTCATATCACACATTTATTTAGAAGTATTTATTTATTTCCAGCCTTTATTATTTTTACAAATAAGACATGGCAGCAAACATATCCAACACAGCTTCTTCCTCCTATTTTCCCCACAACAACAGTCCCTGAGGTGGGCTGGGCTAAGAGAATGTCTCTGGCCCAAAGTCACCCAGCTGGCTTTCATGGCTAAATAAACCAACCCCCATTATAATTTACTGCAATGCTAGGAACTTTAGGCACTGTTGTGAACTTTCTATTTAGCATCTGTTCAGCTACTGAATGTTTATTATTCACTTTAGCAGTATGGCTAATATATTTGCCTTTTTGGAAGAAGATCCCCTGGAACATATATTCTGCAATACATACCATAGCTTTTTTTCATTTGATTAAAATTGTGATTGATTTCTAGAGATTCTGTGTTAAGAGTAAAGAGCCTGGCTAATAAAATACTATGTGAGACTTCTAAAATTCCTGGCTTGGTGTCCATCTTCTTTCTACCCCACCATAGTGCATAGCTTTCTAGTAGGAAACCTACTGCATCTTGAAATCTTCAACTTTTTTAGCTCTTTATTTCTGTCTTTCGCATGGCTAGAACTGCATGAATACTAAAAGAGGTTCACACATGTGAAGGTGGAACTTGAGCCATGGTGGTGCAGTGGTTAGCATACAGTAACCTCTTTACTCTTATTCATGCTTGTACTATATATATATATATATATATATATATATATATATATATATATATATATATATATATATATATATATATATATATATATATATATATATATATATATATATATATATATTCAATCATGTTTTACTGTTTATACTTTGCTTATAATCATATATGCTTGACAAATAAAACAAATACAAAAAAAATAGTATTGCAGGCTAATTCTGCCGACTGCCAGAAGTTTGATCCTGACCAGCTCAAGGTAGACTTAGCCTTCCATCCTTCCAAGGTCAGTAAAATGAGGACCCAGATTGTTGGGGCAATATGTTGACTCTGCAAACTGCTTAGAGAGGGTTGTAAAGGAATATGAAGTGGTATATAAGTCTAAGTACTATTGCTATTTCTTTGGACTACTGCTGCAATCTAAAGGAAACATGACTGGGCCTAAACTAAGGTGACCAGACGTCCCGCTTTTGGCGGGACAGTCTCACTTTTTAATCATTTGTCCCGCGTCCCGCGGCGTTTCAAAAAAGTCCCGCTTTTTTTGAAAAAGGGTTTTTTTCCAGGCCCGGAGCCGGCTGCACACATCCGCCTGCCCTCCTGAAGCAGCGCTGCCGCAGTTCACTTTTGTTTCGTGGCGGGAGAAGGAAGAAAGCGGGCAGTGAGAGCGGCAGTGTCACACAGTGATTTTATGTTGCCTGTTACATGTATATGCAGGGAGATACACCTCTTCCAAGTGCAGGCCTGACCGTCTCCCCACACGGAGGGCTGCTGCCCAGCTGGCTGGCGGCGGCTTCTGCAATGGAGGCAGAATGCGGCTGTGAAGAACCCTCACCACCCGCCCTCCCAGAGCACCACAGCCACGGTTTGCTTTCTTCCTTCTCCTGCCGCTGTCCCTTTCCGGGGCAGACACAGCAGAGGCGAGCTCCGGCCATGGCAGTGGTAAGGGCTGCGATGAAGGTGGGGTGTTTGGGGGGGTGCACAAAGCTGCAGGATAAGAGAGACGGACCCCTCCCGTCTTGCTCCCCTAGAAAAACCCCCCGTCAATTGTGTCCCGTTTTAGAAATATTAAAATCTGGTCACCTTAGCCTAAACGGAGTTAGAATTCAAAACACCAGAAGATATTATGTCATCTAGTGCTTTTATAGAAACTTGTGTCCTAATAAAGTGTAGTTGTACGTATAAGAGCTGGACACAGGGCTGTCCTTGGGGAAAGTTTTAAAAAAATCAAGATGGCAGCCACATACGTGAGATTAAACCCCTGATTTTTTCCCCCATGTGTTGCAACTCACATTAAAAAGTGTGTCTTCACCTGCATGGTTGGGATTGTTATCTTAACTTCTCTGATCCTATCCCCATAGCAATCCCATTTGGCTGAGTACAAATTTCAAAGATCTTCACTAAATTTGTGGGCTCAGAAATTGGGTAGAGAACCTGTCCCAATTTCTTGAATGAAGGAACAAAATCTCTAACACACTAATATTCTTAGTAATAGTAATAGCACCATTAAAGGTTTTTTTTTTTACTGCTTTCCTTGGTACAGTATTTCAATCTGACCAATGGAATTTGGGAAGGTATTTATATAGTGGAAGATAAGACATTCACATGCATGCCCATTGGCCACCTTATAAATAAAAATACGGCACAATCAACAGATACCAGTTTCAAACCTTATTTTTCCAATGAAAGAAGAATAAAACAAAATGTTTTTCATGAAACTAAAAAATACTGGTAGATGAAAATCCAGGAGAATTTCTCTGTCCAGCATGACTTGCTCATTGTGAGACCACAATTGTTAATGACGTCCACCAACCATGGGTACTTAGTTCTTACTCTTTTAATTCAAGGTAACCAGATAAATATTCTCCCAAAACTTTCATAGTAACACTATATTTTTTTATACAGTACATGCTGCTGTTTTTTCTATTGAAGGTTTTTTTGCATCTTCCCCCAAAGAGATTTATATTCCTGTTTTATGCCTTTTATTCTGTTTTAGCAGGGTACAAACTATGGTAAATACATATAGGTAGAAAGAAAGTATAGAAAAAAAATTAGAGGAATAAAAATTAGTTGCCAGCTGCAAACTTATTTAGCTTTTAGCCATAAAAGCATTGGAGGGGGGGTGAATCTTATGTCTTGTACAGACTTAGTTTGAAGTCTAAACATCTTTAGATATTTTTTTGTTCATTCTTGGGGTAGATGAAATCACCAACAGTTGCAAATTCCCAGAGTAGATGATTAATTACTAATTATGCTTTTACATTGCTCTGCTTCCAGACTAGTTCCCAGAAAACCTAATGTCTAGAAAATGATTGCTCCAGATCTCCCTAATTCTAAATATAATACAAGATTTTTTATATTCTTTCTGGCTGCAAGAGTCTGAAAGTTAAACTGAACATTTGACAATAGGCTGTTGTATGCAACATCTTTTTTTAAACTTTAAATTACCGTATTTTTCAGACTATGATACACTTCCCCCCCCCCCGCAAAGAGGCTGAAAATTTGGGTGCATCTTATACTCCGAATGTAGCCCCGCCCACCCACTGGCCCCCATCCTTTGGCCTCTGTGCGTCCTCTTCCTGGCTGCAGAGATTGCCGCACACAATGGCTTGCATTTTTGGGCTCTGTGGCTTGCCTTTTCAGACTCCAAATGCTCCATTTGAAAGCTGTTCAAGGTTGCATGGATCGCCAAAGCACATCGCCGCTGATCATCACCTCCACGCATGTTTTCTGCCTCTGCGCATCGCATTATAGGCCTCTGCATGCCCCATTTTTGGCCTCTGTCACATCACATTTTCGGGCGGCGATCAGTGGCAATGTGCTTTGGTGATCCCCGCAGCCTTGAGTGGCTCTCAAATGGAGCATTTGGAGGCTGAAAACTCGAGGCGCAAAGCCCAAAATGGCAACCCGGAACAGCTGCTGCCTTGTCTTATCGCTTCCGCACTTTGCCTGCTTTACTCACTGGATCTCCTTCCAACAATCAGCTGTGCTTTTGAAGCTGCTTAGCAGCCCCAATGCGCTCACAACTAGCAAACTAATGTGCTGAAGCTGACCAGGCTAAGAACACTGGTAGGCTGAGGCGGACTCTTTTTTTCTTTGTTCCCCCCCCAAAAAAAACTAAAGTGCATCTTATACTCCGGTGCGTCTTATAGTCTGAAAAATACGGTAATTACAAGTGCTAGGGTAAGCCTTACTTCCATGTATGAGGATTGCAGGCTTATGTCTTTCTCCTCCATTCAATGGGAATAAAAATCAGCATACCTCAAATGCACATACCTAGCAGCTTGCTTTAATCTGTTTTTTTTACAGGTAGTCCTCAACTTACAACAGTTTGTTTAGTGATCGTTCAAAATTACGACCAAAAAACAAAGACTAATGATCCTTTTTCACACTTACGATGATTGCAGCATCCCCATGGTCATGTGATCAAAATTCAGATGCTTGTCAGCTAACTCATATTTATAATAGTTGTCATGTGCCAGGGTCATGAGATTCCCTTTTGCTGCCTTCTGACAAGCAAAGTCAAGGGGGAAGCCAGATTCACTCAACAACCGTGTTGCTAACTTAAGAAGTGGAGTGATTCACTTAACAATGGTGGCAAGAAAGTTTGTAAAATGGAGCAAAATTCACTTAACAAATGTCTCCTTTAGCAACAGAAATTTTGGGCCCAGTTAGACTTTGAAGTTTTAAAAGTATGAATTAAAACTTTGACATTTTGACATGAACCTTAAAGCTACCTACTGATTTTCCATTCTAGAATATTCCTCATAACAGTGTCAAGGTGATTCAACTTTGCCATAGGACTGGCACTGGGAAGTGTCCATAGAGGCTGTCTAGCCACAACTGTGTGATTGACGCCCCACCTTTTTATGTGCACAGTATGCCCCAATCAATTATGACTTCATTAACTAGCCAAGATTTAAACCAATTTGGTTTAACTGAAAAAATACTGAAATATATGCATAGCAGCTTACTTTGGGTCTGATCTGAATTTTTAAAAAATGGTCAAAAATTAATTGACTTCAAGGATTAATAAAACAAGTGCTTGCTTCCCTATTCGGTTATTCTATCAGTGTGTTATGCTGGGCTACAACATGAAAATATATGAATCAAATATGTAAGTTATATTAACGGTGGAGTATATCTATGAAAAGTGTAAAATTAATATTAGGTGGAAGGAACCGATAGGGCAGAACAAAAGTTGCTTACAACTAAAGCACATTATGTAGTTGAGCTAAAAATAAGACCTTAATTTTCTTATAATTTGTACAGCTGATATTTAGAGATATGGTATACAGTAACAACTTTGCTTTTTGCTTTTTGCTAAGGTTTAATAGATGTCTGCTAGTGAATATTCCTCTTCTGGTGATAAATATTTAACTAGCTAGAATACATGTGCCAGAATACAAGTAAACAGTGAATCTGATATACTGTTCATATGTATATCAGGAGACTAGATCTGCAGATGGGTGAAACTAGAAACATCTGAACAATCTGAAGTTTTCAGAGGATTCCTGTTCATTAGCATGGTCAAGGGTAGCAAAGAGAAGCAGTGGAGATTATATTATCAAATACTTCTTATCCAAGAAGAATGGCAATAATCACAAGTGGAAGTTTTCCTGTGATGAAAAACACGCTCTAACCTGTGTGATCGTTTGAAAGCCCTTAGCCTAAGCTCTATGGAATTCTGTTCCACTTTGCAAAATACATCCAGAGATCTTTAGAATGAATAAACCACGAATTATTTCTAAACCTTTAACAGCTACAAATATAACAATAACTCCCTATGTTGCTACACTTTACAAAAACAGAATCGTTTCATGAATTTTGTTATGACAAAAGCATCCACTTGATACTACCCTTGGAGGCAAGCTCACAGAATGAACACAATTCATGTATTATTTAGGAAATAATTCACATAAAAGGATAAATGTAATGATGAGAGTCTTGAAATTTATAGTTCTAGGGTTTGACCTGTAACTGGTAATTGTAAACTGTGCTTAATTACATTTCTTACTGTATAAATGGCTCTTCACCATAAGTTAGCTCTGAACAGCTTTTTTACTAGATTGAACATTATACTGTATCTTCCATATACAAAATATAAACAGGGGTGGG
Source organism: Diadophis punctatus similis (assembly GCA_023053685.1). NCBI lineage: Eukaryota > Metazoa > Chordata > Lepidosauria > Squamata > Dipsadidae > Diadophis > Diadophis punctatus. The sequence continues at coordinate 176,605,190 of JALIGW010000003.1, forward strand.
TTCCTCCCAGTTTGGACCAGTTCACCTGAACTGGTAGCGACCCGCTGGTGATGTCACGATGATGTCACCAAACTGGATCAGTCGGTGCCGGTCCATGGGTGCCGCCATCTTTTTTTGAATTTTTTGAAAAAAATTGTTTCCTTCTGAGCATGCACAGAAGTTGAGTTCTGGCACTGAGCATGCAATCGCCATCTTTTTTTCAGCTTTGTTTTTTTTTCAGATTTTTCATTACTGCGCATGCGCTCCCACGCCCACATGGCACACCCATGCGGCGCGGGAGAGAGTGAACCGGCAGCGAGTTAAATTGGAACCCACCCCTGAATATAAACACTATCCCTTAACTACAGCCCTAAATCATGTATGGCAGGCACAAATTATACTAGAATTCTGAAATGAATCCAATTTTGATAATAACATATTCAGCTGGACCTTCCATTCATTTCATTATACTTTTTTTGTAATAAATTTTTCTTTTCTTTTCTAACATACAAAAATTCCAATTTCAATTGAACAGTGTGTTGTCTGGGTACAAATCATTTTAGGAAACAATAATCAATGTTCACTGCATTAATATCAATTATATTAATATTGATAGTAATAAGAATAGAATAACAGAGTTGGAAGGGACCTTAGAGATCTTCTAGTCCAACCCCCTGCTTAGGCAGGAAACCTTACACCATTTCAGACAAATGGTTATCCAACATCATCTTAAAAATTTCCAGTGTTGGAGCATCCGCAACTTCTGGAGACAAGTTGTTCCACTGATTAATTGTTCTGTCAGGAAATTTCTCCTTAGTTCTAAGTTGCTTCTCTCCTTGTTTAATTTCCACCCATTGCTTCTTGTTCTGCCCTCAGGTGCTTTGGAGAATAGTTTGACTCCCTAATCATAATATTTGTTTAACTAAGTTAACATATCTTCCTTATATTACTGATCTTTCCATATATTTCCCTGTTTCTAGCTCCTGCTTTTGTCAGCTAACCATTGATAAAATAAGTCCCTGAAAAAATATTCAGTTTCTTTCTTTTCCTGAAATGTAAATGTTAACTTATCAATTTCTCCACATTCTCATAGTTTTTTCTTTTTTCTTTTTTTTTTAAATAGTTTTTATTGAGTTATTTACATTTAAAAACAGAAACATACAAAAGAAAAACATTTACGACATTAACAAGTACAATATAAACATATACAAAACATAAAAAAAACACATACAGCTATAAAGCTGTTCTATTTCTATAGTTTGTTCTACGGCAAATATATATTAACATTTAATTTAACGTGGTTTTCGATTTTTGTCTCGTATTTTGCATTGTGTTTGTAGTAGTAATGGTACAATTAACCATAATATTTATAATATTATAACAATAGTAATAGTAGTAATAGTATAAGTAGTAATGATAATCATAGTACAGAAAAAGTAAGGCACTGTTAGTTTAGTAATATCATAGTATACATATATAGTAATACAATATAACTATTTTCCCTATAAATTCTCTAATTCAATTTCTATATGCCTTATTTGGCTTGTATTTCTATTTGTTGCATTGATGTTGTTTGTTTTCGTTTTTCGTACCAATTGTAAAATAAATTCCAGATTTCATAGTAATCGGAGTCTTCCTTTCCTTTCAGTTCCATGGTTAATTTATCTGCTTCGGCACAGTCCAGGATTTTACTAATTACACTGCTTTCCTCTGGAATATCGTTTGATTTCCAATTTTGTGCTATCGTTATTCTCGCCGCTGTTAGTATATGTAGAATAATGTAATGGTATTTCTTTTGCATTTTTTGATTAATGTTTCCCAATAGGAAAATTTCCGGTTTGATATCTATGTCTTGTTGTGTGATTTCTTTTAACTAGTTTTTGATTGTATTCCAGAAGGTTTTTATTTTTGGACAGGTCCACCACATATGATAGTAAGATCCAGTTTTGTGTTGGCATCTCCAACAATTTGGTGATAAATTTTTATACATTTTTGCCAATCTCGCTGGAGGGAGGTGCCATCTATAGAATACTTTATAATAATTTTCTTTGTATGAAACTGATTTTGTCATTTTGTAGTTTTGGTTCCAAATTTTTTCCCATTCATTAATTTGTATCTCATGTCCAAAGTTTTTTGTCCAGCTTATCATATTTCCTTTTATTATATCTTTTTGTGTTTTGTTTTTTTGAAGAAATTTATATATTTTAGTTATTGCTTTTGGTTCTTGATCTAATAAAATTTTATCTAATTCTGATTTGAGTTTTTGTATTCCGTATTTTCTCTTGTCGTTTTCTAATCTGTTCTTAATTTGAAAATATGGCCACCAATCAATCTTGATTCCTTCCTGTTCCAGTTTTGCTATAGATTTTATGGCTCCTCCTTCTTCCAGTATTTCTTCATATGTGACCATTTTTTCCAGATTCGTTGTGTTTGGGTGTGTAATGGCTTCCATACCAGAGAACCAGGGTGGTATTTTGGTGTAGTATTGTTTTTTGATTTTAAGCCAAGTTCCTAAGAGAGAGTCTCTGATTTTATGTCTTTTGAAGTATGAGTGTATTTTATGTTTATCATCCCAGAGGAATCCATGCCACCCTAAATGTAAATCATAACCTTCAAGTACCAGTAAACGTCTGTTTTTAATTTGGATCCAGTCCTTTATCCATGTTAAAACGGATGCTTGATAATATAGTTCAAAGTCCGGTAATCCGAATCCTCCCTGATTCCTATTTTGTTGTAAATATTTTAATTTAATTCTTGGTTTTTTCCCGGCCCATATAAATTTGGTTAGTATTTTATTTAGTTGTTCAAAATATTTTTTCTCTAACTTGATTGGAATGATTTGGAATAGGTACAGAATTTGAGGTAATATTGACATTTTAATCGCTGCGATTCTACCAATTAGAGAGATTTGTAATTTGTTCCACTTATCTAATTTTTTTTCAATTTGTTTTAAAATTTCCATATAATTTGCTTCTTTTATTGTGGTGCATTTTGCTGACAGATTGATTCCTAGATATTTTATTTTCTTAACAATTTGTAGTTCTAATTTCTTTTCTAATTCCTTATTTTGTGTGTCTGTCAAGTTTTTGGTTATTATTTTAGTTTTTTGTTTATTAATTTTCAGACCAGCTACTTTCCCGAATTCATTTATTTCTTTTAGTAAAATTGGTCCTGTCTCTAATGGTTCTTCTATGTTAAAAACTAAGTCGTCAGCGAATGCCTGTAATTTATATTCCTGCTCTTTTATCTTAAGTCCTTTTATTTCTTTATTTTCTCTTACTTTTTGTAATAATGATTCCAATGATAGTATAAATAATAGTGGGGAGAGGGGACAGCCTTGTCGAACTCCCTTTTCTATATTGAAATTTTTTGTAGTTTCTCCATTTATAAGAATTTTAGCAGTTTGTTTTGAATATATTGATTTGATTGTCCTTATGTAATTCTCTCCAAAATTCATTTTATTCAATTGGTTTATTATAAAGTCCCAGTTTAGGTTATCAAATGCCTTTTGGGCATCTAAAAAAATGAGTGCCATGGATTCCCCTGGGTGTGTCTCATAGTATTCTAAAATATTTGTAATTGTTCTTATATTGTTTTTAATATGTCTATTTGGTAGGAAGCCATTTTGATCTGAATGTATTATTTTGGTAAGCATTTTTTTTAGTCTTTCCGCCATTATAAACGCAAAGATTTTGTAGTCTGAATTTAAGAGCGAGATTGGCCTGTAACTCTGGATCTTATGTTTCATATTGATGTCTTTTGGAATGATTGTTATCAGTGCCTCTGTCCATGAATCTGGGATTGCTCCTTTTGTTAGTACTTCATTATATGTAATTAGTTGTATATTTTTTAAAATCATTTGTAATTCTTTGTAGTACTCTGCTGGAATACCATCCGGTCCTGGGGTTTTATTGTTTTTCTGATTCCTAATAGCTTTTTCTAATTCAATCAATGTTATTTCTTCATCCATCTTATCTTTAATATCGTCTGGTAATTGCACTATATTAGAATTTTTTAAATACTCTTGTATGTTCTGGGGTTGTATAGTATCTTTACTGTATAGCTCTCTATAATATTCTCGTGCTATGTCTTTTTTCCCCTCTATTTCAAACTGCATTTTCCCTAGCGAATCCTCTAATTGTTGTATTGTTTTTTTTTCCTTTTCTTTTCTTAATCTGTAGGCCAGCCATCTGCCTGGTTTGTTAGCATGTTCAAAATAATTCTGTTTGGATGTCTTAATTTTTAATGCAATTTCTTCTTGTGATATTAGATTTATTTTGTGTTTAATTAAATCTTTTTCTTCTTTTATCTCTTTATTTTGTGGCGTCTCTTGTAATTTATGTTCCAATTCCCCTATCTTGTTTTGTAAGTCCTTGATTTGCTTGTTTTTATTTTTATTTCTTTTAATAGAGTATGCAATAGTTAATCCTCTTATATATGCTTTCATAGTGTCCCAAATATTTTGTATAGATGTATCCTCGTTCCAATTCTCCTGTAGAAAGAAAGTTAGTTCTTTCTCCATATATTGTTTAAATTCCTTTTCTTTTATTGTTTTCTGGTTCATCATCCATCTCCTTCTTACCTTACTCGTTCCTCTTATTGTAATTATTATAGGGTTATGGTCCGCCCACGTATTGGGTTCTATTTCTACACTGTCTATTTTAATAATTGGTTCTATATTTGACCAGACCATATCGAGTCTAGACCAGGATTGATGTGAGTTTGAAAAATATGTATATTGATTCTGTTTCTGGTGTCTTTCTCTCCATATATCTTTTATTTTAAATTCATTCACCATTTCAAAAAAAATTTTAGGTAGAGTTTTCCTTTCCACATTTTTTTTGATCCCGTTTTATAATCTTCTTTAACATCTACCACTGCATTAAAATCTCCAATTATACAAATGTTTTCTCTCTCTAATTTAATGATTTGTTGGTATAATTTTTTATAGAATTCTTTTTGTCCATTATTAGGGGCGTAAATAACTATCAATGATATTTTAGTTTTGTCTATTGTAATTTCCACTATGAGTATTCTTCCTTCTGTATCTCTATATATTTGTTTGGGTGTTAACCAATTTTTGATGTATAGTGCTATTCCTCTTTTCCTTGAGTCGGCCAGGGATGTAAAGAGATTACCTATCTTGGGGTATTGTAATAACTTATATTCTTCTTTTTTAATATGAACTTCCTGTAAACATGTAATGTCTGAACCTTGTTTCTGTAGTCTATTGAGTATTTGTCTTCTTTTTATTGGTGAGTTAATTCCATTTATGTTAACTGAAAATATTTTAATTTGATTTTGCATCTTATTTTTTACTTGTTGCTCTTGTTAGTCTCGCGGTTTTTACTTCTTTTATTTTCACCCTCCTATCTCCCTCTCTCTCTTGTCTTTTCATTTTCTCCATTTCTTCTATCATTTCTTTTTCTTCCTGGCTTTGTCCCTCTCCCTCTGCACTGCTCTCTCCTTCCTTTTCTAAATGTGTTTCGATAAATTGATCTGCTTCTTCCATTGTTTCTATCTTAATTTTTTTCCCTTTCCACGTCACTAGGATTCCTTCCGGAATCAACCACCTAAAAGGAATTTCTTGCCTTATTAGTTTTGCAGTACAGTATTGTAGGTCTCTTCTCTTTTCTCTTATTCGTTTAGGAATTTGTTTTAATACATTGATTTCTCTTTCCTTATGTAGTATTTGTTCAGTTCGCGTGGTTTTATAAATTTCATCTCTTATTGCTTTTTTTGTAAATCGTACGTGTACCTCCCTGGGTAATTTATGTCTTTTAGCAAAGTTTGTTTGTACTCTGTAGATTTCATCTATGTGTCTATTTATTTCTTCTTTTTCTACCTGTAGAGCTACTGCTAATATTTCTACTATCTGTTCCCGCAAATCCTCCTCTTTCACCTCTGGTATGTTTTGGAACCTTAAGTAGAATGCTGATTTCTCCATTTCGAGGAGGGCAATAGCTCCCTCTAATTCTTTGTTTTTTGCTATTAGTAATTCTTCTGTTTCCTCTATTTTTTTGTCGGTTATGTCTGTTTTTTCCTCTAAATTTTTAATTTGTTGTTCATGTTTTGCTACTACTCCCTGGATTACCTCCATTCTATTGTCTAATTTTTTGATGTTTCCCTTAACTTCTTCAAAATTTTCATTGGTCTGTTCTTGATTATTAAATATTGTTTGCTGCATTTTAACCATTGTTTCTTGTTGTGTCATCATAAATTCTTGTATTCTATCTAATGTGGCCTGCATAGTGTATAGTGAAGGTGCTTGTCCTTGTTTTTCCGTGGTTGCCATCTCTGTTATCAGTTTTTGCCCTGTTACTGAAGGTGTTACCGGAGTTGGTTTCTTAATTGGTTTAGTCACAGTAGTTGTTGTTGACATGATCACTCTGCTGAAAAAGTTATTCCACACTTTCATAAATTTATTTACTAGCTACTAAGGAAAAGAAGAGGGAAGCATGAACTGGAGTCGCAAGTCTAAAGTTTAAAGGAATCAGATGAAAGTCAGAAATTCATTAAAGTACAATAAGGAAGAGTATTGGAGAGTATTGTTCGTGTTTTGAGATAGGGAGATAGAAAAGAAGGATTAATTCTTAATCATTTAAATATCAATTTTCTATTTTGTAAATTTCTATTAACAGCTTATTGTTATTATTATTGCTATTTATCTTTTCATTATATAAATCAAAAAAAAAATATTTACTAACAATTTCTATCTTTGTTAATTCACAATCTAAACAGTTTAAGTAGTTTAATATTCAATAATAGAAAAAGAAGAAAGAAGAAAAAAAAAGAAAAAGGCGAAAGAAAATGTCTATAAATATATATATATAAATTCACTTAATTCAATTTCTTAGTTTAAATTATTGTTAATACCTCTTAAAATCTTATTTCTTATTTCTTACTTTCCATAAAATGAAAAAACTAATATGTACTAATAACCGTAGTATTTAATTACTTAGATATCCACACATACTAATCTTAACTTTAATAGCTTTAGTAACTAAGTGTTAAAGTTTAATTATCAAAGTATTATTAATTATAGGTTTACTCAATATATACTTTAAAGTTTTCAAGTTGATTGGGTATCATATGCTGTTTCTTACAAATGTCTCTCTGGGGGTGGCGTCTTCAATCTTCTTTTCCTGTTTTCACAGTCTATTCAAGATGTCTGCGCTCTAGAGGATTGCTTTGTCACAGTTCTCTCTCTCCTTTCCCCCCCTTCTTTAATTTCAGAGTATTTCCGATATGATCTTCTCGTGGGTCCCTTTTTTACCCTCAACTGTTTTTCCGGTAGTCCCTTAGTTCTTTCTGGGTCGTATCCCTTTAAAGCAGTCTGTTGATTTAATTTTATTTGTCTCGCCTTCGCTCCTTTCCGCTAAGGCGCCGCTAGGTTCTTTTTTTGGGGGGAGACTCAATTGTCTTTCGGGGGTGCCGATCGTTCTCTTCTCTTAAGGAATATTCTCCGAAAATCAAAACTGTAATCCAATTTGTCTAATATTTCCAATGATCTGCGAATATTTTGCCGTTCCTCTATCTCTCCCTTCCTTGCTGTATGCTCAGGCGGCCATACCTCTGGACCAGCATGGTTTGCTGGTTTCTTCTTCGCTCCGATTTGGGGTTTACATCTGCTTCAGCGGGGGTTTGTGCCTCCTCCCGTCCTCGCACGATGATCCCCTTCCTCGCGCTAGCCCCTACAAGGCTCCACGCTGCGGATTTTCGGCAGTCTGAACGAAGAAACTCGAGCTAAGTTGCAGGAGTTTGCTTCTTAGCTTCGCTCCGCCATGGCCCCGCCCCCGGAAGTCTTCTCATAGTTTTTTCTAATCACATCTTCATCTGTTGGGATCTCTTCACTTTTCCATTTTTGTGCAAATACTATTCTTGCTGCAGTCAATACATGCAAAATTAGATATATGTTCCCTTTGTTATACTTGTCTGGTTAAATGCCCCCCAAAAATGTCTCTGGTTTCATATCTATATGTTGTTTTATCATTTTTTCCAGCCATGTATGTATTTTTGTCCAATATTTTTTTCGCTTTTTGAGCACATGTGAAAGTATGAACCAGGTATCTGATGACATTTCCAACATTTTGCAGATTTATCCTTAAACATCTTTGCTAACCTTCAGGATGGAAAATGCCATCTATAAAACATTTTATAAAGATTTTCTTTGAATGCAGTAGACATTGTTAATTTATAATTTCTATCCCATAATTTATGCCATTTATCTAACTCAATCGAATAGCCAAAAATTTTAGCCCATACTATCATTGTCTCTTTTATTTGTTCATCTTCCATCTTAACTTAACAAGTAGCTATATATTTTCTTTATTAATTTTTCCATTGTCCCTGTTAATATCTGATCTAATTCTGTTAATTCTTTATTTAAACCATACGTTTTAACATCCTTCTCGTATCTAGATTGTATCTGCATATATGACCACCACGTTATTTCAATCTCTTGATCACTCAGTTCCTGTTTAGTTTTAAGTTCCCCCTTTTCATTTAAAATATCTTTATATCTGGTAACATTTTCTATAATCAACATTTGGATAAATCAGTGCCTCCATTGTGGAGAGCCAGACCGATATTTTCAAATAATGTTGTTCTTTAATCTTCTCCCATACTAATAATAATGCATTCCTAACATAGTGTCTTTGGAAATAGCTATGTATTTTGTTTTTCCCATACCATAAAAAAGCATGCCAACCTAATTAAAGATCATGTCCCTCCAAGGTCAATAGTCTTTTGTTCCTCAAGCCAATCCATTCTTTCACCCAAGTAAGTATCAAAGCCTGATAATGCAATTCCCAATCTGGTAGCCCAAAACCACCTCTATTTTTAGAATCTTGTAACATTTTCAAACCTATCCTTTCTTTTTTCCCTTGCCAAATATATTTTAATATTGTTTTATTTAATTCTTCAAAATATTTTTCCCCAGTTTTATTGGTATTGTTTGAAATAAATATAGTAGTCTTGGCAAGATATTCATTTTTATAGAAGCTACTGTTCCCATCAATGATAATTGTAGATTTTTCCAGTTGGGCATAACACTATATAGAAGCCTTTCCTTCATTATACTTAAAGGAAAGGCTTCTATATAGTGTTATGCCCAACTGTGAAAAGAATAATTCCTGAATTTTCAAGGGGTTTTACTTTTGTAAACAGCTGTGTATTCAAGCAACAAATGATCATTTGGGACTTTAAGAAATAAAAATGCATAGAAAACCCTAACAAATACCAAGTGAATTGTCACAACCAGCATTACAACAAGAATCATTTAACATTACTGACTTAAATGTTAGCAACTTTTCAATTTCATGTGCAACCTTTTGTTCTCTATTCCATCTTCCATCATGATCCACTGGGAATCCCTTTGTCATTTGTTATTTGGAGGTTTAACCTCCACGAAGAATTTTTTTCACATAGTGTGAAGAAGAAAAAAAGCCCATCTGTGCTTTCAACACTTTTGTGAAACATTTTATCTCCTTGTCAATATTGAGAATTCTCAGATTCCATATTTTAAAAAATCACTGGGTTTTTGTATGGGAAAGAAATATAAACATAGTAGACAAAAATAGTAAATAACAAAATGTTCAGTTGGAAAAAAAGCTAAAGATTATGCTTCATGCAACATAAATATTTAGAATGGCTGAAGATGTAATTATTAATCCCGATTTGCTACTAATGAGAACCAGTTTAGTGTAGTAGATAAGACATCAGGCTAGAAACCAGGAGAATATGTGTTCTAGTTCTGCTTTGGGTATGATGCCAAGCGGGGTGACCTTGGGCTAGTCATTTTCTGTCAGCCCTAAGGAGTAGGCAATGGCAAACCACTTCTGAAAAACCTTGCCAAGAAAACCACAGGGATTTGTCTAGGGCCCTAGGCAGTCTCCAGGAATCAGACATGATGGAATGGAAGAAAAAACAAATGCTACTAATGAAAATAAATTGATGGATTTTCAGCAAACTGTTTACACACTGTTTGGAAAGTAGATAGCTGGAAATTTTGATTCAGCGTGATATAGGAAGTCCAATACACCCATTTACTGGAATGGATACCAGAAGGAAAATAACAATTACAAAATAAGCAGTTTTGCACTAATACTAACCTAAAAGGTGCATTGTACATAATAGACGCTACACTAGAAATTTTGTAGACAGCAGCTAGCTACTCTCCATAATCCATAATTTAATATTTGGTTTACCTGTTTAAACAACAGTCATGGATCTTTCAGCTACAAAGTTAGTAGCACAACTCAAATGTATACATCAAATGCTTTTCTGCTCAGATTGGTAACTAATAGGACAAAATTAGATTGGATCTTAGAATAATCAAAACATTGTTAGTAATATGAATCCCTTTGTGGCAGAGGATCTGGTTATTTGAGAGTTAATGGTTTTTTTAAAAAAATCTATGTAAATAAATAAATAGTAAAATAAACACAGAAATGTGGATCCATGGTATATTACCAGAATGAAACTAGTACCGTATGCACAATTATGTACTTATAGAAATCATTGCAATTCGTGTTTTTCATCTTGTAGGTTTATGTTGTCAAATGTTTTGTTTATTCTGTTTAGTTTTTAAATTATTATTTTTTAAATAATAAACCATTATTAAAAAACTAAACCAAAGACATACTTGAATATGTGAAAAGGACTGGACAGAGACAGGAACAGGATACATTTATTATCATTTGAATATAATTGGTGACTGAAAGCATCTGGTGGAAGAAGCTAAATGGGTAGAAAATGAAAAAAAGGTTGATAATGCAAGAATCTCGGAAGGACAATAAAATTTTAGGGCAGGGGTCTTCAAACTTGGCAGCTTTAAGACTTGTGGACTTCAACTCTCGGAATTCCCCAGCCAGCTTTGCTGGCTGAGGAATTCAGGGAGTTGAAGTCCACAAGTCTTAAAGCTGCCAAGTTTGCAGATTCCTGCTTTAGGGTGACACACAAATTACATGTCAAGTTATGTGCTGAAATTATGTTGCAAACAGGGAATCAGAACAGGTAAGCCATGCTGTAACAAGCACTTCTAGCAATGTGGAGGTCCCTGTTACATCAGAAATACTCTGCAGACTAATTAATAAGCTATGGGTGAGCAGTTAAATCCTCAGCAAACATAGTCCTCATCCCCTGCTTGAAGTTAAATTTAAAAAGACGACTTTGTGGAAGAAGATCAAAGAGCATCTCCCCCTAAATAAGATTATGAGGGGAAAAAGCAGCGAATCTAGAACAACTCCCTTTCTCACTTGTGAAGTAAATATTTTAGGGCAGCACATAATCTAATCCACATTAGGTTACTTGGAGTATGGTTAAAGTTTTGTTTTGTCTGTGCTCAAAACAAATGATTGGTTTTATTTAAAGATGTTTGTTCTCTGAGGCATATTCTCCATTTTGGATGGACACACCCATTGTTCTATTCTTTATTTTGCCTCTCTATATCTAAACAATTTGTTTAATCTTAACTCCCATGCACATTTTCTTTGTTCCTTTTAAATCTCCAGTAACATTTCAAACATACATTTTTCATGCCATGCATTTCATTTTTAAACAATTTTGTCTTGAAAGAGAGATAATTTGGTAAAATGCCTCAAATGGATTAGAGCTTTTCAAACTGCCAAATATTGGGCTTAAGGTGCCCTTCTGTTCCTCACTTAACACAAACTGGCTGAAATAACAAGGAATTTATTTCTGGTTTATTTTTCTAATGCTCCTGTGAACAGGGGACCAAGTTCATTTTAATATCTGCATAATCTAATCAAGCCTAAAACGTGTTTTCTCTCTTTTTCCCAATTCCCTTTAATATCATCACAAACTGAAAGAAATGAAGCTCTGCTTACCCAAAACAGATAGACAGATTGCAACTGACTAGAAGCAGTGGGGATTCAGTTCTGTGTAACTGTCTGAGGTTAACCTAATCAGGGAAAAAGTCAACATTATAACGCTATGTAACTGCAAGTATCCCAAGTCAATTAAATATGGTGCCTAATCTCATCAACATTCCACCTCTTCATATAACAAAGTTATAACAGCTTTTCCAATGCTTTTGCTGCTTCATACACACCTTTAGTAGTAGTTTAGCCAAACCAATCAGATTTATTTCTCCGATATTTCAAAAAATAGCAAATTAGAAAACAATCAGCCCCACTGTCAAGTATCCATAAATATCCTTACTTGTCTGTTCTTTTTATAAACTAGAACCCAAAAATTACTGTATTAATAAATCTAGTAGCTTTACTTCTCAGAGTTGTGTACCATTCTTGTTCCTCTACAACAGGAATATCAAGGGGTGGGTTCCTACCGGTGCGGTCTTCTCTATGGCACCGGTAGCGGCCGACGGATTGCGAAACGGCTCCGGTGCCATCCTCCCCGGTCCGTCGCGTGGTGCCATATTTTTGGGGAATTTTGGGGCTTTTTTTGCTTCCTGTGCATGCACCAAAGCAAAATCTCATGAGGGGATATGCGCACGTGTGAGATTTCGGTGATTTTTTGCTTTCACGCATGCGCAGAAGCAAAAAATCACCAAAATCGCGCATGAGCGTCCCCACACGAGATTTTGCTTCCGCGCATGCGCAGGAAGCAAAATCGCACGAGGGGGCGCACGTGTACGTAGCGAGCACGTGTGCATGCAAAACATGGGAATGCACGCGCAGCGCACCGGGAGCGAGGTAAGAGCAACCTGCCCCTGAGGAATATATTTACTTTTTTGAGCCTAGTTCCTATAACCCTGTTTAGGGAAAAATAATAGATGGCATCAGTGAATACTTCCTCAAAGTAATAACACCTATATAATTCTAGGCTGTCCTGTCTGTGTGGGCAAGACATTGATGAGAGAGAACATCATTCAAGGATATAAGGGGAGATTACTGAGAAACTTTCAACAACAAGAAAAGCAAAAGTCAGAGAATGGTGAGTCTAATGATAATGGCAAAGAAGATTTCTCTAAAGGATCAATGATTATCAGATATTTCAGGTGGACCAGAATACTTAGGCTGAGTTTTTTATGAACTATGTGTGCGCCTATGTCCTAGCCATTATCAAGAACAAAAACTTGACAGCATAGGACAGAACTGGTAATGTCTATCAAGCCCACTAGAACTCTATTTTGTTTGCATAGACATTTAATGGAGTGAGAATATTATAAGAGGCAAGGAAGGAGAAGGAAAAAAATGACTGGAAAATACTTATTTTTTTCTTTAAAAGATATTTTTGGGCATAATTAGTCTAAGGTTCCTGGACTGCTTATAATTCCCATATCCTCAAAGGGTATGGCTTTGAAATTTGGCAAAAAAAACCACCCCACCTTCCTGCAAATGTTGGTGATATTTTCCAGTCAAATTTAGATGGGAAAAAATAAACATCTCTTTCCTTAAAATCAACAAAATCAAGAAACCCTTGGAATTTTGGGCCACCCACTTGTAAGCCATCATTTCATCCTTGCCCTGCCCTTTGTGGAATCTCAGCTGTTGCAAAATAAAGTGTTTTCAAAAGTACAGTTTCTAGCCACAGAAACATTGCTCTACTCTACTTTTGAGAATTTTGTTTTCTCTAGAACTGAAGGGGTCAGCATAAATAAGCCCTATATTTTCCTACCATATATGTTTTGGAAACATCTAGGGGTCAGTTAAATGGAATTATGGGCTTGAATTATCTAAGTAGAACCGAATACAATATTATTACTAAAGGAATCATATCATTATTCCAAAAAGATATTATGATTTGTTTTAGAACATCAGAATAACTGAGTTGGGAAAGAACCTTGGAGGTCTTCCAGTCCAACCCCACTATTTGAGCAGGTGGCCCTATATCTGTGATGGCTAACCTACGGCACATATCTGCCGGCATGCGAGCAGTTGCCCTAGCTCAGCTCCAGTGTGCATGTGCGCACCGGTCAGCTGATTTTTGGCTCACGCAGAGGCTTTGGGAGGGCATTTTCAGCCCCCAGAGGGGTGGGGGAGGGCATTTTCACCCTTCCCAGGTTCCAAGAAAGCCTCTGGAGCCTGGGGAGGACAAAAAACAGGCCTACTGGGTCCACCAGAAGTCAAGAAATGGGGCAACGGGGGGTCATGAGCAGGGAACGGGGCAGCACGGGGGGTCGCTTGCGCATGCGCGGGGGGCAGTGCACATGGGGGGCATTGAAATATTGGGGTGGGCACGCGTGTGCGTGTGATAGCACACACGTGCATGCTTTCGGCACCCGAGGAAAAAAGGTTCGCTCTCACTGCCCTATACCATTCCAGACAAATGGCTGTCCAATTTTCATAATTTCTAGTATGATTTTTTCTCCAGCACTTATTCATTAGATTGATATTTTCACATGCTGTTCTCTGACAAGGTATTCATTTATTGTCTTTCCCACAGCTAAAAACAGATGATGTCATTTTCAAATGATTCTCCTTCTGCCTTTAAAATACAAAACAATTATTGATTTCATCATTTGCACCTCTATAACTGTCTGGTTTGGCACAGCAACCAAACAAGACAGACACAGATAGTTAGGACTGCAGAAAACATAATTGCAACTAGCCTGTATTCCATTGAGGACTTGTATACTGTACGAGCCAGAAACAGGGCTGTAAAAATATCTATCGACCCCTCACATCCTGGACATAAACCATTTCAACTTCACCCCGCAAGATGACACTATAGGGCCGTGATGGCAAACTTATGGCACCTGTGCCACAGGTGGCATCCAGAGCCCTTTCTGTGGACACACCAGCCATTACCCCACCCTTGTTCCACCGCGCATGCACATGCACCTCCCACCGGCCAGCTGGTCGGCGGGTCTCTGCCGCGCATGTGCAGGGGGCAGGGCACATGCGGGGGATGCACAGGTGCGTGCGTGTGGGGGTGGGGCACACATGCGGGGGCACTCACATTGCATTTTGGGGGTTCATGTGTGTGCACATGCCCCCCGTGCCGCATTTTGGGCCTGGAAGGCCTCCTGCACCAACCTGTAAGCCAAAACAGGGCGTGGGAGGGGACATCCGCACCCTGTTTTGGGCCTGGAAAGCCTCCTGCACCAACCTGGAAGCCAAAAATGGGTGAGGGCACACACATTCACAGGGAGCACATGCACATGCATGGCATAGCAGGGCACATGTGTGGAATAGCTGGGTGCATGCGCAGGGGGCACTTGAATTGCATTTTGGGGGTTTGCATGTGTGCTTTGGGCATTCAGCACCAAAAAGGTTAGCCATCACAGCTGTGGGGCATTGCAAGCCAAAACAATTGGACACAAGGGACAGGTTTTTCGCCCCATGCTATCACTCTAGTAAACAACTAATTCCCACAACACTATCTTATGCCCTGGGATATCAAAAACCACCTAGTTGGGCTGTATTACTATTATCCTTCTCATCTTTCCTGTTACCTATTTCCTTAGCCTCTTATGACTATAACTTTGTTGTTTGTATCTCATTATTTATGTTGATTGCTTTTATTTAGTATCCTAAATCAATTATGATTTACATTTATTGGTTATTTAATATCCTATGACTATCACTGCATGTTGTATCTTATGATTTATGATTATTTTATTTTATGATTATGATCATGATTTATCACTTGTTGCTTGTATGTCCACTGAGAGTTTACGCACCAGAGACAAATTACTTGTGTGTCCAATCACACTTCGCTCTATTCTATTCTATTCTATTCTATTCTATTCTATTCTATTCTATTCTATTCCATTCCATTCCATTCTATTCTATTCTATTCTATTCTATTCTATTCTATTCTATTCTATTCTATTCTATTCTTTCTCACAAAACATGGAAACACTAATCTTCCTCCCTCAGTAAAGCAGGGTGTTGTACATATTGCAGGTTAACATTTAAGTGCTAGATACATCATTTCTATCTATCAAATTGTTTCCTTCATGATGAGGAATAGAGAGAGGCCTGGTAGCCTACTTTTCATCTCTATTCTGCTACGATAGTGTATAAAAAAAGGGGGGGGGGTTTAAGCTGGAACAGCCAAAGGCCACTTCCTATGGGATTGTTCATGCTACTTTCCCACAATATTGTTTCCAATACTTCTTGAAAGCTCTGCATTTTCTGATAAATGGAGTACGGATTAATGTAAATTCTTGCTTTTGTTCATCTCTCCTTGCTTTTGCCTGCATTTTGTCCCATTTTTGACAATTAATTGGTTTGATGTTTGCTGATGTTTAATAAATGAACCACCGGCTATATTTTGTGCTTGCCATGCTGAGTAGCATGAGAACTTGACTGGAATAGGGAGACAGAGATTGTGCAGAAGTGTGCTGGATGCAAAGTAAACTGCAAATAACTTACATTCATTTTCCAGCATTAAAGAGGTAGAAAAAACGTTAGCTCTTTTGTGTAATATCTGTTGTGATGGCTCTGCATTTTGGGGCAGTTCTGTGCCAATCTACATTTTCTGAGTAATTTTCTGGCGAAGATAATAAAGGCTATGAAATTCAGCAGAGGGAAAAATAAACCCACAGGGATTGGGATTCTTAGCATCTCTTACTAGCAGAAATGTGAGTAAGTAAAACGCAATAACAACAACAATAACAAAACAGTATCAATCAAAAGGGTGATACTTGAAGAGGTGGAAGAAATATAGGTGTATATTTTTCATAAATCGTTTTTGAGTTCACTGTAAATCATTCTTCATGTGGGATAAATTCTCTAAGGTCCAGGTTCTAATATGCATAGAATAATGTTGTTTTATGTCAATTTGGGACAACATATGGAATAGAAACTTTAAGTTTTTTTTTTTAGTGAGTAGTGCAAAAAGAAATGCCTTGTTTAAAAGTAAGACTCTCACTCATGCGGTCACCCTCATGGAAACTAAAATAATTTCATATTACCAAAGTTGTGTCAGTCGAATATTTTGTATTTAGCTTTAGATCTTACTGATATACTGTATATCCTTGGACAACTGGCTGAAATCTTAGTTAATTATAATTAAAGTATCAAAGAGAAAATTAAACAATTGTGGTAGTCTGTATAGTATAAATAATCATAATTAGAAAGGGAAGTTTAAAGAAATCTTCAAAGGCTCCTATTAGCAAATTTGGGATGTGGGAGTTTATTAAGTATGATTTCTCTAGGATAGCCTTCACCAATTTAGCACTCAGAATTGTCAGATTTTGAGAATTGCTTTGCAACTGCATTTTGAGAGGTTCAAAACAACTTCTTTGGGAACTTAATAATCTTGGTTTCTTTTGCCAATCTATTCAACTTGACAGCTTTAAGACAAATCTTAATACAACTCATAACTCATAAATAAAAGAAATGAAAACATGAAAACAGGGTATTCTTGTATTATTAGCAAAACCCTTCTGGCTATATTGTTAATGCTTTTTACAGTTTTTATTGTTTTAAAATGTTTTGTAAATTTTTAATAGCTATTGTAAATAGTAAATTTGAATTGAAAGCCGCTCGGAGTGGGCGACTATAGAAATCAATCAAACAAAGAAAGGACACCAAGGAGTCAACAGTAAGCATCTTTAAGTTCCACTGATTCCAGTGGGTGAGATTAGGGACATATTTAAACTTTTTCCATGAGCACCCAGTGGAGGAAGGAGAGGGTGGTAAACACTCAATTGCTGTGAATTATATGATTTGTGTGATATCATCATACAATTAATATCACAGTGGATTCTACCAAACATGGTCAACAGAATATAAATGTCCTTAACTGTGGCTTGCCTGGATTGTATATTAGATTTATTAGGGCTGTCACATACACACAGTCCAATCCATGCTTCCCTGAGAGTAAAAGTCATTAAAAGCAATCACTCTTTTGATTAGATAAATAGAGGAAAGCACTCCTAGCTAATGAATTGCATAAATTTTAATGGAATAATGCTGCATTCTGAACAGATATAAATGGGAATAAGGCCTATGGAATTCAGTGTGGCTTACTTTTGATTAGTCTTTCATAGCATTAGGGTAAGCCAGGGAAATCTTATATATGCCTTATATACTGTACATAAAAAGTTCAGGAAAGTAAAGATACAAGAAATATGTTGCTCAAGAAATGTTTAACTGTATCAAGTAATTCTTTTATATATTTCTTCCTGTCATGGACAACCCAAGGGGCAGTCTAAGTCTATCATCAATATCATGTCACAGGTCTACATACATATAATTTTCAGAGAAGCTGCTATCTACAGTTTAGTATTTCACCATATGAGACATGTACATACAATTCCAGCAGATGCTAACTACCAGAGTACTTTCTATTAGAAAGTAACCACAGACTCCGCTTATGAGATCCACAATAATAACAGGATCCACATTACTTGGCTTTATCATCTATCATCATTTTTAACAATTAAAAATGCTTAGGAAACCTGTAACAGAGACTATTAAGCTTTCCTTTTGTATTTTCGGCTGCCTGAACATTGCATTTGCTACTTCTAAGTAGAAACTAAATAATCCATTGACACAATTGATCATTGTTTTAGAGATAGTTCCTTACTTAAGAGTTGCATAACCCCATGCACTATCTTTAACTCTCATGCTGATTGACTTGCCCTCACAAGCCCCTCCTTACACCTTGTCCAACCTGTACAACACCCCATGCATCCTCCCCAACCCATGTGACACCTCTGAGAAAGGCTGTGAGTGATTGTGGCCTGGGTTGAAAAGATGTAGAAAGAGAATATGCAGTTGTACAAGAGGTGCTGCCCAATTTGGGAAGGGTGTATAGGGGTGTGTATGGGGTGCATGGATTGGAAAAGGTGTGCTGGCATCTTTGCTACTGGGAAACTAAGCAGGAGCTTACACAATTGCAATCAAGTTCACAATTCCTGACAACTTCCCCAGTGACTTTTTGGAAGGTGTCAGGTAGTGTTGGAAATGACAACCACCTGAAATGGCTGATGCAGCAGTGCAGAAGCAAACAGACTCTTCCCAAATTTCATTCCCACTGGAATAATGAATCATGGCATTCTGTAAATTAGCCCATTTGATGTACCTTGGTTCAAAAATTGTTGCCCTTTGACGTACCATTTCACCCAATTAAAGGTTACAAATAGACACAGGAGTTTTAGTAGTATATACCATGTTTCCCCAAAAATATGTCCTATCCTGAAAATAAGCCCTAGCTTGATTTTTACATGTGCACCCAATATCAGCCCTGGCCCCAAAATAAGCCCTAGTTAAGATCCCACCCACTCCATTGCACCTGATTGCACAGGTTGGGGCAAGGCGCATGGGTAAAAATCAAGCAAGGGTGAGGATGGGGGGATGGAGCTGCTTACCTTCAGATAGTTGCAGCCAGGTCTCACATATCCCAACACCTGCCTTCCCTTGCCAGCCCACTTCTTCTGTGGCCACTTGCCACCGCTCGCATGCATCGCCCCGGCCTCTGTTTTGCCATCAGAGGCCTTCAGGAAAGGCCTCTGCAGCCGAGAAAGGAGCTCTGGATTGACGTGCATGGCACCCTCTGACTTCCGTTTTGCTGTCAGAAGCCTTTCCGGAAGGCCTCTGACGGCAAAACGGAGGCCGGGGGTGACCTGTGCAAGCGGCGGCAAGTGGCCGCAGAAGAAGCGGGCCAGCAGCGGGCTCCTACTGGGCAGGGCTGTTGGTGCCACTGCCACAAGGTGAGTCAATGGGAGACATCCCCCGAAAATAAGACCTGATGCCTTTTTGGGTGGCAAAAATATATAGTATACAAGACCGGGTCTTGTTTTCAGGGCAACACGGTAGAAAAATTGGAACTTTTGAAATGGAACACTTGATGGTTGCAGATGGAGATGAGAAACATGGTGGAACAACAAAGCATCCCTTTGTACAATGTTCTCATTCATGGGTTTCTGAATACTTCTTATTAACCAGAACACATAATGTAGTCTGGATCTGTGACCATAATAAACTCTACCATATCTGAGCAGGTACTAGTATTGGTTCATGAGACAAATTGAGGTGCCACTTCCTTTGTCTCATTCCAGCTGCTTGGGAATCTCTGTGGAATAAACATGCCCTGGCAGTGGCATCAACAAAATAAAACCACAGCTGCAAAATGTAATGAGCATGTTTGTGAGATTATGAGGTGGAGCTGCTCATAACATATGTTTAAAATGCCTGGTGGTAAGCAAGGAATGAAGATGATCATTGAAAACTATTGTCAGGTTTGTGAGATCATTGTGCAGTTTTCTTGATGTAGATGGAGAAATAGCACATCAATATCCCTGTATAGTTTTCTCATAGCCTTTTTAATCTCCGAGTTGAGAAATATATGGAATGTGGTCACAAGTTAAAGTTGAAGAGATAGTTTGGAGAAGTCCAGCTGGTTTGAAGCACCCTTGGAAAATAGTCATTAGATAGCAATAGCAGACTTCTATACCGCTTTACAGTGCTTAACAGCCCTCTCTAAGCGGTTTACAGAGTCAGCATAATGCCGCCAACAATCTGGCTCCTCATTTTACCCACCTTGGAAGGATGGAAGGCTGAGTCAACCTTGAGCCTGGTGAGATTCAAACTGCCAAAATGCAGGCAGCTGGCAATCAGCAGAAGTAGCCTGCAGTACTGCACTGTAACCACTGCGCCACCGTAAATCCTCTTTGTTGTGTCACCATCTCAGTCTAATTGAAGCAGATGGGTCTGTCCTTTCTCCATATCAAAACTGAAGTATTTTTCTCAACTTACGTGCATTTCAGCAATTAATAATGTCTGTAGTTCCCTGATTGAAGTTGACAATTCTTATCATAAGCAAAAAGAAAGAACATATGAATGAACCTAGAATTTAAAATGAACTTGTTGTGACTCTAGAGATCTCTATCCTAGTTGATGAAGCCCGCTCTGCTTTTTTTTTCCCTGCATAGCAGTCTTCGAGTGCTCCTCTCCCCTGTATAAACCAGGAAATGAAGCTGGTTTAAAACTCCCTTACCAGTTTTCACTGCTTTCATTTGCTTTCACTATGGTGATGACTTTATGTCCTGTCTGGACCTACCACTGGTTAGTGGATTCCCTTCTTCTTTACTTCTTCTGGACAGGAAGGAAGAAAATAGGACACCACCGTTTTACCATTTTTCCTGTGGCTATGAACCCTATATCAAATTTGGGACTGTAGCAAATGTGCAATCTTATCATCTAGCAATTGTAGAAAGATGTTTGTTTTATTTATTTATTTATTTATTTAAACGCTCTTATAAGCCGCCCAATCCCATGGGACTCAGGGCGGCATACAGCATAAGTAAGAAGCGTACAATTTAAAACAGTAATCATAAATTTAAATTAGAAAATAATTAAAAAGAAGACATTATAAAACACAACATTCAGGGGGAATTTGCTTATCCTATTCACCCCATCTGCCGGAAGAGCCATGTTTTTAGGGCTTTACGGAAGGCCAGTAAGGTGGGGATAGTTCGGATCTCTGGTGGAAGATGGTTCCAGAGGGACGGGGCTCCCACAGAGAAGGCCCTCCCCCGCGGCCCCGCCAATCGACATTGTTTGGCCGACGGGACCCGGAGGAGGCCCTCTCTGTGGGACCTAACCGGTCTTAGGGAGGTATGTGGTAGGATGCGGTCCCGCAGGTAACCTGGCCCTGAGCCATGTAGGGCTTTAAAGGTAACGACCAACACCTTAAATTGCACCCGGAGGCTAACTGGTAGCCAATGCAGCTGGCGAAGGATAGGTGTTACGTGGGTGTATCTCGGTACACCCACTACTACACGCACAGCTGCATTCTGTACCAGCTGGAGTCTCCGAATGCTCTTCGAGGGTAGCCCCATGTAGAGCGCGTTACAGTAGTCAAGCCGTGAGGTGACAAGGGCATGAGTGACTGTGAGCAAGGCCTCCCTCTCCAAGTAAGGTCGCAATTGGTGCACAAGACGGATTTGTGCAAAGGTCCCCCTAGCCACAGCTGAAAGATGTTGATCCAATTTTAGCTGTGGATCTAGGAGGACACCCAAATTGCGAACCTGTTCTGAGGGAGTCAATTTTTCTCCCCCGAGAACCAAGGAGGGACAGTCGACATAGTCCTTGGGAGGCAATATCCAGAGCCACTCAGTCTTGTCTGGGTTGAGCCTGAGTCTGTTCACTCCCATCCAGACCCTCACATCGTCCAGGCAGCGGCACATTACATCAACTGCTTCACTGAACTGACACAGGGTGGAGATGTACAACTGGGTATCGTCAGCATACTGCTGATACCTCACCCCATGCCGTCGGATGATCTCACCCAGCGGTTTCATGTAAATGTTAAACAGGATGGGAGAGAGGACCGAGCCCTGTGGCACCCCGCAAACCAGGGGCCTAGGGGCCGACCTCTGTCCTCCTGTCAACACCGACTGCGTCCTGTCAGAGAGATAGGAGGAGAACCACCGTAAAACAGTGCCTCCCACTCCCATCTCCCCAAGACGACGCAGAAGGATACCATGGTCAATGGTATCGAAAGCCGCTGAGAGGTCAAGTAGCACCAGGATGGAGGAGTAACCCCCGTCCCGGGCTCGCCAGAGATCATCCATCAGCGCGACCAAAGCAGTCTCCGTACTGTAGCCGCGCCTGAAGCCCGATTGAAAGGGATCCAGATAATCAGTATCCTCCAATAGCCGCAGGAGTTGGAGCGACACCACCTTCTCGACAACTTTACCCAAGAAGGGTAAGTTGGAGACTGGACGGAAGTTCTTTAAATCCGCTGGGTCCAGGGAAGGCTTCTTGAGGAGGGGCCTCACCACCGCAGCTTTTAAAGGCTGTGGGATGGATCCCTCTCTCAAAGAAGCGATCACAACCGCCTGGAGCCAGCCGCGTGTCACCTCCCTGCTGGCAGAGACCAGCCAGGAGGGGCACGGGTCCAATAAACAGGTGGAGGCGCTCATCGCTCCTATGGCCTTGTCCACATCCTCAGGAGTGACAGGTTCAAATTCGTCCCATATAACAGGACTAAGACTCACCCCTGTCATCTCGGCTTGCCCTGTCCAAATGGAGTCCAGGTCTGTCCGAATCTGAACGACTTTATCCGCCAGAAACTGAGAAAATTCCTCAGCTCTGCCCTGCAAGGGATCTTCAGCTCCCTCCTTGGCTAGGAGGGAGCGAGTCACCCTAAACAGGGCGGCTGGGCGGGAGTCGGCGGACGCAATAAGAGCGGAAAAATACGTGCATTTTGCCGCCCTTATCGCCACTAAGTAAGACTTAATGTAAGTTCTTAAAAGTGTCCGGTCAGACTCAGCTTTACTGGCCCTCCATCATCGCTCTAGGCGTCTCTTTAGGCGCTTCATCTCCCGGAGCTCCTCAGTAAACCAAGGGGCCCTCCGGGATCCGCTGCCACGGAGAGGCCACAAAGGCGCAATCCGATCTAAGGCCCCCGTTGCCGCCTGGTTCCAAGCAGCCACTAGAGCCTCAGATGAATCGTGTACCAGGGAGTCAGGTATTTCCCCAAGTTCCTTCTGAAATCCTTCAGATTCCATTAGGCGCCTGGGGCGGAACCACTTAGTCGGCCCCGCCTCCTTGCGGTGGAGGAGTGGTGCCATGAAATCCAACCTCAGAAGGAAATGATCTGACCACGACAAGGGTGTTGTGACTAAACCCCTCAGCCTCAGATCATCTCTCCACTGCCCCGAGAGAAACACAAGGTCAAGCGTGTGACCTCCCTCATGAGTCGGACCCTGAACTACTTGGGTCAGGTTCATGGTTGTCATGGAAGCCATGAACTCCTGGACTGCCTCCGAGGTTTCACCGGGCGATGGCAAATTAAAGTCCCCCAGCACCATCAACCTGGGGAACTCAATCGCCAGCCCTGCTACCGCCTCGAGCAGAACAGGCAGGGCCTTTGTAACGTAGCTAGGAGGCAGGTACGCTAACAAAAGGCCCACCTGGACCCCTAAGTCCAACTTCAGAAGGAGCGTCTCACACCCAACAATCTCCGGGGCAGGGCTCCTTCGAGGATTAAGGTTCTGGCGAGCTATAATCGCCACTCCTCCACCCCTTCCCTGGGGTCGCGGCTGATGCTGCACTAAGAACCCATCCGGGCACATCTCGGAGAGGGGGACCCCCCCCTCCTGGCCTAGCCAGGTCTCAGTGATACATGCCAGGTCCGCCCCCTCTTCCAGGATTAGATCCCGTACAAGGGGGGCCTTGTTGGTAATTGACCTGGCATTCAACAGCAGCAGCTTGAGCCCAGGGCCCTGACCTCCCTGGTTACCAGGACCTCGGGTTGAGCAAGATGGAACCAAACCAGAGGGGCCAGAACAAGGAATCGCTTGGAGACAGCGAGTTCTCGTTCCCCGAGAGCGGCCTACCCCTCTGCTCCCGCCATACCTACCTCTCCCTGTTATGACCATAATGCTCCCGCTCCCCCTTATACCAGAGATCCCCTCCCCTCCCCCACTGGTCTCCCACTCTTCCGGCAAACCATCCATTCCACTCATTCTAGGTCGGGGATTAGGCTCCAGAGCCCCTCCACTTCTGTTTTCACACTCAGTAAAGGGGGCCGGGGCCCAAGCACCCGCATTCTTCATTCTTCCAATCAATCAGTCTACACATATACTCCAAGAATCATACAATCATGCACCCACATAACATATCGGAGGTAGATTTACAAGTTTAAGACAAAGAGGAGACACCATCAAGTGAGGGTGTAATATAAAACGGATCCCTGCTGTTACCCAGGTCTCATAGCTGTTCTGTCCTTTATCACACAGCGTCTTTGCGATCTTTTCAAAGGAGACTTTAGTAGGTGACAGAGTCTCCAGTTCTCAGAGTCAGTGTATATTTGTCCTCCTTCATAGAATAGTAATAATAATGATCGGCATCCGGGAATCGATAATCCGGGGGGCAAAGAGCAATCTTCCCTACTCAGCTGTTTTCGGGAGTCCAAAATCCCTCTCCCCTTGGTATAAGATCGAGTTCTACCTAAGGGTGGGATCCCCCACAAAAAGTGCAAAAGCCAGGAGAAAGTGCTAATCATCGCAGTCGCCCTAATAATCCGCCACATCTTCGTCTCGATCGTACTGATCTTCAAATGACCAGAGACATCCACAGAGGTAGAGAGGGCGGAAGATGGAAAAGGGCCACAATAATTATTATCGCCTCAGAGACTCAGAGTCTAACAGTCTTCCTAGGAATAAATGGCGGCTATGGGGGATAATGTAGTAAGATAACAAAATAACCCTCCCCCCCAGCAGTAGCGATGTTAGCAAACTCAAAAACCGATGCAGATGGTACAAGCATTCAGTAAACATTCCCCAAAAATAACACAGGTCACCGCTTTGCCGCTTTGCCGCCACCAAGCAATTAATGGCGGCCGCGATCTCCGCGGTCGGCCTTGGGGGACCTGGCTGTCGCAGATTTCCCTCACCGCCGAAGGGCCAGCTCCAAGTGCTGCGCAGTCTGTCAATTTATAGTCAGTTCAGTATAGGGGCGTTCGTTCGAAAAGGCTCTCTCCCAAAAACGACCTCGATCTTCCTTGCCGCGTTTGGGAAGTTGATCCCAGCCTCACTCTAATATCTCTGGGGAGATTCCACTATCAGCAGGGCTCCCGACCACCAAACGACCGGCGTGTCGTCCGAGCTCGCCTTCTCCCCTCCGAATAGGAAATCCGCCCTCAATCGCTTCGGTCGATGGGTTCTCCCGATCTTATGATCGTCAAAAGCTACCGTTAGGCCTCAAAGAAACCGGCCCTCACGACGTCCCTACCGCTTCAAAATGGGTGGCGGCCTCCGCAGCGGTCTCTGCAGCCGAAGACACGAAGGAGACTAACGGCACTATCCGTGTGTGGCTAGATGTTTCGCCACCACCCACTGGTGCCAGATATGTTCGCAATCCTTCCAGAGCACGAAAAAGCTCTGGGCAGAGTCTCCTTTCCACGAACAGCCGGAGAGACAATCAGCTGTTTTGCGGAGCCAGATTTTCTTCCGCCATCTCCGCCGTGGCTCCTCCTCCTCCTTTAATGTATTTATTAGTGAGACTTATTTATTAGTGAGACTTATATACCGCCTCATAGTGCAAGCACTCTCTAAGCGGTTTACACCATTAAGCAATGTATATTTATATTGCCCCCAACAATCTGGGGTCCTCATTTTACCTACCTCGGAAGGATGGAAGGCTGAGTCAAGCCTTTATGTTGCTAAATTGAAGGGGGAAATTAAAAAACAACAACAACCTTAGATTGATCCTTTAAAAAGTTTGAGGAGGGAATATATTTAAGAAAAAACATTATTGTTCCAAAAGATAGATTCTCTACAGCTTGCCTGGGTTCTCTTGTTTTGTTTTATTTGCAATCAGGAAGGTAATGCAGTATAGATGAAAGCTGGGGGAATAGAGAGTAATTATTGATCATCCTAGCAAATAATGCTTTTATTTACTTTTATTCCAGATTTCCTTTTTTATTTATAAGCAGCTGAAGATGTCTGCACTGCTGCGTAATTGGTTCTGGCCTCCTGCCATCTGACAGAGTTAATTATTGACAGTCTGCGCATTGCTCCTCTGAGAGAATCCAGTGTCTGTACAAATTAGTTGGAGGCAACTCTCTCATGCAATAATGAAAATAAATCCCTTATAGTTTTCTACTGAAAAAGATTTGAAAGCATTCATCTTTGCACAAACACTGTACCTGTTGATTTGAATAGAAGACTATTATTGTGGTAATGGATGGGTTGGGTAATATAGAAACACGATTCAATAGTTCTAAACTTATGGTATCATATCAAAAGAAAGGCTTTCAAATGGGTTGGGAAAATCCCGATAGATGACTAGAGCTACTTTTATTCTAAAAAAAATATTACTGCTTTCCCCAAAATTGATGCCTCTGTAACATTATTTGCTAGAGTTTAGGACTCTAAACTAAGAAAGTTCCTTTCAAAATTCATACTTCTGTCTTTTTATTTATTTATTTTATTTATTTAAATAGATTTGTATGCTGCCCAACTCCCAGGGGACTCTGGGCGGCTAACAACATATCAAATCCATTATTACATATAAAATCACGTAACAAGTTAAAAATTAAAAGTTAAAAATTATAAAAAGTTAAAAAACATCTAACATTCATAACCAGGGGGGAGACCCAAATGTAATCTGATTGGTCTCACTTTCACCCCGCCTGCCGGAAGAGCCAAGTTTTTATTGCTTTACGGAAGGTCAGCAGGGTGGGGATAGTCCTGATCTCTGGAGGAAGTTGGTTCCAGAGGGAAGGAGCTCCCACAGAGAAGGCTCTCCCCCTCGGCCCCGCCAACCGGCATTGCTTGGTCGATGGGACCTGGAGGAGACCAACTCTGTGGGACCTAACTGGCCGTAGGGAGGTATGCAGCAGAATGCGGTCCCAAAGGTAATCAGGATGTGGTCCCGAAGGTAATCAGATGTAATCATCATTGTTTACAATCTTTTATTGGTAGAAAAATATTTCTAGCATCCACTTTGTGAGACATTGTATGGTTCCTTATTTTTATTGCACTCTTCTAATGACATAATGATATGAAGGGAAAATCAACAGCATATACCTGATTACTAATTGCTTTAATTATTATCAAATGTTCTGCATATTTATGGAAACTGTACATGGTGAGAGGCTGCAGGCAAAGAGCTACTCAATTCAAGGGAACAGTTTAAAATCAACATTATGGTTTACTTACAAATAATTCAGAGATTGAAGGAAGAGATCTTCAGGTGGATTGGCAGAATAAATGCCAGGTATAGTGGAAACATCTCTGTGATATATTTCTTTTTTGTTTTGGAGCCAACCAGGGAATCAACTGGATCTTATCTATTAATTCTTTGCAATGTCTTTGTATCCTTTTATTCTGCAGATTGTTTTACCCAAGCCATGTCACATGCAGCTACACCTTGTATTTTTCCATGGACCGAAAACAAGAGTCTGAAGTTGGGAGTGACTTCACATCCATCTGAAAGAATTGATGTATATCATGACACTTTTTTAGAAGGAAAAAAGAAAGGTAGTTCTTTTTCCAGTTTGCTAAGGCAGCTTGCCAGCAGATTTAGGCACTTTATCTTTTGCAACATTTACTCTTTGAGGATTAGATCCATTAACTGTCACTGCTTGTTAGTTTGCCAGTAACAAAGCTTAACTTGAATTAGAATTGGAACCTAGCTTAATCGAAGACAATGACTTTCATCTGAAGAATATAGGAGGTGCCACTAGAGCAGGGCTGTGAAACTCCTGGCCCACGAGCCAGATGTGTCACATGCTGGCCATGCCCACATTATTTTAGCGAAGGGGGGAAAAGTTCCGATACATCATGTGACTCTGGCGTGACAACGTTTGACACACCTGCATAGAGTATGGAAGATCAAAACTATTGTTTGCAATTTGCATTCTAATACCCTTATGGGCTCTCTTCCATCTGATTGTTCTATACCTGTCTTGTTATGATGTGGTTCCATTGTCACGTAGTGAATATTGTCAGTTGTATGTCTATGCAGGGTGATGCACCCCCTATCCTAATATTATGGTACATTCCATTACAAGCAGGACATGTGATGTGATCTTCTGCGCATGTGTGCATTCCTGATTCTCCATTGTTCTCTTATAGTTTGGCTCTGACCGGAATGGTTGCATTTAATTAGCAAGAATGTAACTATTCAGAATTTATTGTTTTTGTACCGAAATAAATATTTTCTATTAGACTTTTAATTTCGGCTTTATTTTTAAATGTCTGAGTTCCGAGAGAAAGATCAACATCGCCTCTATGGAGATTTATTCTCCTTAACATGGTAGCAGAGGATGGTTTTGATCCATCAACCTCTATGGAGATTTATTCTCCTTAACACCCATCATAGCTCATTATCAGCTACAAATAGTGGCTAAGATGTCTGGACAAAGCTTGTGGGTTTTCCTCACTGAATATAAAAAAAAATAAGTTTCATTATCTATCTGACAGAGCACATATTGTGTGAATCTCTCTCTCTCTCTCTCTCTCTCTCTCTCTCTCTCTCTCTCTCTCTCTCTCTCTCTCTCTCTCTCTCTCTCTCTCTCTCTCTCTCTCTCTCCCTCCCTCCCTCCCTCCCTCCCTCCCTCCCTCTCCCCCTCTGACTTGTAGCACATCCTATGTGCCAGGTTTGAATTTAAGTTTTTATAAACTTGTTGTAACTCTTAGAGCTTTTGGAACAACTTTTATGTATTGTTCTCTTATTACTTCAGCTTATGACCTTTTTATCTATAACATACTAAAAGAAGCCAGCAGTAAAAAAACAAAGCAAAATAACAACTGTAATTCAACTCAAAAGAAGGTAGTTTAAGCTTCTTTACTGACAATGTTTAATTGAAATGATGAATTTGGGAGTGGTACACCTCTCAGCATCAGTTGATTGGAGTGGCAACTATGTAAGGAAATAAGTAAATAAATAAATAAATTCTGCTTGCCTACAAGCTTAGTGAGTGATTTGAACAAGATTTTAGTATCCAAAATCAATGGAATTTTCTATTAGTGCCGGTGACATATACAGAAATGAGAGCCAGTATACTGTGGTGAAAATATTGAATTGGGACTGAGGGTACTCAAGTTCAAATTCTCATTCACCCATGAAGTTCATTTGAGTGGCTTTGGATAAATCCATGTCTCTCAACCAAATGCGTTCTATAGAGCTGTGGTGAGAATTAAATTGGAGGGCAAAGTCTATACGTGCCATCTTTAACTCCTGTGACAACAAATAAATATTTCACAAAGAAGTGGTTCCAACAGTATAGTAATTCAAACTATAATGTAGCTGTGAAGACTGTTTCAGTTCTTAATAAGGCTTGCAGTTATTCATGGTATAGTCCCCTCCAAATTGATCTACTGCAATGCGCTGTACATGGAGCTGTCCTTGAAGAGGATTTACAAACTTCATCTGGTTACAGGATGTAATGGTGAGGACAGTTATGTGCACTACTAGGAAATCCATGCTGCACATCTGATCTGTGAGCTACATTCGTTGGCAGTTTGCTTCTGGGTCTCATTTAAGGTGTTGGTTTTAATCTTTAAAGCCCTTCTTGGCATGGGACCAAGCTATCTGAGGGATTTACCTCGCCCTGTTTACATCAGCTTCCCCCATCAGGTCATGCAAAGAAGGCATGTCATCTACATTCAGTGTCCCAGGAATTGTGCCTTCCCTGCTGTGGCACCACTCTTATGTCCTTCCCTCTAAAATCAGATTGACCCCATCCTTTTTGATATTCTGGAAGGCCCTCAAGACTTGGTTATATGACAAGGCCTGGGCCTTCCATAGAATTGGAGATTTGTCTAGATGGCTTCATTTGTTAAGGGGGTTATATTTTATTTTCTCTTCTTTTACAGTTTGTATTTTGGGTTTTTAGAATATTTATTATCTTTTTTTATATTTGTAATTGCTTTTTTATATTTTCTGTTTTTTATGTTGTGCATCACCCAGAGTCATCTGGAGAGATGGACATAGAAGTTTGATTAATAAATAAAATACATTTCCACATTAGTGACTTGAAATGTCTTCTAGTGTCACCCAGCCATCATTAGACAAATATGATGATAATGGGTTTAGACTGTGTTAATGATGGCTGCAGAATATTCAAGTTCCTGCAACCAACTAGTGGAAGATGGTCTAATTATAGATCAAAAATAAATTCAGTTTATTTAACAGTGTGAGTTAGTAAGGCTTCCTTTCAAATTATCATTTATTATTTGGGGATATTGATAAAAGAAGATCCATTTAAAAATGTATGGCAATGCTTTTTGCTACGGTAGGTGTGTATACAGTCAATAGAGGGAGCAGAAACTTTGTTACCTGTTTATACAAGCAGACTTCTAGGTATGTTCCATATACAGCTTGTTGTTATTCTGCATGGCAATCCTCATTCAATAAATCTGAAGTCACAAAGAGGCTGTGGGAATGGATTCCTGCCAACTGTCTGCCTGTTTCACCTGTCTACTACTGAGACCACAGCTATGAGGCAGAGAACATCCTGGATTAGACTTTAGCTCTGAGCATTTCCTGTTTAAAAGATCAAGGAGCTCTTAATGGAAAAGGTTCATACTTGAAACTGTAGAGAGCTACAGTGGAGTGGGTGGAAAATTATACGCTAGATGCACCCGTAGAGTTTTTCCATGTGACTTGACTTTCTCTTAATGCTGCTATTGTCTATACCTTCATTCTCATGATGTTGGAATCAGTTGGGGCTCATTCCAACATGTCTATGTATCAGTTTTACTTTCATGCCCCAGTTATACCAGAAAAAGTGTACTTTCTTTTCAAAACCCTACCACAGTGATGGCGAACCTATGGCACAGGTGCCACAGGTGGCACGTGGAGCCATATCTGCCGGCACGCGAGCCGTTGCCCTAGCTCAGCTCCAGCGCGCATGTGCGTGCATGGCAGCTGATTTTTGGCTCACGCGGAGGCTCTGGGAGGACGATTTTGGTCTCCGGAGGGCCTCCGGGATGGTGGGGGGAGCGTTTTTGCCCTCCCCAAGCTCCAAGAAAGCCTCTGGAGCCTGGGGAGGGCAAATAACGGGCCTACTGGGCCCACTGGAAGTCGGGAAATGGGGGAGTGGGGGTCATGCACGCATGCACAGGGGTGTGGGGCAAGTGGGGGGGGGGGTTGAATTATGGGTGTGGGCACGCATGAGCGTGTGATAGCGCAGGCGCGCACTATTTTGGCACCCGAGGGAAAACAGGTTCGCCATTACTGCCCTACCACATTTCAATAATCATTTGAACATCTTGAGGTATTTTTTCTATTTCTTTGAGATTGGACTGCCTTAACCATGTGTTTTAGAGCAGCGGTCACCAACTGGTGTCTGTGGACCACTGGTGGTCCGTGAGAAAATTTTGGTGGTCCACAGAAAAATTATTTGCATTTTTTATATTGCACTAAACCAGGGGTCCTCAAACTACGGCCCCTGGGCCAGATACGTGCAATGAATGTTTGTGTTATTGCAGAGAGTCTCCCCCTTTGGGGTCTTTTTGTGTGGGTCGGAGGGGGAGGGAGAAATTCCGACTTGAGATCTGCTTCAGTCTCCTGGTGAGGGGCTTTGGGCGAAGGCTGGAGGGAAGTGCCTCTGGTGGCGAAGAGCTGGAGGGCCTCGTTCCAGTGGGACTGCATCATGGCCTGGAACTGGCTGACCATCTCAGCCTGCTGAGCCTTGCACTTCCACAGGTCTTCCCTCTCCTTGGAAAGCCTATGCTCCTAGTCCTCAGTGAGGTACTTCTGCTGAGCCTCCTTCTCAGTCAGATCCAATTTGAACTGAGCCTGCTATTTTGCCAACTCTTTCTCATGCTGGCTGCTTAGCTCCAGCAACTGCTTCCTGTTGGGGCCCTAAGGAGCTCAAGCGGGCAGGCAAGGAGTGGCTGGGAGGGGAGGGGCGAGTAGAGGCTGGCGAGACGCCCCTTGATATGAGTGACATTGAATTGGTCACACCCACCGTCACATGACCACCTAGCCACACCCACCCAGCCGGTCATTAGGCAGATAGCAATAGCAATAGCACTTAGACTTATATACAGCTTCATAGTGCTTTACAGCCCTCTCTAAGTGGTTTACAGAGTTCAGCATATTGCCCCCAACAATCTGGGTCCTCATTTTACCAATCTCAGAAGGATGGAAGGCTGAGTCAACCTTGAGCCGGTGAGATTTGAACAGCTGAACTGCTGAACTAGCAGTAGCCTGCAGTGCTGCATTTAACCACTGCACCATCTCTTTCTCAGATCATATTAGTGGTCTGCGGGATTTAAAATTATGAATTTAGTGGTCCCTGAGGTCTGAAAGGTTGGTGACCCCTGCTTTAGAGAATAAATCTCCCGATTTCCTGTGCCTTCACTTCACCAAATCATGCCTGCCCTGCATAGAGCAAAGCCCAGATATTCATTTGTTCGTCCATCTAGACAAGATGGTTGTATTTACGATAAACAAAGTGCCGGTGTTGCCAATGCTTTTTTTTTTTTTTACTTTTCATTTTGTCAATTCCTGTGCATATTCAGATGTAAAGAAAGTGAGATCTGCAAACAATGATTGATTGGAAGGAAGAGAAAAAGAGCATATATCTCAGGCTGTGAATCTCAGGATGAGACAGAAGGAGATTTAACTAGGTGTTAGATGAAACACTCTGGCAAATATTCAAGCATAGATATAAAAATGTTAAGCACAGAAAAAAACGTTCAAAAATATCCTTGAGGGGCTCATACTTTTATCTCTCACTTCTGCCTTCCATCATTTTGATGGCCAATTAGAAAGTGTCTTATAAAGGGCCATCTCTCCTGCTTTCCCTTACTTCTTTTTCTTTGAGCCCAAGGGACTGGCAAACGGCTATAAGATTCCTCAAAGAATTACCTGTCTGCCATTTCGAACTTCCATACCACTCTTTGTCAGCCTGACAACTGTGCCTCAGTAAATCACAAACCTGCAGTGTATAATATTGCCAGCTCTTTCAAATTCTCCATGACAAGTCAACTGCACTTGATACCTGGATATTATTGAGACTTAGTAACTTTCTGCCCTTAAGCCCAAGTCTGCAGGAAAGAATGAGGTATGTGTTTTGAGAAGAGCTGTTATATTTTTCACTGACACCTGGAATTCTCAGGCTGAAGAAATATCAGAAAATTCTTCACTAAAACAGCTTGTGCTTTAAAATGGAGTTGGGAGTGAAGAACATGGGTGAAATAAACCATAAAATATGAAAGTTTCCTTTGATTTGCAGGAAAGCAAAATAGCAATAACAACTTACACCTAGACATATAATTGATAACTTCCAAAATGGTAATTTTATCACACGCTAGTATGGCTGAAAAGCAAAGCACTAGGATGCATAGCACATAAAGTATTTAGCTTGCATATATGATATCCAGTTCAAATCTGAACTGAATGTTGGAAGTGTATATGGGATTGGAGGCAGAATATAAACTTTATATATTAACTCTGGCCTTAGGAAATCTGAGCAACAGCAAAGCTAGTGGAGGTGACAGTATTCCAGCTGAGCTATTCAAAATCTTAAGAGACGAAGCAGTAAAAGCGCTACACTCAATTTGCCAGCAAATTTGGAAAACTCAACAGTGACCACAGGATTGGAAAAGGTCCATTTACATTCCAATTCCAAAGAAAGGCAATGCCAAAGAATGTTAAAACTATCGCACCATTGCACTCATTTCACATGCTAGTAAAGTTATGCTTAAAATCCTACAAGTTAGGCTCCAGCAGTATGTGGATCGAGAGTGACCAGAAGTACAGGCAGGATTTCAAAGAGGCAGAGGAACTAGAGATCAAATTGCCAACATATGCTGGATCATGGAGAAAGCTAGGGAGTTCCAGAAAAAGATCTATTTCTGCTTCATTGACTATGCTAAAGCTTTTGATTGTGTGGATCACAACGAATTGTGGCAAGTTCTTAAAGAGATGGGAGTACCAGACCATCTTATTTGTCTCTTGAGAAACCTATATGTGGGTCAAGAAGCAACAGTGAGAACTGGACACGGAACCACTGATTGGTTAAAAATTGGGAACTGTCGCCCTGCCTATTTAACTTATATGCAGAGCACATCATGAGAAAGCTGGGGCTAGATGAATCAAAAGTTGGAATTAAGATTGCCAGGAGAAATATCAACAACCTCAGATATGCAGATGATACCACTCTAATGGCAGAAAGTGAAGAGGAACTAAAGAGCCTCTTGATGCAGGTGAAGAAGGAGAGTGCAAAAGTTGGCTTGAAACTCAACATTAAGAAAACTAAGATCATGGCATCCAGTCCTCTCAATTCATGGCAAATAGATGGGTAAGAAATGGAGGCAGTGACAGATTTTATTTTCCTGGGCTCCAAGATCACCGCAGATGGGGATTGCAGCCAAGAAATTAAAAGACGCTTGCTCCTGGGGAGGAAAGCTATGGCAAATCTAGACAGCATACTAAAAAGCAGAGACATCACCCTGCCAACAAAAGTGCCTAGAGTCAAGGCTATGGTTTTCCCCGTTGCAATGTATGGCTGTGAAAGTTGGACCATAAGGAAGACTGAGCACCAAAGAATTGAGGCCTTTAAACTATGGTGATGGAGAAGACTCCTGTGAGTCCCTTGGACTGCAAGGCGATCCAACCGGTCAGTCCTAGAGGAGATCAACCCTGACTGCTCTTTAGAAGACCAGATCCTGAAGATGAAACTCAAATACTTTGGCCACCTAATGAGAAGGAAGGACTCACTAGAGAAGAGCTTAATGCTGGGAAAGATTGAGGACAAAAGAAGAAGGGGATGACATAGAATGAGGTGGATGGATGGAAGCAGTAGGCGTCAGCTTAAATGGACTCCAGAGGATGGTAGAGGACAGGAAGGCCTGGAGGAACATTGTCCATGGGGTCGTGATGGGTCGGACATGACTTCGCAACAAACAACAAACAACAACAAAGTCAGAACTGGATATGCCATGATCAGTCCTATCCTCTCCTTTTTGTGTATGTGCATCCTACTTATATATATTTGATTTTGTCAATCATTGTTTGAGACTCTGGCATAAATCAGTCCTTTATGTCAAAATCCTGATCTTAAAAGCAGTCAAATACTTGTATCTTAGTAGCAGTTCCTTCTACCATTCTTCCACATTAGGCAGACTGATGCAAATACATTGCAGAATCTTTAAAGCAATGAGATTTAACCTACAAAGCTATATGATGAAATATGAAGGACCAACTATAATTAATATTATGGAGTCTCTAAGTCAGTAGATATTTCACTAAGAACTGATTAAAATTATAGTAACTGAACTAAACTATGGATTTTGAGACAAGCCATTTGGAAAATAATATCCATTATATGGGCCGATGCTTTAAAGCTCCAGAAAACAGTAAAATTTCAGTTACATTCTTTCTTGCCCTTTTAATTTGTTAACTTTTAGGCTACAACTAGTGATACTATCTGTAATTTTCTTTTCAATTTACATTGTACTGCTTTCCCTTTCATCTTGTTTTCTTTTATTTGGTTTGTCCTGTTATATCCTATTTAATTTTCTAACTCTGTTTCTTCCAAACATACAACAAAATGGGGGGGGGATCTATAGTTTGTTACAGCAGCCTTCTCCAATATACAATAAAGTTACAACAGTCTTCCTCACAGCCTGTATTCCAGATGGAACAGATTATAATACACCAGGACAATAATATTAAAGAGATGAAAGAATAGTATTCCATTATACTTGTTTGCTGTCAGGGAAAACTAATCTACATGACCATATCAAAATACCATAAACTAAATTACATAATCAAATAATAGTAAAGAAAACACTAATTACAAAGAAGTTGCCCATGTCTTAAAAATGAAGAGTCTCTCTGTTGTGCTTCTGTGATCATTCTGTTAAAGCTGTTCATGGCATAGGGCCTGGTTACTTGAAGGACTGCTTTTCTCCTATAATATCACATCTCCTGAGCCACAGGAACAAAGTCTTTCAGTCAGTGGTATCTTTTTATACTTGCCATACAAAACGGCCGATGGAAGCGCATGGCACCATGTGAACGAAAATGCTTATCCTTATTTTGGGATTGTGCTACTGTTCAATGGATGTCTAGTGAGAACAATACTGCTAACACCTACACAACACATCTTCAAAACTGAAATAATGCAACTGTCTTTAATCCTTACTTCACTAAGTACTGATGATTGAAAAATCAATGTCAGTTAAAATGTATAGTTGCAATTCTACCCATTGCTGTAACATTGTTATACGTTGTTATATACCGAGTAGTAATTGGCTATACAGTACTACATCTTAAAACTTATAACTTCCTTTCCTTCGGATTCTAGATTAAACCATTCTTCTAGACGTCTGATGCAAATTAGATATTTTCATACTTTCTTTGGTTACTTTTATCCCAATAGATTTTTTTTGTAGTTCCTCTTCTGCTTTCATACAGGCTAGCTTTTTTCTTAAGCTGAAATTCACTGCTCTCTGCAGATCAAATCACTGCCATTCTTTTGTCTTTTTCCTTAACTAGTTTCCTCTAACTCATCTTTATGTACATAATTTAATATGCTATTCATTTGTTTTTTCTCCTAGAGCGTTAATGAGGATACAACATATGATATGACCTAAGGCTGATTCAATCAGCATCCAACTGGTCATTTCCTCCTGGCTAAATGCTTTGCACTTCTTTATTACATTTCATTTATGAACTTCTCCCAGTTTCCAATCAACATGACAATGTTCTGAGGTCCACAGCAATTAGCATTTGTCTTACAGGATAGCTTTTATTATTTCCTCTTTCAAACGCTTTATGCAGATCTAGTGCATTATTTAGTCTTACTTTCTTCAATGATTTAATCTGTTCAGGAGCAGGAAAAGCAATCTTCCTCATCTGGCAGGTTGTGTCACTAATGAGCAAAAAACTGATGGCTTATTTTAATGCAGAATGATGGTTGTTGAGATTTACCACCTTCGCAGAGGAATAATACCACCTAAAATAGTGTCAAGATTATTTTTTTCAGCATGGACAGGTCTAACACTATCCTGCCATTGCTGTTCTACATTACGCTTTGCATTGGTTCCAATCCTCAGTGGAATTAAAGGATGGTAAGGTGAAGCAGCCATGATACATTTTTATCACCCAAGCCTTGGAAGAGTAAAATGAGCAAATAAAACTCTCTGTCCAGTTGGGGACCAAATCAATTTCTTAAAATATGTATGAATCACTTTTCTGTTTGAACCAAATTCCAGCTTAAAAAAAACCTTGTACCAATGCAAAAGATGTTACACAAAATAAAAAAAAGCCCCAGGCAAAATCCATCCTAATCAAAAAAGCCATTGTGACCACCTCAAACTGAGCAAAACTGAGTACAAGCAGATGTCCTTAGAAATCAAATGACATATTTATTTATATACTCATGTATTTTCAGTACTGTATTAATACTCTGCCCAAATCTTAAGATTGTGGGGGGAGAGTTTCCACATATCCACTATTAACCCCCCCACCATAATTTACAATTATTACTATAGAGATTCTGCCCTACCACTAATCTCTGGGCAATAGAACATATAAATATGATGGAAAGATGCCTATGGAACAACATCAATTTCAGATTAATGCTGAAACGTTGCTTTGCAGTCACTTTTCTTTTAATGTGAAAAAAAACTTGTTTTTCTACTTTATTTTAAAGGTGCTTGAGAATTTCTTTTTAATTTTGGTCAAAAGAGGTTTTGAGCATATGTTATTGTTAAAAGTGGCACAGAATACTACTGTGGTGCCATTATGTTTTGTCATATATATTTCCAGCAATGGGAACCTGAGCATTTATTCTTTCAATCTGAAATAAAAAATAGAAATCTGAGTGGCAACTGGATAATAAAAATGACAATTTTTCTGCAGAGCACTATTACAGATCCCTTTAATCGAAATTGGTTATACAAAGTTGCAACGACTATAAACATGAGAAGAGAAGAGAAGAGAAGAGAAGAGAAGAGAAGAGAAGAGGAGAAGAGAAGAGAAGAGAAGAGAAGAGAAGAGAAGAGAAGAGAAGAGAAGAGAAGAGAAGAGAAGAGAAGAGAAGAGAAGAGAAGAGAAGAGAAGAGAAGAGAAGAGAAGAGAAGAGAAGAGAAGAGAAGAGAATTCTTTATTGGCCAAGTATGATTGGACACACAAGGAATTTGTCTTGGTGCATATGATCTCAGTGTACATAAAAGAAAAGATACATCCGTATCAAGATACACTTGAGAGCAAAATGGCTGCCACATTTTTATTATGTAAATTGTACAGATAATTGTGTTTCCAGATATTCATACATTTAAATACCTTCTTAAATTTTGATAACTTTGAAATAAGAGATCAAAACAGGGGAATAAAAACAGGCCTATTTCCAGTGTAGAATGTGTTCATACAACAAGGCTGATCTGAAGATTAATTCTCTTGAGGGAACTTGGTGTGTCTAAACTTAAGAAACGATGACAGCTGGAGAATATAGTGCCACTTTTTCAATATTTGAAGGGTATCACAACGAAGAAGGTCAAGGCTTCTTGTTTATTTATAGTTCCAGAATGCAGCACATGTAATAAAGGATTTAAGAGAAAAGAAGGCATATTCTTAAAAGTTTAAGAAACCTTCTGACAGAGCTGTTATAGACTAGAATGGAAGTTGTGAGTTTCCTTCATAGGATGTATTCAAGTGGAAACTGGATAGCCATTGGTCAGGAATGTTTTACATTTAATTCCTGCACTAAATGGGTTTTTATTTTATTTTGAGGGATTCTGATTTTGTGATGCTTCCAAGATTCTTCCTTTACCATTGTATGAATTTCTAGTAGCCTTGAGTTAATTTAAAAAGATTAATTTCAGTATAAACTATTTTTCCCTAAATATATCTATAGAAATTGTTTTACATGGTATTTACTAGCTGAGCTGTCTAATTAATCTAGTCTAGTGGAAAATTAATCAAAGGTCATATTTGCTTTCTTAGAAAAAAAATCTTTTTCTATTTTCCCCAGATGTTGATTATCAACAATACAGTTGGAAATGCTTCTCTCTCTATTTTTTCTATATTTTCACATGTCTAATCATCAAAGACTGACTTTTTTTAAAAAAAATTAATAACCTCCTGAAAATTTGGCCATGATTAGTTTTCATCTGAGAAAATGTGGTCCTTAACAGCCAGTATTGTCCATCAAATTTACATTTTGTGAAGGAAGAGAATGATTTATTGTTCCTCAATTTGAGCAAAACATTTGTCAAGGTTTCACATAACACTTTCATTGACAAGCTGTTAAAATGATGTTTGAATTGCGCAATAGCAGGGTGGATCTACAATTGACTGAGGCACGTTATGAAGAAATTATTGATGATTCTGCATTGTATTGGACAGCTGCAACCAATAGTAGCCCACAGGGATGTCTCTTGGGGCCAGTGTTGTTCAACATTTTTATGAATAACCTGGATAATGACACTGATACACTTCTTATCAAAATTGAGGATAACACACAATTGGGACATACAGACAATACTCAGGATAACAGAATGAGATTACTAATCTGTACAGACTGGAAACGTAGTTGGAAGGAAACAAGATGTCTTTAACAGAGAGAAATGTTAACATCAACATCACCCCTAGCATTTTTCTTGCAGGTCCAGGGTCCAAAATGTAAGATACTACATAATATAAATTAGGGAGGAATGATATACCGTATTTTTCAGAGTATAAGACGCACCTTTCTTCCCCCCAAAAGAGGCTGAAAATTTGGGTGCGTCTTATACTCCGAATGTAGCTTTTTTGAAGCTTTTTTTCAGCCCTAACGAAGTGCTAACTATCTTCCCGGCTTGCAGGATTTTTTCATTGCTACTCCTTCCGAACAAGTTTTTTTCCAGCCTAAGTCTTTGCAGGTTGTTTTAATTGCTACTCCCTCCAAAGAAGATTTTTTTTCAGCCCTGACCAGGGGATAAAATAATGTGCTGAAGCTGACCAGACTAAGGACGCTACCCAGATGAATACCTGGTAGGTAGATTTTTTTCCCCTATTTTCCTTCCCCAAAACTAAGGTATGTCTTATACTCTGGTGCGTCTTATACTCCGGAAAATACGGTAGATACAAGATAGGAAGAGGTTATGCCTTCAAAGCATTACATTAGAGAAGGACTTAGATTGATCATTAATATCAACTGAATATGAAACATCAATGTTAGGGAATTTAGTCTAGCTCTGGACTGCATTAAAAAAAGAATAATATCAAAGGTATT
Organism: Diadophis punctatus similis; assembly: GCA_023053685.1. Lineage (NCBI taxonomy): Eukaryota > Metazoa > Chordata > Lepidosauria > Squamata > Dipsadidae > Diadophis > Diadophis punctatus. The sequence goes on from JALIGW010000003.1 coordinate 176,645,747, forward strand.
TGAAGCTTTGCTCTGCACTGGTGAGACTACACCTGGAGTACTGATCAACAGATCTCCAGAAAAACCATCATCTACGATCTGTCTTTAAATACCACACTTCACTTCCTACTTTGTTACAGAGCCCCAGACTACAACATCACACATGCGAACAAATTAACCTCACTGCTAACGTGGGCAACATCCTGCCGGTACCCCTAATCGTCCTTGGAGACCTAAATCTACCTCTCATTAACTGGACCCTAAACGAATGCACGACTGAACCCATCCATACAACCATATACAATGCTGTTACTTATCTGGGACTCGACCAGGGGCGGGTTCCTAATTTTTTTACTACCACTCTGTGGGTGTGGCTTATTTTGTGGTGTGGCTTGCCAGCCATGTAACCGGGTGGGCGTGGCTTGCTGACCATGTGACCGGGTGGGCGTGGCTTGCCAGTCATATATTAGTTATTTCAGAGAGATATTACTACTATTTTTGCTATTTTATACCTTACATGAAAAGCTTTGCATACAAAGTGTGTGTTACACCATGGCAAAACAGCAACCTTTATATGCAGAAAATGCTATAGTTAAAAGACAAGCAAGTCTCATACAGCATTTTTGGTTTCATTCATGGATTCCTTAAACGAAAATATTGAGGACTGTTAAAAGAAAAGTATCTTTTAACAGTCCTCAATGTTTTTGTCTAAAAAATAACAGTATAAAAGTGTATAAAATTACCAGTATAAAAGGTTAAGCTTTTAGAAAATGCCCACTTTGGGAAGCTTTAGGCAAAAGCGAAGGAAAAGTGTCAAATGCGAGCTTCTTATAATTTTCAAGCGAAGGGACGGGGAAAGACTTAATTGTCAGGTTTTCAATTTTTCCAGGCAAGCAGACAGTTGACTAAGCAGCTTCAAATGGGATGCGGGAAGAGAAAGAGGAGGCACAAAGAAACTTTCAGGACTTGCTCAGTACAACACTGGGTGCATTGCTAGAAACCGAGACCTTTGGGGAGAAACCGGGACTTATTCCTCATCTGAATCCTTAGCATGGATGGGGCAAGGATCGGTGGGGGCATACTCACTGGTTCGTGCGGGGCTCATTCAGTGGGATGGCCACCTCCTCTTCTTCGCACTCAGGGCCGTTGAGAGAGTTGCCTTCATCCACTGTGCTCAGTCCCCCGGCCGGAAGCAGTAGATGCAAAGGTGGCGGCAGAGGAGGGAAGCTCCCAGCAGTATTGACGGAGATGCTGCCACTGCCGCTCCGCAGGGACAGGCCTGGATCCATGGCGAGCGAGCCCAGGGTCTTCTCCCACCCAGGGCTCATTAAAGGTGGGGAAGGGGTGGGAGGAGCCGGATGGCGGCAGCCGAGGCTGGCGACCATAGGAGCTTGGCAGCAGCCGGAGAACTGTGGGGACATTGCCCACCCACAACACAACCCCCCGCAGCGGGAGCAGCAAACCGTGGCAGGGGTTCTTCTAGGAGGCTCCATCCGGCCTGAATGCTTCTCCCCATTCGATGATCCTAGGTTCCTGTCTCCCATTCCCCCTCCGCTCAACAGCTCGAGAAGCCTTGAACTTGCGAAAATGCCTTGGATTATCACCGTGTATTGGTGGCTTCTCGGACTGCTGAAGGGAGGGGAAAGGAGATAGCTCCTGCCGCCCATTCTTTCAGCGTCTCACATGCTACCTCAGCCATGCTCCCCTGCTTGGACTCACTGTGGGGTAGGAAAGCAGCGCATACGCATTGCCGGAAGCACAGATTCTGGGCATGCGCACAAGAAATTTTTAAAAATATATTTTTTTAAAAAAAAAAAATTAATGGCGGCGCCGAGGCATTGGCAACCGACCGGACCGATACTGTGATGTCACCAAGGGGGCAGTTACCGGTGCTATAGAGTGGACCACACCGGTAGAAACCCACCACTATTAGGAGGTTGTTTACTTTTCAATCCTGCCTTTTGTATATTTCCTGGATAAAATACATGAAAAAATCCCATTTAGAAAAAATCCAATTAGGGTTAGGGTTAGGTACCATGAATTCAGAGAGCAAAATGGACAAACTGATGGGCTACGAATCCATTCGGAATCTCCATTTTGCGCTCCGAATTCATGGATACCTAACCCTAACCCTAAGTGGATTTATTGTAAATGGGATTTTCCCATGTATTTTATCCAGGAAATATACAAAATGCAGGATCGAAAAGTTAACAACCTCCTAACCATACTGATGGGCTCCGAATCCAATGGCAATGTCCATTTTGCTCTCCGAATTCATGGATACCTAACCCTAACCCTAAGTGGATTTATTGTAAATGGGATTTTCCCATGCATTTTAACAGGAAATATACAAAAGGCATGATCGAAAAGTATGCACCCTCCTAACCATACCGATGGGCTCCGAACCCAATGGCGATGTCCATTTTTCTCTCCGAATTCATGGATACCCTAACCCTAAGTGAATTTATTGTAAATGGGATTTGCCTTTTGTATATTTCCATGATAAGATACATGGAAAAATCCCATTTTCAGAAAATCCACTTAAGGTTAGGGTTAGGAATCAATGAATTCGGAGCGCAAAATGGCCATCGCCAATTGATTTAGAGCCCATCGGTATGGTTAGGAGGGTGCATACTTTTCGATCCTGCCTTTTGTATATTTCCTGTTAAGATACATGGGAAAATCCCATTTACAATAAATCCACTTAGGGTTAGGTATCCATGACTTCGGAGCACAAAATGGAGATAGCCAATGGATTCGTAGCCCATCGGTATGGATAGGAAGGTGCATACTTTTCAATCCTGCCTTTTGTATATTTCCTGGCAAAATACATGGGAAAACCCTATTTACAGAAAATCCACTTAGGGTTAGGTATTCATGAATTCGGAGAGCAAAATGGACATCACCATTGGATTTGGAGCCGATCGGTATGGTTAGGAGGGTGCATACTTTTCGATCCTACCTTTTGTATATTTCCTGTTAAAATACATGGGAAAATCCCATTTACAATAAATCCACTTAGGGTTAGGGATAGGTAGCCATGAATTTAAAGAGCAAAATGGACATTACCATTGGATTTGGAGCCCATCGGTATGGTTAGGAGGGTGCATACTTTTCGATCCTGCCTTTTGTATATTTCCTGTTAATATACATGGGAAAATCCCATTAACAATAAATCCACTTAGGGTTAGGGATAGGTAGCCATGACATTAAAGAGCAAAATGGACATTGCCATTGGATTAGGAGCCCATCGGTATGGTTAGGAGGGTGCATACTTTTCGATCCTGCCTTTTGTATATTTCCTGTTAAAATACATGGGAAAATCCCATTTACAATAAATCCACTTACGGTTAGGGTTAGGTATCCATGAATTCGGAGAGCAAAATGGAGATCAGCATTGGATTTGGAGCCCATCGGTATGGTTAGGAGGGTGCATACTTTTCGATCCTGCCTTTTGTATATTTCCTGTTAAAATACATGGGAAAATCCCATTTACAATAAATCCACTTAGGGTTAGGGTTAAGTATCCATGAATTCAGAGAGCAAAATGGACATCGCCATTGGATTTGGAGCCCATCGGTATGGTTAGGAGGGTGCATACTTTTCGATCCTGCCTTTTGTATATTTCCTGGATAAAATACATGCAAAAATCCTATTTACAGAAAATCCACTTAGGGTTAGGGTTAGGTATCCATGAATTCGGAGAGCAAAATGGAGATCCCCAATGGATTCGTAGCCCATCAGTATGGTTAGGAGGTTGTATACTTTTCGATCCTGCCTTTTGTATATTTCCTGGCAAAATACATGGAAAAATCCCATTTACAATAAATACACTTAGGGTTATGGTTAGGTAACCATGAATTCGGAGAGCAAAATGGACATCGCCATTGGATTCGGAGCCCATCGTTATGGTTAGGAGGGTGCATACTTTTCGATCCTGCCTTTTGTATACTTCCTGGCAAAATACATGGGAAAATCCCATTTACAGAAAATCCACTTAGGGTTAGGGTTAGGTATCCATGAATTCGGAGAGCAAAATGGACATCGCCATTGGATTCGGAGCCCATCGGTATGGTTAGGTGGGTGCATACTTTTCGATCCTGCCTTTTGTATATTTCCTGGCAAAATACATGGGAAAATCCCATTTACAGAAAATCCACTTAGGGTTAGGGTTAGGTATCCATGAATTCAGAGAGCAAAATGGACATCACCATTGGATTTGGAGCCCATCGGTATGGTTAGGAGGGTGCATACTTTCCGATCCTGCCTTTTGTATATTTCCTGGCAAAATACATGGAAAAATCCCATTTACAGAAAATCCACTTAGGGTTAGGGTTAGGTATCCATGAATTCGGAGCGCAAAATGGACATCACCATTGGATTTGGAGCCCATCGGTATGGTTAGGAGGGTGCATACTTTTCGATCCTGCCTTTTGTATATTTCCTGGCAAAATACATGGAAAAATCCCATTTACAATAAATCCACTTAGGATTAGGGATTGGTATCCATGAATTCGGAGCGCAAAATGGACATCGCCATTGGATTTGGAGCCCATCGGTATGGTTAGGAGGGTGCATACTTTTCGATCCTGCCTTTTGTATATTTCCTGTTAAAATACATGGGAAAATCCCATTTACAATAAATCCACTTAGGGTTAGGGATAGGTAGCCATGAATTTAAAGAGCAAAATGGACATTACCATTGGATTTGGAGCCCATCGGTATGGTTAGGAGGGTGCATACTTTTCGATCCTGCCTTTTGTATATTTCCTGTTAATATACATGGGAAAATCCCATTAACAATAAATCCACTTAGGGTTAGGGATAGGTAGCCATGACATTAAAGAGCAAAATGGACATTGCCATTGGATTAGGAGCCCATCGGTATGGTTAGGAGGGTGCATACTTTTCGATCCTGCCTTTTGTATATTTCCTGGCAAAATACATGGAAAAATCCCATTTACAGAAAATCCACTTAGGGTTAGGGTTAGGTATCCATGAATTCGGAGCGCAAAATGGACATCACCATTGGATTTGGAGCCCATCGGTATGGTTAGGAGGGTGCATACTTTTCGATCCTGCCTTTTGTATATTTCCTGGCAAAATACATGGAAAAATCCCATTTACAATAAATCCACTTAGGATTAGGGATTGGTATCCATGAATTCGGAGCGCAAAATGGACATCGCCATTGGATTTGGAGCCCATCGGTATGGTTAGGAGGGTGCATACTTTTCGATCCTGCCTTTTGTATATTTCCTGTTAAAATACATGGGAAAATCCCATTTACAATAAATCCACTTAGGGTTAGGGTTAGGTATCCATGAATTCGGAGAGCAAAATGGACATAGCCATTGGATTTGGAGCCCATCGGTATGGTTAGGAGGGTGCATACTTTTCGATCCTGCCTTTTGTATATTTCCTGGATAAAATACATGCAAAAATCCTATTTACAGAAAATCCACTTAGGGTTAGGGTTAGGTATCCATGAATTCGGAGAGCAAAATGGAGATCCCCAATGGATTCGTAGCCCATCAGTATGGTTAGGAGGTTGTATACTTTTCGATCCTGCCTTTTGTATATTTCCTGGCAAAATACATGGAAAAATCCCATTTACAATAAATCCACTTAGGGTTATGGTTAGGTAACCATGAATTCTGAGAGCAAAATGGACATCACCATTGGATTCGGAGCCCATCGTTATGGTTAGGAGGGTGCATACTTTTCGATCCTCCCTTTTGTATACTTCCTGGCAAAATACATGGGAAAATCCCATTTACAGAAAATCCACTTAGGGTTAGGGTTAGGTATCCATGAATTCGGAGAGCAAAATGGACATCACCATTGGATTCGGAGCCCATCGGTATCGTTAGGAGGGTGCATACTTTTCGATCCTGCCTTTTGTATATTTCCTGGAAAAAATACATGGAAAAATCCCATTTACAGAAAATCCATTTAGGGTTAGGGTTAGGTATCCATGAATTCGGAGCGCAAAATTGACATCACCATTGGATTTGGAGCCCATCGGTATGGTTAGGAGGGTGCATACTTTTCGATCCTGCCTTTTGTATATTTCCTGGAAAAAATACATGGAAAAATCCCATTTACAGAAAATCCACTTAGGGTTAGGGTTAGGTATCCATGAATTCGGAGAGCAAAATGGACATCGCCATTGGATTCGGAGCCCATCGGTATGGTTAGGAGGGTGCATACTTTTCAATCCTGCCTTTTGTATACTTCCTGGCAAAATACATGGAAAAATCCCATTTGCAATAAATCCACTTAGGGTTAGGGTTAGGTATCCATGAATTCGGAGAGCAAAATGGAGATCCCCAATGGATTTGTAGCCCATCAGTATGGTTAGGAGGTTGTATACTTTTCGATCCTACCTTTTGTATATTTCCTGGTAAAATACATGATAAAATCCCATTTACAATAAATCCACTTAGGTTTAGGGTTAGGTTTCCATGAATTCGGAGCGCAAAATGAATATCACCATTGGATTTGGAGCCCATCGGTATGGTTAGGAGGGTGCATACTTTTCGATCCTGCCTTTTGTATATTTCCTGGCAAAATACATAGAAAATCCCATTTACAGAAAATCCACTTAGGGTTAGGGTTAGATATCCATGAATTCGGAGAGCAAAATGGACATCGCCATTGGATTCGGAGCCCATTGTTATGGTTAGGAGGGTGCATACTTTTCGATCCTGCCTTTCGTATATTTCCTGGATAAAATACATGGAAAAATCCCATTTACAGAAAATCCACTTAGGGTTAGGGTTAGGTATCCATGAATTCGGAGAGCAAAATGGACATCACCATTGGATTCGGAGCCCATCAGTATGGTTAGGAGGTTGTATACTTTTTGATCCTGCCTTTTGTATATTTGCTGGCAAAATACATGGTAAAATCCCATTTACAAAAATTCCACTTAGGGTTAGGGTTAGGTATCCATGAATTCGGAGAGCAAAATGGACATCGCCATTGGATTTGGAGCCCATCATTATGGTTAGGAGGGTGCATACTTTTCGATCCTGCCTTTTGTATATTTCCTGGATAAAATACATGGAAAAATCCCATTTACAGAAAATCCACTTAGGGTTCGGGTTAGGTATCCATGAATTCGGACAGCAAAATGGACATCACCATTGGATTTGGAGCCCATCGGTATGGTTAGGAGGGCGCAAACTTTTTGATCCTGCCTTTTGTTTATTTCCTGGCAAAATACATGGAAAAATCCCATTTACAATAAATCCACTTAGGGTTATGGTTAGGTAACCATGAATTCGGAGAGCAAAATGGACATCGCCATTGGATTCGGAGCCCATCGTTATGGTTAGGAGGGTGCATACTTTTTGAACCTGCCTTTTGTATACTTCCTGGCAAAATACATGGGAAAATCCCATTTACAGAAAATCCACTTAGGGTTAGGGTTAGGTATCCATGAATTCAGAGAGAAAAATGGACATCGCCATTGGATTCGGAGCCCATCAGTATGGTTAGGAGGTTGTATACTTTTTGATCCTGCCTTTTGTATATTTGCTGGCAAAATGCATGGAAAAATCCCATTTACAAAAATTCCACTTAGGGTTAGGGTTAGGTATCCATGAATTCGGAGAGCAAAATGGACATCGCCATTGGATTCGGAGCCCATCATTATGTTTAGGAGGGTGCATACTTTTCGATCCTGCCTTTTGTATATTTCCTGGATAAAATACATGGAAAAATCCCATTTACAGAAAATCCACTTAGGGTTAGGGTTAGGTATCCATGAATTTGGAGAGCAAAATGGACATCGCCATTGGATTCGGAGCCCATCGTTATGGTTAGGAGGGTGCATACTTTTCGATCCTGCCTTTTGTATATTTCCTGGATAAAATACATGGAAAAATCCGATTTACAGAAAATCCACTTAAGGTTAGGGTTAGGTAGCCATGAATTCGGAGAGCAAAATGGACATCACCATTGGATTTGGAGCCCATCGGTATGGTTAGGAGGGTGCATACTTTTCGATCCTGCCTTTTGTATATTTCCTGGATAAAATACATGGAAAAATCCCATTTACAGAAAATCCACTTAGGGTTCGGGTTAGGTATCCATGAATTTGGAGAGCAAAATGGACATCGCCATTGGATTCGGAGCCCATCAGTATGGTTAGGAGGTTGTATACTTTACAATCCTGCCTTTTGTATATTTCCTGGCAAAATACATGGGAAAATCCCATTTAAAAAAATTCCACTTAGGGTTAGGGTTAGGTATCCATGAATTCGGAGAGCAAAAGGGACATCGCCATTGGATTCGGAGCCCATCATTATGGTTAGGAGGGTGCATACTTTTCGATCCTGCCTTTTGTATATTTCCTGGATAAAATACATGAAAAATCCCATTTACAGAAAATCCACTTAGGGTTCGGGTTAGGTATCGTTAGGAGGGTGCATACTTTTCGATCCTGCCTTTTGTATATTTCCTGGATAAAATACATGGAAAAATCCCATTTACAGAAAATCCACTTAGTGTTAGGGTTAGGTATCCATGAATTCGGAGAGCAAAATGGACATCGCCATTGGATTCGGAGCCCATCAGTATGGTTAGGAGGTTGTATACTTTTTGATCCTGCCTTTTGTATATTTGCTGGCAAAATACATGGTAAAATCCCATTTACAAAAATTCCACTTATGGTTAGGGTTAGGTATCCATGAATTCGGAGAGCAAAAGGGACATCGCCATTGGATTCGGAGCCCATCATTATGGTTAGGAGGGTGCATACTTTTCGATCCTGCCTTTTGTATATTTCCTGGATAAAATACATGAAAAATCCCATTTACAGAAAATCCACTTAGGGTTCGGGTTAGGTATCCATGAATTCGGAGAGCAAAATGGACATCACCATTGGATTTGGAGCCCATCGGTATGGTTAGGAGGGTGCATACTTTTCGATCCTGCCTTTTGTTTATTTCCTTGCAAAATACATGGAAAAATCCCATTTACAATAAATCCACTTAGGGTTATGGTTAGGTAACCATGAATTCGGAGAGCAAAATGGACATCGCCATTGGATTCGGAGCCCATCGTTATGGTTAGGAGGGTGCATACTTTTCGATCCTGCCTTTTGTATACTTCCTGGCAAAATACATGGGAAAATCCCATTTACAGAAAATCCACTTAGGGTTAGGGTTAGGTATCCATGAATTCGGAGAGCAAAATGGACATCGCCATTGGATTCGGAGCCCATCAGTATGGTTAGGTGGGTGCATACTTTTCGATCCTGCCTTTTGTATATTTCCTGGCAAAATACATGGAAAAATCCCATTTACAGAAAATCCACTTAGGGTTAGGGTTAGGTATCCATGAATTCGGAGAGCAAAATGGACATCACCATTGGATTTGGAGCCCATCGGTATGGTTAGGAGGGTGCATACTTTTCGATCCTGCCTTTTGTATATTTCCTGGCAAAATACATGGAAAAATCCCATTTACAATAAATCCACTTAGGATTAGGGTATGGTATCCATGAATTCGGAAGGCAAAATGGACATCGCCATTGGATTCGGAGCCCATCGGTATGGTTAGGAGGGTGCATACTTTTCGATCCTGCCTTTTGTATATTTCCTAGATAAAATACATGGAAAAATCCCATTTACAGAAAATCCACTTAGGGTTAGGGTTAGGTATCCATGAATTTGGAGAGCAAAATGGACATCGCCATTGGATTCGGAGCCCATCGTTATGGTTAGGAGGGTGCATACTTTTCGATCCTGCCTTTTGTATATTTCCTGGATAAAATACATGGAAAAATCCGATTTACAGAAAATCCACTTAAGGTTAGGGTTAGGTAGCCATGAATTCGGAGAGCAAAATGGACATCACCATTGGATTTGGAGCCCATCGGTATGGTTAGGAGGGTGCATACTTTTCGATCCTGCCTTTTGTATATTTCCTGGATAAAATACATGGAAAAATCCCATTTACAGAAAATCCACTTAGGGTTCGGGTTAGGTATCCATGAATTTGGAGAGCAAAATGGACATCGCCATTGGATTCGGAGCCCATCAGTATGGTTAGGAGGTTGTATACTTTTCGATCCTCCCTTTTGTATACTTCCTGGCAAAATACATGGGAAAATCCCATTTACAGAAAATCCATTTAGGGTTAGGGTTAGGTATCCATGAATTCGGAGAGCAAAATGGACATCGCCATTGGATTCGGAGCCCATCGGTATGGTTAGGTGGGTGCATACTTTTCGATCCTGCCTTTTGTATATTTCCTGGCAAAATACATGGGAAAATCCCATTTACAGAAAATCCACTTAGGGTTAGGGTTAGGTATCCATGAATTCAGAGAGCAAAATGGACATCACCATTGGATTTGGAGCCCATCGGTATGGTTAGGAGGGTGCATACTTTCCGATCCTGCCTTTTGTATATTTCCTGGCAAAATACATGGAAAAATCCCATTTACAGAAAATCCACTTAGGGTTAGGGTTAGGTATCCATGAATTCAGAGAGCAAAATGGACATCACCATTGGATTTGGAGCCCATCGGTATGGTTAGGAGGGTGCATACTTTTCGATCCTGCCTTTTGTATATTTCCTGGAAAAAATACATGGAAAAATCCCATTTACAGAAAATCCATTTAGGGTTAGGGTTAGGTATCCATGAATTCGGAGCGCAAAATTGACATCACCATTGGATTTGGAGCCCATCGGTATGGTTAGGAGGGTGCATACTTTTCGATCCTGCCTTTTGTATATTTCCTGGAAAAAATACATGGAAAAATCCCATTTACAGAAAATCCACTTAGGGTTAGGGTTAGGTATCCATGAATTCGGAGAGCAAAATGGACATCGCCATTGGATTCGGAGCCCATCGGTATGGTTAGGAGGGTGCATACTTTTCAATCCTGCCTTTTGTATACTTCCTGGCAAAATACATGGAAAAATCCCATTTGCAATAAATCCACTTAGGGTTAGGGTTAGGTATCCATGAATTCGGAGAGCAAAATGGAGATCCCCAATGGATTTGTAGCCCATCAGTATGGTTAGGAGGTTGTATACTTTTCGATCCTACCTTTTGTATATTTCCTGGTAAAATACATGATAAAATCCCATTTACAATAAATCCACTTAGGTTTAGGGTTAGGTTTCCATGAATTCGGAGCGCAAAATGGATATCACCATTGGATTTGGAGCCCATCGGTATGGTTAGGAGGGTGCATACTTTTCGATCCTGCCTTTTGTATATTTCCTGGCAAAATACATAGAAAATCCCATTTACAGAAAATCCACTTAGGGTTAGGGTTAGATATCCATGAATTCGGAGAGCAAAATGGACATCGCCATTGGATTCGGAGCCCATTGTTATGGTTAGGAGGGTGCATACTTTTCGATCCTGCCTTTCGTATATTTGCTGGCAAAATACATGGAAAAATCCCATTTACAGAAAATCCACTTAGGGTTAGGGTTAGGTATCCATGAATTCAGAGAGCAAAATGGACATCACCATTGGATTTGGAGCCCATCGGTATGGTTAGGAGGGTGCATACTTTTCGATCCTGCCTTTTGTATATTTCCTGGAAAAAATACATGGAAAAATCCCATTTACAGAAAATCCATTTAGGGTTAGGGTTAGGTATCCATGAATTCGGAGCGCAAAATTGACATCACCATTGGATTTGGAGCCCATCGGTATGGTTAGGAGGGTGCATACTTTTCGATCCTGCCTTTTGTATATTTCCTGGAAAAAATACATGGAAAAATCCCATTTACAGAAAATCCACTTAGGGTTAGGGTTAGGTATCCATGAATTCGGAGAGCAAAATGGACATCGCCATTGGATTCGGAGCCCATCGGTATGGTTAGGAGGGTGCATACTTTTCAATCCTGCCTTTTGTATACTTCCTGGCAAAATACATGGAAAAATCCCATTTGCAATAAATCCACTTAGGGTTAGGGTTAGGTATCCATGAATTCGGAGAGCAAAATGGAGATCCCCAATGGATTTGTAGCCCATCAGTATGGTTAGGAGGTTGTATACTTTTTGATCCTACCTTTTGTATATTTCCTGGTAAAATACATGATAAAATCCCATTTACAATAAATCCACTTAGGTTTAGGGTTAGGTTTCCATGAATTCGGAGCGCAAAATGGATATCACCATTGGATTTGGAGCCCATCGGTATGGTTAGGAGGGTGCATACTTTTCGATCCTGCCTTTTGTATATTTCCTGGCAAAATACATAGAAAATCCCATTTACAGAAAATCCACTTAGGGTTAGGGTTAGATATCCATGAATTCGGAGAGCAAAATGGACATCGCCATTGGATTCGGAGCCCATTGTTATGGTTAGGAGGGTGCATACTTTTCGATCCTGCCTTTCGTATATTTCCTGGATAAAATACATGGAAAAATCCCATTTACAGAAAATCCACTTAGGGTTAGGGTTAGGTATCCATGAATTCGGAGAGCAAAATGGACATCGCCATTGGATTCGGAGCCCATCAGTATGGTTAGGAGGTTGTATACTTTTTGATCCTGCCTTTTGTATATTTGCTGGCAAAATACATGGTAAAATCCCATTTACAAAAATTCCACTTAGGGTTAGGGTTAGGTATCCATGAATTCGGAGAGCAAAATGGACATCGCCATTGGATTCGGAGCCCATCATTATGGTTAGGAGGGTGCATACTTTTCGAATCTGCCTTTTGTATATTTCCTGGATAAAATACATGGAAAAATCCCATTTACAGAAAATCCACTTAGGGTTCGGGTTAGGTATCCATGAATTCGGACAGCAAAATGGACATCACCATTGGATTTGGAGCCCATCGGTATGGTTAGGAGGGTGCAAACTTTTTGATCCTGCCTTTTGTTTATTTCCTGGCAAAATACATGGAAAAATCCCATTTACAATAAATCCACTTAGGGTTATGGTTAGGTAACCATGAATTCGGAGAGCAAAATGGACATCGCCATTGGATTCGGAGCCCATCGGTATGCTTAGGAGGGTGCATACTTTTTGAACCTGCCTTTTGTATACTTCCTGGCAAAATACATGGGAAAATCCCATTTACAGAAAATCCACTTAGGGTTAGGGTTAGGTATCCATGAATTCAGAGAGAAAAATGGACATCGCCATTGGATTCGGAGCCCATCAGTATGGTTAGGAGGTTGTATACTTTTTGATCCTGCCTTTTGTATATTTGCTGGCAAAATACATGGAAAAATCCCATTTACAAAAATTCCACTTAGGGTTAGGGTTAGGTATCCATGAATTCGGAGAGCAAAATGGACATCGCCATTGGATTCGGAGCCCATCATTATGTTTAGGAGGGTGCATACTTTTCGATCCTGCCTTTTGTATATTTCCTGGATAAAATACATGGAAAAATCCCATTTACAGAAAATCCACTTAGGGTTAGGGTTAGGTATCCATGAATTTGGAGAGCAAAATGGACATCGCCATTGGATTCGGAGCCCATCGTTATGGTTAGGAGGGTGCATACTTTTCGATCCTGCCTTTTGTATATTTCCTGGATAAAATACATGGAAAAATCCGATTTACAGAAAATCCACTTAAGGTTAGGGTTAGGTAGCCATGAATTCGGAGAGCAAAATGGACATCACCATTGGATTTGGAGCCCATCGGTATGGTTAGGAGGGTGCATACTTTTCGATCCTGCCTTTTGTATATTTCCTGGATAAAATACATGGAAAAATCCCATTTACAGAAAATCCACTTAGGGTTCGGGTTAGGTATCCATGAATTTGGAGAGCAAAATGGACATCGCCATTGGATTCGGAGCCCATCAGTATGGTTAGGAGGTTGTATACTTTACAATCCTGCCTTTTGTATATTTCCTGGCAAAATACATGGGAAAATCCCATTTAAAAAAATTCCACTTAGGGTTAGGGTTAGGTATCCATGAATTCGGAGAGCAAAAGGGACATCGCCATTGGATTCGGAGCCCATCATTATGGTTAGGAGGGTGCATACTTTTCGATCCTGCCTTTTGTATATTTCCTGGATAAAATACATGAAAAATCCCATTTACAGAAAATCCACTTAGGGTTCGGGTTAGGTATCGTTAGGAGGGTGCATACTTTTCGATCCTGCCTTTTGTATATTTCCTGGATAAAATACATGGAAAAATCCCATTTACAGAAAATCCACTTAGTGTTAGGGTTAGGTATCCATGAATTCGGAGAGCAAAATGGACATCGCCATTGGATTCGGAGCCCATCAGTATGGTTAGGAGGTTGTATACTTTTTGATCCTGCCTTTTGTATATTTGCTGGCAAAATACATGGTAAAATCCCATTTACAAAAATTCCACTTAGGGTTAGGGTTAGGTATCCATGAATTCGGAGAGCAAAAGGGACATCGCCATTGGATTCGGAGCCCATCATTATGGTTAGGAGGGTGCATACTTTTCGATCCTGCCTTTTGTATATTTCCTGGATAAAATACATGAAAAATCCCATTTACAGAAAATCCACTTAGGGTTCGGGTTAGGTATCCATGAATTCGGAGAGCAAAATGGACATCACCATTGGATTTGGAGCCCATCGGTATGGTTAGGAGGGTGCATACTTTTCGATCCTGCCTTTTGTTTATTTCCTTGCAAAATACATGGAAAAATCCCATTTACAATAAATCCACTTAGGGTTATGGTTAGGTAACCATGAATTCGGAGAGCAAAATGGACATCGCCATTGGATTCGGAGCCCATCGTTATGGTTAGGAGGGTGCATACTTTTCGATCCTGCCTTTTGTATACTTCCTGGCAAAATACATGGGAAAATCCCATTTACAGAAAATCCACTTAGGGTTAGGGTTAGGTATCCATGAATTCGGAGAGCAAAATGGACATCGCCATTGGATTCGGAGCCCATCAGTATGGTTAGGTGGGTGCATACTTTTCGATCCTGCCTTTTGTATATTTCCTGGCAAAATACATGGAAAAATCCCATTTACAGAAAATCCACTTAGGGTTAGGGTTAGGTATCCATGAATTCGGAGAGCAAAATGGACATCACCATTGGATTTGGAGCCCATCGGTATGGTTAGGAGGGTGCATACTTTTCGATCCTGCCTTTTGTATATTTCCTGGCAAAATACATGGAAAAATCCCATTTACAATAAATCCACTTAGGATTAGGGTATGGTATCCATGAATTCGGAAGGCAAAATGGACATCGCCATTGGATTCGGAGCCCATCGGTATGGTTAGGAGGGTGCATACTTTTCGATCATGCCTTTTGTATATTTCCTGGCAAAATACATGGGAAAATCCCATTTACAGAAAATCCACTTAGGGTTAGGGTTAGGTATCCATGAATTCAGAGAGAAAAATGGACATCGCCATTGGTTTCGGAGCCCATCAGTATGGTTAGGAGGTTGTATACTTTTCGATCCTGCCTTTTGTATATTTCCTGGCAAAATACATGGGAAAATCCCATTTACAATAAATCCACTTAGGGTTAGGGTTAGATATCCATGAATTCGGAGAGCAAAATGGACATCGCCATTGGATTCGGAGCCCATCAGTATGGTTAGGAGGTTGTATACTTTTTGATCCTGCCTTTTGTATATTTGCTGGCAAAATACATGGTAAAATCCCATTTACAAAAATTCCACTTAGGGTTAGGGTTAGGTATCCATGAATTCGGAGAGCAAAAGGGACATCGCCATTGGATTCGGAGCCCATCATTATGGTTAGGAGGGTGCATACTTTTCGATCCTGCCTTTTGTATATTTCCTGGATAAAATACATGAAAAATCCCATTTACAGAAAATCCACTTAGGGTTCGGGTTAGGTATCCATGAATTCGGAGAGCAAAATGGACATCACCATTGGATTTGGAGCCCATCGGTATGGTTAGGAGGGTGCATACTTTTCGATCCTGCCTTTTGTTTATTTCCTTGCAAAATACATGGAAAAATCCCATTTACAATAAATCCACTTAGGGTTATGGTTAGGTAACCATGAATTCGGAGAGCAAAATGGACATCGCCATTGGATTCGGAGCCCATCGTTATGGTTAGGAGGGTGCATACTTTTCGATCCTGCCTTTTGTATACTTCCTGGCAAAATACATGGGAAAATCCCATTTACAGAAAATCCACTTAGGGTTAGGGTTAGGTATCCATGAATTCGGAGAGCAAAATGGACATCGCCATTGGATTCGGAGCCCATCAGTATGGTTAGGTGGGTGCATACTTTTCGATCCTGCCTTTTGTATATTTCCTGGCAAAATACATGGAAAAATCCCATTTACAGAAAATCCACTTAGGGTTAGGGTTAGGTATCCATGAATTCGGAGAGCAAAATGGACATCACCATTGGATTTGGAGCCCATCGGTATGGTTAGGAGGGTGCATACTTTTCGATCCTGCCTTTTGTATATTTCCTGGCAAAATACATGGAAAAATCCCATTTACAATAAATCCACTTAGGATTAGGGTATGGTATCCATGAATTCGGAAGGCAAAATGGACATCGCCATTGGATTCGGAGCCCATCGGTATGGTTAGGAGGGTGCATACTTTTCGATCATGCCTTTTGTATATTTCCTGGCAAAATACATGGGAAAATCCCATTTACAGAAAATCCACTTAGGGTTAGGGTTAGGTATCCATGAATTCAGAGAGAAAAATGGACATCGCCATTGGTTTCGGAGCCCATCAGTATGGTTAGGAGGTTGTATACTTTTCGATCCTGCCTTTTGTATATTTCCTGGCAAAATACATGGGAAAATCCCATTTACAATAAATCCACTTAGGGTTAGGGTTAGATATCCATGAATTCGGAGAGCAAAATGGACATCGCCATTGGATTCGGAGCCCATTGTTATGGTTAGGAGGGTGCATAATTTTCGATCCTGCCTTTTGTATATTTCCTAGATAAAATACATGGAAAAATCCCATTTACAGAAAATCCACTTAGGGTTAGGGTTAGGTATCCATGAATTTGGAGAGCAAAATGGACATCGCCATTGGATTCGGAGCCCATCGTTATGGTTAGGAGGGTGCATACTTTTCGATCCTGCCTTTTGTATATTTCCTGGATAAAATACATGGAAAAATCCGATTTACAGAAAATCCACTTAAGGTTAGGGTTAGGTAGCCATGAATTCGGAGAGCAAAATGGACATCACCATTGGATTTGGAGCCCATCGGTATGGTTAGGAGGGTGCATACTTTTCGATCCTGCCTTTTGTATATTTCCTGGATAAAATACATGGAAAAATCCCATTTACAGAAAATCCACTTAGGGTTCGGGTTAGGTATCCATGAATTTGGAGAGCAAAATGGACATCGCCATTGGATTCGGAGCCCATCAGTATGGTTAGGAGGTTGTATACTTTTCGATCCTCCCTTTTGTATACTTCCTGGCAAAATACATGGGAAAATCCCATTTACAGAAAATCCATTTAGGGTTAGGGTTAGGTATCCATGAATTCGGAGAGCAAAATGGACATCGCCATTGGATTCGGAGCCCATCGGTATGGTTAGGTGGGTGCATACTTTTCGATCCTGCCTTTTGTATATTTCCTGGCAAAATACATGGGAAAATCCCATTTACAGAAAATCCACTTAGGGTTAGGGTTAGGTATCCATGAATTCAGAGAGCAAAATGGACATCACCATTGGATTTGGAGCCCATCGGTATGGTTAGGAGGGTGCATACTTTCCGATCCTGCCTTTTGTATATTTCCTGGCAAAATACATGGAAAAATCCCATTTACAGAAAATCCACTTAGGGTTAGGGTTAGGTATCCATGAATTCAGAGAGCAAAATGGACATCACCATTGGATTTGGAGCCCATCGGTATGGTTAGGAGGGTGCATACTTTTCGATCCTGCCTTTTGTATATTTCCTGGAAAAAATACATGGAAAAATCCCATTTACAGAAAATCCATTTAGGGTTAGGGTTAGGTATCCATGAATTCGGAGCGCAAAATTGACATCACCATTGGATTTGGAGCCCATCGGTATGGTTAGGAGGGTGCATACTTTTCGATCCTGCCTTTTGTATATTTCCTGGAAAAAATACATGGAAAAATCCCATTTACAGAAAATCCACTTAGGGTTAGGGTTAGGTATCCATGAATTCGGAGAGCAAAATGGACATCGCCATTGGATTCGGAGCCCATCGGTATGGTTAGGAGGGTGCATACTTTTCAATCCTGCCTTTTGTATACTTCCTGGCAAAATACATGGAAAAATCCCATTTGCAATAAATCCACTTAGGGTTAGGGTTAGGTATCCATGAATTCGGAGAGCAAAATGGAGATCCCCAATGGATTTGTAGCCCATCAGTATGGTTAGGAGGTTGTATACTTTTCGATCCTACCTTTTGTATATTTCCTGGTAAAATACATGATAAAATCCCATTTACAATAAATCCACTTAGGTTTAGGGTTAGGTTTCCATGAATTCGGAGCGCAAAATGGATATCACCATTGGATTTGGAGCCCATCGGTATGGTTAGGAGGGTGCATACTTTTCGATCCTGCCTTTTGTATATTTCCTGGCAAAATACATAGAAAATCCCATTTACAGAAAATCCACTTAGGGTTAGGGTTAGATATCCATGAATTCGGAGAGCAAAATGGACATCGCCATTGGATTCGGAGCCCATTGTTATGGTTAGGAGGGTGCATACTTTTCGATCCTGCCTTTCGTATATTTCCTGGATAAAATACATGGAAAAATCCCATTTACAGAAAATCCACTTAGGGTTAGGGTTAGGTATCCATGAATTCGGAGAGCAAAATGGACATCACCATTGGATTCGGAGCCCATCAGTATGGTTAGGAGGTTGTATACTTTTTGATCCTGCCTTTTGTATATTTGCTGGCAAAATACATGGTAAAATCCCATTTACAAAAATTCCACTTAGGGTTAGGGTTAGGTATCCATGAATTCGGAGAGCAAAATGGACATCGCCATTGGATTCGGAGCCCATCATTATGGTTAGGAGGGTGCATACTTTTCGAATCTGCCTTTTGTATATTTCCTGGATAAAATACATGGAAAAATCCCATTTACAGAAAATCCACTTAGGGTTCGGGTTAGGTATCCATGAATTCGGACAGCAAAATGGACATCACCATTGGATTTGGAGCCCATCGGTATGGTTAGGAGGGTGCAAACTTTTTGATCCTGCCTTTTGTTTATTTCCTGGCAAAATACATGGAAAAATCCCATTTACAATAAATCCACTTAGGGTTATGGTTAGGTAACCATGAATTCGGAGAGCAAAATGGACATCGCCATTGGATTCGGAGCCCATCGGTATGGTTAGGAGGGTGCATACTTTTTGAACCTGCCTTTTGTATACTTCCTGGCAAAATACATGGGAAAATCCCATTTACAGAAAATCCACTTAGGGTTAGGGTTAGGTATCCATGAATTCAGAGAGAAAAATGGACATCGCCATTGGATTCGGAGCCCATCAGTATGGTTAGGAGGTTGTATACTTTTTGATCCTGCCTTTTGTATATTTGCTGGCAAAATACATGGAAAAATCCCATTTACAAAAATTCCACTTAGGGTTAGGGTTAGGTATCCATGAATTCGGAGAGCAAAATGGACATCGCCATTGGATTCGGAGCCCATCATTATGTTTAGGAGGGTGCATACTTTTCGATCCTGCCTTTTGTATATTTCCTGGATAAAATACATGGAAAAATCCCATTTACAGAAAATCCACTTAGGGTTAGGGTTAGGTATCCATGAATTTGGAGAGCAAAATGGACATCGCCATTGGATTCGGAGCCCATCGTTATGGTTAGGAGGGTGCATACTTTTCGATCCTGCCTTTTGTATATTTCCTGGATAAAATACATGGAAAAATCCGATTTACAGAAAATCCACTTAAGGTTAGGGTTAGGTAGCCATGAATTCGGAGAGCAAAATGGACATCACCATTGGATTTGGAGCCCATCGGTATGGTTAGGAGGGTGCATACTTTTCGATCCTGCCTTTTGTATATTTCCTGGATAAAATACATGGAAAAATCCCATTTACAGAAAATCCACTTAGGGTTCGGGTTAGGTATCCATGAATTTGGAGAGCAAAATGGACATCGCCATTGGATTCGGAGCCCATCAGTATGGTTAGGAGGTTGTATACTTTACAATCCTGCCTTTTGTATATTTCCTGGCAAAATACATGGGAAAATCCCATTTAAAAAAATTCCACTTAGGGTTAGGGTTAGGTATCCATGAATTCGGAGAGCAAAAGGGACATCGCCATTGGATTCGGAGCCCATCATTATGGTTAGGAGGGTGCATACTTTTCGATCCTGCCTTTTGTATATTTCCTGGATAAAATACATGAAAAATCCCATTTACAGAAAATCCACTTAGGGTTCGGGTTAGGTATCGTTAGGAGGGTGCATACTTTTCGATCCTGCCTTTTGTATATTTCCTGGATAAAATACATGGAAAAATCCCATTTACAGAAAATCCACTTAGTGTTAGGGTTAGGTATCCATGAATTCAGAGAGCAAAATGGACATCACCATTGGATTTGGAGCCCATCGGTATGGTTAGGAGGGTGCATACTTTCCGATCCTGCCTTTTGTATATTTGCTGGCAAAATACATGGAAAAATCCCATTTACAGAAAATCCACTTAGGGTTAGGGTTAGGTATCCATGAATTCAGAGAGCAAAATGGACATCACCATTGGATTTGGAGCCCATCGGTATGGTTAGGAGGGTGCATACTTTTCGATCCTGCCTTTTGTATATTTCCTGGAAAAAATACATGGAAAAATCCCATTTACAGAAAATCCATTTAGGGTTAGGGTTAGGTATCCATGAATTCGGAGCGCAAAATTGACATCACCATTGGATTTGGAGCCCATCGGTATGGTTAGGAGGGTGCATACTTTTCGATCCTGCCTTTTGTATATTTCCTGGAAAAAATACATGGAAAAATCCCATTTACAGAAAATCCACTTAGGGTTAGGGTTAGGTATCCATGAATTCGGAGAGCAAAATGGACATCGCCATTGGATTCGGAGCCCATCGGTATGGTTAGGAGGGTGCATACTTTTCAATCCTGCCTTTTGTATACTTCCTGGCAAAATACATGGAAAAATCCCATTTGCAATAAATCCACTTAGGGTTAGGGTTAGGTATCCATGAATTCGGAGAGCAAAATGGAGATCCCCAATGGATTTGTAGCCCATCAGTATGGTTAGGAGGTTGTATACTTTTCGATCCTACCTTTTGTATATTTCCTGGTAAAATACATGATAAAATCCCATTTACAATAAATCCACTTAGGTTTAGGGTTAGGTTTCCATGAATTCGGAGCGCAAAATGGATATCACCATTGGATTTGGAGCCCATCGGTATGGTTAGGAGGGTGCATACTTTTCGATCCTGCCTTTTGTATATTTCCTGGCAAAATACATAGAAAATCCCATTTACAGAAAATCCACTTAGGGTTAGGGTTAGATATCCATGAATTCGGAGAGCAAAATGGACATCGCCATTGGATTCGGAGCCCATTGTTATGGTTAGGAGGGTGCATACTTTTCGATCCTGCCTTTCGTATATTTCCTGGATAAAATACATGGAAAAATCCCATTTACAGAAAATCCACTTAGGGTTAGGGTTAGGTATCCATGAATTCGGAGAGCAAAATGGACATCACCATTGGATTCGGAGCCCATCAGTATGGTTAGGAGGTTGTATACTTTTTGATCCTGCCTTTTGTATATTTGCTGGCAAAATACATGGTAAAATCCCATTTACAAAAATTCCACTTAGGGTTAGGGTTAGGTATCCATGAATTCGGAGAGCAAAATGGACATCGCCATTGGATTCGGAGCCCATCATTATGGTTAGGAGGGTGCATACTTTTCGAATCTGCCTTTTGTATATTTCCTGGATAAAATACATGGAAAAATCCCATTTACAGAAAATCCACTTAGGGTTCGGGTTAGGTATCCATGAATTCGGACAGCAAAATGGACATCACCATTGGATTTGGAGCCCATCGGTATGGTTAGGAGGGTGCAAACTTTTTGATCCTGCCTTTTGTTTATTTCCTGGCAAAATACATGGAAAAATCCCATTTACAATAAATCCACTTAGGGTTATGGTTAGGTAACCATGAATTCGGAGAGCAAAATGGACATCGCCATTGGATTCGGAGCCCATCGGTATGGTTAGGAGGGTGCATACTTTTTGAACCTGCCTTTTGTATACTTCCTGGCAAAATACATGGGAAAATCCCATTTACAGAAAATCCACTTAGGGTTAGGGTTAGGTATCCATGAATTCAGAGAGAAAAATGGACATCGCCATTGGATTCGGAGCCCATCAGTATGGTTAGGAGGTTGTATACTTTTTGATCCTGCCTTTTGTATATTTGCTGGCAAAATACATGGAAAAATCCCATTTACAAAAATTCCACTTAGGGTTAGGGTTAGGTATCCATGAATTCGGAGAGCAAAATGGACATCGCCATTGGATTCGGAGCCCATCATTATGTTTAGGAGGGTGCATACTTTTCGATCCTGCCTTTTGTATATTTCCTGGATAAAATACATGGAAAAATCCCATTTACAGAAAATCCACTTAGGGTTAGGGTTAGGTATCCATGAATTTGGAGAGCAAAATGGACATCGCCATTGGATTCGGAGCCCATCGTTATGGTTAGGAGGGTGCATACTTTTCGATCCTGCCTTTTGTATATTTCCTGGATAAAATACATGGAAAAATCCGATTTACAGAAAATCCACTTAAGGTTAGGGTTAGGTAGCCATGAATTCGGAGAGCAAAATGGACATCACCATTGGATTTGGAGCCCATCGGTATGGTTAGGAGGGTGCATACTTTTCGATCCTGCCTTTTGTATATTTCCTGGATAAAATACATGGAAAAATCCCATTTACAGAAAATCCACTTAGGGTTCGGGTTAGGTATCCATGAATTTGGAGAGCAAAATGGACATCGCCATTGGATTCGGAGCCCATCAGTATGGTTAGGAGGTTGTATACTTTACAATCCTGCCTTTTGTATATTTCCTGGCAAAATACATGGGAAAATCCCATTTAAAAAAATTCCACTTAGGGTTAGGGTTAGGTATCCATGAATTCGGAGAGCAAAAGGGACATCGCCATTGGATTCGGAGCCCATCATTATGGTTAGGAGGGTGCATACTTTTCGATCCTGCCTTTTGTATATTTCCTGGATAAAATACATGAAAAATCCCATTTACAGAAAATCCACTTAGGGTTCGGGTTAGGTATCGTTAGGAGGGTGCATACTTTTCGATCCTGCCTTTTGTATATTTCCTGGATAAAATACATGGAAAAATCCCATTTACAGAAAATCCACTTAGTGTTAGGGTTAGGTATCCATGAATTCGGAGAGCAAAATGGACATCGCCATTGGATTCGGAGCCCATCAGTATGGTTAGGAGGTTGTATACTTTTTGATCCTGCCTTTTGTATATTTGCTGGCAAAATACATGGTAAAATCCCATTTACAAAAATTCCACTTAGGGTTAGGGTTAGGTATCCATGAATTCGGAGAGCAAAAGGGACATCGCCATTGGATTCGGAGCCCATCATTATGGTTAGGAGGGTGCATACTTTTCGATCCTGCCTTTTGTATATTTCCTGGATAAAATACATGAAAAATCCCATTTACAGAAAATCCACTTAGGGTTCGGGTTAGGTATCCATGAATTCGGAGAGCAAAATGGACATCACCATTGGATTTGGAGCCCATCGGTATGGTTAGGAGGGTGCATACTTTTCGATCCTGCCTTTTGTTTATTTCCTTGCAAAATACATGGAAAAATCCCATTTACAATAAATCCACTTAGGGTTATGGTTAGGTAACCATGAATTCGGAGAGCAAAATGGACATCGCCATTGGATTCGGAGCCCATCGTTATGGTTAGGAGGGTGCATACTTTTCGATCCTGCCTTTTGTATACTTCCTGGCAAAATACATGGGAAAATCCCATTTACAGAAAATCCACTTAGGGTTAGGGTTAGGTATCCATGAATTCGGAGAGCAAAATGGACATCGCCATTGGATTCGGAGCCCATCAGTATGGTTAGGTGGGTGCATACTTTTCGATCCTGCCTTTTGTATATTTCCTGGCAAAATACATGGAAAAATCCCATTTACAGAAAATCCACTTAGGGTTAGGGTTAGGTATCCATGAATTCGGAGAGCAAAATGGACATCACCATTGGATTTGGAGCCCATCGGTATGGTTAGGAGGGTGCATACTTTTCGATCCTGCCTTTTGTATATTTCCTGGATAAAATACATGGAAAAATCCCATTTACAGAAAATCCACTTAGGGTTCGGGTTAGGTATCCATGAATTTGGAGAGCAAAATGGACATCGCCATTGGATTCGGAGCCCATCAGTATGGTTAGGAGGTTGTATACTTTTCGATCCTCCCTTTTGTATACTTCCTGGCAAAATACATGGGAAAATCCCATTTACAGAAAATCCATTTAGGGTTAGGGTTAGGTATCCATGAATTCGGAGAGCAAAATGGACATCGCCATTGGATTCGGAGCCCATCGGTATGGTTAGGTGGGTGCATACTTTTCGATCCTGCCTTTTGTATATTTCCTGGCAAAATACATGGGAAAATCCCATTTACAGAAAATCCACTTAGGGTTAGGGTTAGGTATCCATGAATTCAGAGAGCAAAATGGACATCACCATTGGATTTGGAGCCCATCGGTATGGTTAGGAGGGTGCATACTTTCCGATCCTGCCTTTTGTATATTTCCTGGCAAAATACATGGAAAAATCCCATTTACAGAAAATCCACTTAGGGTTAGGGTTAGGTATCCATGAATTCAGAGAGCAAAATGGACATCACCATTGGATTTGGAGCCCATCGGTATGGTTAGGAGGGTGCATACTTTTCGATCCTGCCTTTTGTATATTTCCTGGAAAAAATACATGGAAAAATCCCATTTACAGAAAATCCATTTAGGGTTAGGGTTAGGTATCCATGAATTCGGAGCGCAAAATTGACATCACCATTGGATTTGGAGCCCATCGGTATGGTTAGGAGGGTGCATACTTTTCGATCCTGCCTTTTGTATATTTCCTGGAAAAAATACATGGAAAAATCCCATTTACAGAAAATCCACTTAGGGTTAGGGTTAGGTATCCATGAATTCGGAGAGCAAAATGGACATCGCCATTGGATTCGGAGCCCATCGGTATGGTTAGGAGGGTGCATACTTTTCAATCCTGCCTTTTGTATACTTCCTGGCAAAATACATGGAAAAATCCCATTTGCAATAAATCCACTTAGGGTTAGGGTTAGGTATCCATGAATTCGGAGAGCAAAATGGAGATCCCCAATGGATTTGTAGCCCATCAGTATGGTTAGGAGGTTGTATACTTTTCGATCCTACCTTTTGTATATTTCCTGGTAAAATACATGATAAAATCCCATTTACAATAAATCCACTTAGGTTTAGGGTTAGGTTTCCATGAATTCGGAGCGCAAAATGGATATCACCATTGGATTTGGAGCCCATCGGTATGGTTAGGAGGGTGCATACTTTTCGATCCTGCCTTTTGTATATTTCCTGGCAAAATACATAGAAAATCCCATTTACAGAAAATCCACTTAGGGTTAGGGTTAGATATCCATGAATTCGGAGAGCAAAATGGACATCGCCATTGGATTCGGAGCCCATTGTTATGGTTAGGAGGGTGCATACTTTTCGATCCTGCCTTTCGTATATTTCCTGGATAAAATACATGGAAAAATCCCATTTACAGAAAATCCACTTAGGGTTAGGGTTAGGTATCCATGAATTCGGAGAGCAAAATGGACATCACCATTGGATTCGGAGCCCATCAGTATGGTTAGGAGGTTGTATACTTTTTGATCCTGCCTTTTGTATATTTGCTGGCAAAATACATGGTAAAATCCCATTTACAAAAATTCCACTTAGGGTTAGGGTTAGGTATCCATGAATTCGGAGAGCAAAATGGACATCGCCATTGGATTCGGAGCCCATCATTATGGTTAGGAGGGTGCATACTTTTCGAATCTGCCTTTTGTATATTTCCTGGATAAAATACATGGAAAAATCCCATTTACAGAAAATCCACTTAGGGTTCGGGTTAGGTATCCATGAATTCGGACAGCAAAATGGACATCACCATTGGATTTGGAGCCCATCGGTATGGTTAGGAGGGTGCAAACTTTTTGATCCTGCCTTTTGTTTATTTCCTGGCAAAATACATGGAAAAATCCCATTTACAATAAATCCACTTAGGGTTATGGTTAGGTAACCATGAATTCGGAGAGCAAAATGGACATCGCCATTGGATTCGGAGCCCATCGGTATGGTTAGGAGGGTGCATACTTTTTGAACCTGCCTTTTGTATACTTCCTGGCAAAATACATGGGAAAATCCCATTTACAGAAAATCCACTTAGGGTTAGGGTTAGGTATCCATGAATTCAGAGAGAAAAATGGACATCGCCATTGGATTCGGAGCCCATCAGTATGGTTAGGAGGTTGTATACTTTTTGATCCTGCCTTTTGTATATTTGCTGGCAAAATACATGGAAAAATCCCATTTACAAAAATTCCACTTAGGGTTAGGGTTAGGTATCCATGAATTCGGAGAGCAAAATGGACATCGCCATTGGATTCGGAGCCCATCATTATGTTTAGGAGGGTGCATACTTTTCGATCCTGCCTTTTGTATATTTCCTGGATAAAATACATGGAAAAATCCCATTTACAGAAAATCCACTTAGGGTTAGGGTTAGGTATCCATGAATTTGGAGAGCAAAATGGACATCGCCATTGGATTCGGAGCCCATCGTTATGGTTAGGAGGGTGCATACTTTTCGATCCTGCCTTTTGTATATTTCCTGGATAAAATACATGGAAAAATCCGATTTACAGAAAATCCACTTAAGGTTAGGGTTAGGTAGCCATGAATTCGGAGAGCAAAATGGACATCACCATTGGATTTGGAGCCCATCGGTATGGTTAGGAGGGTGCATACTTTTCGATCCTGCCTTTTGTATATTTCCTGGATAAAATACATGGAAAAATCCCATTTACAGAAAATCCACTTAGGGTTCGGGTTAGGTATCCATGAATTTGGAGAGCAAAATGGACATCGCCATTGGATTCGGAGCCCATCAGTATGGTTAGGAGGTTGTATACTTTACAATCCTGCCTTTTGTATATTTCCTGGCAAAATACATGGGAAAATCCCATTTAAAAAAATTCCACTTAGGGTTAGGGTTAGGTATCCATGAATTCGGAGAGCAAAAGGGACATCGCCATTGGATTCGGAGCCCATCATTATGGTTAGGAGGGTGCATACTTTTCGATCCTGCCTTTTGTATATTTCCTGGATAAAATACATGAAAAATCCCATTTACAGAAAATCCACTTAGGGTTCGGGTTAGGTATCGTTAGGAGGGTGCATACTTTTCGATCCTGCCTTTTGTATATTTCCTGGATAAAATACATGGAAAAATCCCATTTACAGAAAATCCACTTAGTGTTAGGGTTAGGTATCCATGAATTCAGAGAGCAAAATGGACATCACCATTGGATTTGGAGCCCATCGGTATGGTTAGGAGGGTGCATACTTTCCGATCCTGCCTTTTGTATATTTGCTGGCAAAATACATGGAAAAATCCCATTTACAGAAAATCCACTTAGGGTTAGGGTTAGGTATCCATGAATTCAGAGAGCAAAATGGACATCACCATTGGATTTGGAGCCCATCGGTATGGTTAGGAGGGTGCATACTTTTCGATCCTGCCTTTTGTATATTTCCTGGAAAAAATACATGGAAAAATCCCATTTACAGAAAATCCATTTAGGGTTAGGGTTAGGTATCCATGAATTCGGAGCGCAAAATTGACATCACCATTGGATTTGGAGCCCATCGGTATGGTTAGGAGGGTGCATACTTTTCGATCCTGCCTTTTGTATATTTCCTGGAAAAAATACATGGAAAAATCCCATTTACAGAAAATCCACTTAGGGTTAGGGTTAGGTATCCATGAATTCGGAGAGCAAAATGGACATCGCCATTGGATTCGGAGCCCATCGGTATGGTTAGGAGGGTGCATACTTTTCAATCCTGCCTTTTGTATACTTCCTGGCAAAATACATGGAAAAATCCCATTTGCAATAAATCCACTTAGGGTTAGGGTTAGGTATCCATGAATTCGGAGAGCAAAATGGAGATCCCCAATGGATTTGTAGCCCATCAGTATGGTTAGGAGGTTGTATACTTTTCGATCCTACCTTTTGTATATTTCCTGGTAAAATACATGATAAAATCCCATTTACAATAAATCCACTTAGGTTTAGGGTTAGGTTTCCATGAATTCGGAGCGCAAAATGGATATCACCATTGGATTTGGAGCCCATCGGTATGGTTAGGAGGGTGCATACTTTTCGATCCTGCCTTTTGTATATTTCCTGGCAAAATACATAGAAAATCCCATTTACAGAAAATCCACTTAGGGTTAGGGTTAGATATCCATGAATTCGGAGAGCAAAATGGACATCGCCATTGGATTCGGAGCCCATTGTTATGGTTAGGAGGGTGCATACTTTTCGATCCTGCCTTTCGTATATTTCCTGGATAAAATACATGGAAAAATCCCATTTACAGAAAATCCACTTAGGGTTAGGGTTAGGTATCCATGAATTCGGAGAGCAAAATGGACATCACCATTGGATTCGGAGCCCATCAGTATGGTTAGGAGGTTGTATACTTTTTGATCCTGCCTTTTGTATATTTGCTGGCAAAATACATGGTAAAATCCCATTTACAAAAATTCCACTTAGGGTTAGGGTTAGGTATCCATGAATTCGGAGAGCAAAATGGACATCGCCATTGGATTCGGAGCCCATCATTATGGTTAGGAGGGTGCATACTTTTCGAATCTGCCTTTTGTATATTTCCTGGATAAAATACATGGAAAAATCCCATTTACAGAAAATCCACTTAGGGTTCGGGTTAGGTATCCATGAATTCGGACAGCAAAATGGACATCACCATTGGATTTGGAGCCCATCGGTATGGTTAGGAGGGTGCAAACTTTTTGATCCTGCCTTTTGTTTATTTCCTGGCAAAATACATGGAAAAATCCCATTTACAATAAATCCACTTAGGGTTATGGTTAGGTAACCATGAATTCGGAGAGCAAAATG
The DNA here is from genome assembly GCA_023053685.1 of Diadophis punctatus similis. NCBI lineage: Eukaryota > Metazoa > Chordata > Lepidosauria > Squamata > Dipsadidae > Diadophis > Diadophis punctatus. The sequence continues at coordinate 176,674,961 of JALIGW010000003.1, forward strand.
GACATCGCCATTGGATTCGGAGCCCATCGGTATGGTTAGGAGGGTGCATACTTTTTGAACCTGCCTTTTGTATACTTCCTGGCAAAATACATGGGAAAATCCCATTTACAGAAAATCCACTTAGGGTTAGGGTTAGGTATCCATGAATTCAGAGAGAAAAATGGACATCGCCATTGGATTCGGAGCCCATCAGTATGGTTAGGAGGTTGTATACTTTTTGATCCTGCCTTTTGTATATTTGCTGGCAAAATACATGGAAAAATCCCATTTACAAAAATTCCACTTAGGGTTAGGGTTAGGTATCCATGAATTCGGAGAGCAAAATGGACATCGCCATTGGATTCGGAGCCCATCATTATGTTTAGGAGGGTGCATACTTTTCGATCCTGCCTTTTGTATATTTCCTGGATAAAATACATGGAAAAATCCCATTTACAGAAAATCCACTTAGGGTTAGGGTTAGGTATCCATGAATTTGGAGAGCAAAATGGACATCGCCATTGGATTCGGAGCCCATCGTTATGGTTAGGAGGGTGCATACTTTTCGATCCTGCCTTTTGTATATTTCCTGGATAAAATACATGGAAAAATCCGATTTACAGAAAATCCACTTAAGGTTAGGGTTAGGTAGCCATGAATTCGGAGAGCAAAATGGACATCACCATTGGATTTGGAGCCCATCGGTATGGTTAGGAGGGTGCATACTTTTCGATCCTGCCTTTTGTATATTTCCTGGATAAAATACATGGAAAAATCCCATTTACAGAAAATCCACTTAGGGTTCGGGTTAGGTATCCATGAATTTGGAGAGCAAAATGGACATCGCCATTGGATTCGGAGCCCATCAGTATGGTTAGGAGGTTGTATACTTTACAATCCTGCCTTTTGTATATTTCCTGGCAAAATACATGGGAAAATCCCATTTAAAAAAATTCCACTTAGGGTTAGGGTTAGGTATCCATGAATTCGGAGAGCAAAAGGGACATCGCCATTGGATTCGGAGCCCATCATTATGGTTAGGAGGGTGCATACTTTTCGATCCTGCCTTTTGTATATTTCCTGGATAAAATACATGAAAAATCCCATTTACAGAAAATCCACTTAGGGTTCGGGTTAGGTATCGTTAGGAGGGTGCATACTTTTCGATCCTGCCTTTTGTATATTTCCTGGATAAAATACATGGAAAAATCCCATTTACAGAAAATCCACTTAGTGTTAGGGTTAGGTATCCATGAATTCGGAGAGCAAAATGGACATCGCCATTGGATTCGGAGCCCATCAGTATGGTTAGGAGGTTGTATACTTTTTGATCCTGCCTTTTGTATATTTGCTGGCAAAATACATGGTAAAATCCCATTTACAAAAATTCCACTTAGGGTTAGGGTTAGGTATCCATGAATTCGGAGAGCAAAAGGGACATCGCCATTGGATTCGGAGCCCATCATTATGGTTAGGAGGGTGCATACTTTTCGATCCTGCCTTTTGTATATTTCCTGGATAAAATACATGAAAAATCCCATTTACAGAAAATCCACTTAGGGTTCGGGTTAGGTATCCATGAATTCGGAGAGCAAAATGGACATCACCATTGGATTTGGAGCCCATCGGTATGGTTAGGAGGGTGCATACTTTTCGATCCTGCCTTTTGTTTATTTCCTTGCAAAATACATGGAAAAATCCCATTTACAATAAATCCACTTAGGGTTATGGTTAGGTAACCATGAATTCGGAGAGCAAAATGGACATCGCCATTGGATTCGGAGCCCATCGTTATGGTTAGGAGGGTGCATACTTTTCGATCCTGCCTTTTGTATACTTCCTGGCAAAATACATGGGAAAATCCCATTTACAGAAAATCCACTTAGGGTTAGGGTTAGGTATCCATGAATTCGGAGAGCAAAATGGACATCGCCATTGGATTCGGAGCCCATCAGTATGGTTAGGTGGGTGCATACTTTTCGATCCTGCCTTTTGTATATTTCCTGGCAAAATACATGGAAAAATCCCATTTACAGAAAATCCACTTAGGGTTAGGGTTAGGTATCCATGAATTCGGAGAGCAAAATGGACATCACCATTGGATTTGGAGCCCATCGGTATGGTTAGGAGGGTGCATACTTTTCGATCCTGCCTTTTGTATATTTCCTGGCAAAATACATGGGAAAATCCCATTTACAATAAATCCACTTAGGGTTAGGGTTAGATATCCATGAATTCGGAGAGCAAAATGGACATCGCCATTGGATTCGGAGCCCATTGTTATGGTTAGGAGGGTGCATAATTTTCGATCCTGCCTTTTGTATATTTCCTAGATAAAATACATGGAAAAATCCCATTTACAGAAAATCCACTTAGGGTTAGGGTTAGGTATCCATGAATTTGGAGAGCAAAATGGACATCGCCATTGGATTCGGAGCCCATCGTTATGGTTAGGAGGGTGCATACTTTTCGATCCTGCCTTTTGTATATTTCCTGGATAAAATACATGGAAAAATCCGATTTACAGAAAATCCACTTAAGGTTAGGGTTAGGTAGCCATGAATTCGGAGAGCAAAATGGACATCACCATTGGATTTGGAGCCCATCGGTATGGTTAGGAGGGTGCATACTTTTCGATCCTGCCTTTTGTATATTTCCTGGATAAAATACATGGAAAAATCCCATTTACAGAAAATCCACTTACGGTTCGGGTTAGGTATCCATGAATTTGGAGAGCAAAATGGACATCGCCATTGGATTCGGAGCCCATCAGTATGGTTAGGAGGTTGTATACTTTACAATCCTGCCTTTTGTATATTTCCTGGCAAAATACATGGGAAAATCCCATTTACAAAAATTCCACTTAGGGTTAGGGTTAGGTATCCATGAATTCGGAGAGCAAAAATGGACATCGTCATTGGATTCGGAGCCCATCAGTATGGTTAGGAGGGTGCATACTTTTCGATCCTGCCTTTTGTATATTTCCTGGAAATATACATGGAAAAATCCCATTTACAATAAATCCACTTAGGGTTATGGTTAGGTATCCATGAATTCAGAGAGCAAAAGGGACATCGCCATTGGATTCGGAGCCCATCATTATGGTTAGGAGGGTGCATACTTTTCGATCCTGCCTTTTGTATATTTCCTGGATAAAATACATGAAAAATCCCATTTACAGAAAATCCACTTAGGGTTCGGGTTAGGTATCGTTAGGAGGTTGCATACTTTTCGATCCTGCCTTTTGTATATTTCCTGGATAAAATACATGGAAAAATCCCATTTACAGAAAATCCACTTAGTGTTAGGGTTAGGTATCCATGAATTCGGAGAGCAAAATGGACATCGCCATTGGATTCGGAGCCCATCAGTATGGTTAGGAGGTTGTATACTTTTTGATCCTGCCTTTTGTATATTTGCTGGCAAAATACATGGTAAAATCCCATTTACAAAAATTCCACTTAGGGTTAGGGTTAGGTATCCATGAATTCGGAGAGCAAAAGGGACATCGCCATTGGATTCGGAGCCCATCATTATGGTTAGGAGGGTGCATACTTTTCGATCCTGCCTTTTGTATATTTCCTGGATAAAATACATGAAAAATCCCATTTACAGAAAATCCACTTAGGGTTCGGGTTAGGTATCCATGAATTCGGAGAGCAAAATGGACATCACCATTGGATTTGGAGCCCATCGGTATGGTTAGGAGGGTGCATACTTTTCGATCCTGCCTTTTGTTTATTTCCTTGCAAAATACATGGAAAAATACCATTTACAATAAATCCACTTAGGGTTATGGTTAGGTAACCATGAATTCGGAGAGCAAAATGGACATCGCCATTGGATTCGGAGCCCATCGTATGGTTAGGAGGGTGCATACTTTTCGATCCTGCCTTTTGTATACTTCCTGGCAAAATACATGGGAAAATCCCATTTACAGAAAATACACTTAGGGTTAGGGTTAGGTATCCATGAATTCGGAGAGCAAAATGGACATCGCCATTGGATTCGGAGCCCATCAGTATGGTTAGGTGGGTGCATACTTTTCGATCCTGCCTTTTGTATATTTCCTGGCAAAATACATGGAAAAATCCCATTTACAGAAAATCCACTTAGGGTTAGGGTTAGGTATCCATGAATTCGGAGAGCAAAATGGACATCACCATTGGATTTGGAGCCCATCGGTATGGTTAGGAGGGTGCATAGTTTTCGATCCTGCCTTTTGTATATTTCCTGGCAAAATACATGGAAAAATCCCATTTACAATAAAATCCACTTAGGATTAGGGTATGGTATCCATGAATTCGGAAGGCAAAAATGGACATCGCCATTGGATTCGGAGCCCATCGGTATGGTTAGGAGGGTGCATACTTTTCGATCATGCCTTTTGTATATTTCCTGGCAAAATACATAGGAAAATCCCATTTACAGAAAATCCACTTAGGGTTAGGGTTAGATATCCATGAATTCGGAGAGCAAAATGGACATCGCCATTGGATTCGGAGCCCATTGTTATGGTTAGGAGGGTGCATAATTTTCGATCCTGCCTTTTGTATACTTCCTGGCAAAATACATGGGAAAATCCCCATTTTACAGAAAATCCACTTAGGGTTAGGGTTAGGTATCCATGAATTCAGAGAGAAAAATGGACATCGCCATTGGTTTCGGAGCCCATCAGTATGGTTAGGAGGTTGTATACTTTTCGATCCTGCCTTTTGTATATTTCCTGGCAAAATACATGGGAAAATCCCATTTACAATAAATCCACTTAGGGTTAGGGTTAGATATCCATGAATTCGGAGAGCAAAATGGACATCGCCATTGGATTCGGAGCCCATTGTTATGGTTAGGAGGGTGCATAATTTTCGATCCTGCCTTTTGTATATTTCCTAGATAAAATACATGGAAAAATGCCATTTACAGAAAATCCACTTAGGGTTAGGGTTAGGTATCCATGAATTCGGAGAACAAAATGGACATCACCATTGGATTCTGAGCCCATCAGTATGTTTAGGAGGTTGTATACTTTTTGATCCTGCCTTTTGTATATTTGCTGGCAAAATGCATGGAAAAATCCCATTTACAAAAATTCCACTTAGGGTTAGGGTTAGGTATCCATGAATTCGGAGAGCAAAATGGACATCGTCATTGGATTCGGAGCCCATCAGTATGGTTAGGAGGGTGCATACTTTTCGATCCTGCTTTTGTATATTTCCTGGAAATATACATGGAAAAATCCCATTTACAATAAATCCACTTAGGGTTATGGTTAGGTATCCATGAATTCAGAGAGCAAAATGGACATCGCCATTGGATTCGGAGCCCATCAGTATGGTTAGGAGGTTGTATACTTTTTGATCCTGCCTTTTGTATATTTGCTGGCAAAATACATGGTAAAATCCCATTTAAAAAAATTCCACTTAGGGTTAGGGTTAGGTATCCATGAATTCGGAGAGCAAAAGGGACATCGCCATTGGATTCGGAGCCCATCATTATGGTTAGGAGGGTGCATACTTTTCGATCCTGCCTTTTGTATATTTCCTGGATAAAATACATGAAAAATCCCATTTACAGAAAATCCACTTAGGGTTCGGGTTAGGTATCGTTAGGAGGTTGCATACTTTTCGATCCTGCCTTTTGTATATTTCCTGGATAAAATACATGGAAAAATCCCATTTACAGAAAATCCACTTAGTGTTAGGGTTAGGTATCCATGAATTCGGAGAGCAAAATGGACATCGCCATTGGATTCGGAGCCCATCAGTATGGTTAGGAGGTTGTATACTTTTTGATCCTGCCTTTTGTATATTTGCTGGCAAAATACATGGTAAAATCCCATTTACAAAAATTCCACTTAGGGTTAGGGTTAGGTATCCATGAATTCGGAGAGCAAAAGGGACATCGCCATTGGATTCGGAGCCCATCATTATGGTTAGGAGGGTGCATACTTTTCGATCCTGCCTTTTGTATATTTTCCTGGATAAAATACATGAAAAATCCCATTTACAGAAAATCCACTTAGGGTTCGGGTTAGGTATCCATGAATTCGGAGAGCAAAATGGACATCACCATTGGATTTGGAGCCCATCGGTATGGTTAGGAGGGTGCATACTTTTCGATCCTGCCTTTTGTTTATTTCCTTGCAAAATACATGGAAAAATCCCATTTACAATAAATCCACTTAGGGTTATGGTTAGGTAACCATGAATTCGGAGAGCAAAATGGACATCGCCATTGGATTCGGAGCCCATCGTTATGGTTAGGAGGGTGCATACTTTTCGATCCTGCCTTTTGTATACTTCCTGGCAAAATACATGGGAAAATCCCATTTACAGAAAATCCACTTAGGGTTAGGGTTAGGTATCCATGAATTCGGAGAGCAAAATGGACATCGCCATTGGATTCGGAGCCCATCAGTATGGTTAGGTGGGTGCATACTTTTCGATCCTGCCTTTTGTATATTTCCTGGCAAAATACATGGAAAAATCCCATTTACAGAAAATCCACTTAGGGTTAGGGTTAGGTATCCATGAATTCGGAGAGCAAAATGGACATCACCATTGGATTTGGAGCCCATCGGTATGGTTAGGAGGGTGCATACTTTTCGATCCTGCCTTTGTATATTTCCTGGCAAAATACATGGGAAAATCCCATTTACAATAAATCCACTTAGGGTTAGGGTTAGATATCCATGAATTCGGAGAGCAAAATGGACATCGCCATTGGATTCGGAGCCCATTGTTATGGTTAGGAGGGTGCATAATTTTCGATCCTGCCTTTTGTATATTTCCTAGATAAAATACATGGAAAAATCCCATTTACAGAAAATCCACTTAGGGTTAGGGTTAGGTATCCATGAATTTGGAGAGCAAAATGGACATCGCCATTGGATTCGGAGCCCATCGTTATGGTTAGGAGGGTGCATACTTTTCGATCCTGCCTTTTGTATATTTCCTGGATAAAATACATGGAAAAATCCGATTTACAGAAAATCCACTTAAGGTTAGGGTTAGGTAGCCATGAATTCGGAGAGCAAAATGGACATCACCATTGGATTTGGAGCCCATCGGTATGGTTAGGAGGGTGCATACTTTTCGATCCTGCCTTTTGTATATTTCCTGGATAAAATACATGGAAAAATCCCATTTACAGAAAATCCACTTACGGTTCGGGTTAGGTATCCATGAATTTGGAGAGCAAAATGGACATCGCCATTGGATTCGGAGCCCATCAGTATGGTTAGGAGGTTGTATACTTTACAATCCTGCCTTTTGTATATTTCCTGGCAAAATACATGGGAAAAATCCCATTTACAAAAATTCCACTTAGGGTTAGGGTTAGGTATCCATGAATTCGGAGAGCAAAATGGACATCGTCATTGGATTCGGAGCCCATCAGTATGGTTAGGAGGGTGCATACTTTTCGATCCTGCCTTTTGTATATTTCCTGGAAATATAAATCCACTTAGGGTTATGGTTAGGTATCCATGAATTCAGAGAGCAAAATGGACATCGCCATTGGATTCGGAGCCCATCAGTATGGTTAGGAGGTTGTAACTTTTTGATCCTGCCTTTTGTATATTTGCTGGCAAAATACATGGTAAAATCCCATTTAAAAAAATTCCACTTAGGGTTAGGGTTAGGTATCCATGAATTCGGAGAGCAAAAGGGACATCGCCATTGGATTCGGAGCCCATCATTATGGTTAGGAGGGTGCATACTTTTCGATCCTGCCTTTTGTATATTTCCTGGATAAAATACATGAAAAATCCCATTTACAGAAAATCCACTTAGGGTTCGGGTTAGGTATCGTTAGGAGGTTGCATACTTTTCGATCCTGCCTTTTGTATATTTCCTGGATAAAATACATGGAAAAATCCCATTTACAGAAAATCCACTTAGTGTTAGGGTTAGGTATCCATGAATTCGGAGAGCAAAATGGACATCGCCATTGGATTCGGAGCCCATCAGTATGGTTAGGAGGTTGTATACTTTTTGATCCTGCCTTTTGTATATTTGCTGGCAAAATACATGGTAAAATCCCATTTACAAAAATTCCACTTAGGGTTAGGGTTAGGTATCCATGAATTCGGAGAGCAAAAGGGACATCGCCATTGGATTCGGAGCCCATCATTATGGTTAGGAGGGTGCATACTTTTCGATCCTGCCTTTTGTATATTTCCTGGATAAAATACATGAAAAATCCCATTTACAGAAAATCCACTTAGGGTTCGGGTAGGTATCCATGAATTCGGAGAGCAAAATGGACATCACCATTGGATTTGGAGCCCATCGGTATGGTTAGGAGGGTGCATACTTTTCGATCCTGCCTTTTGTTTATTTCCTTGCAAAATACATGGAAAAATACCATTTACAATAAATCCACTTAGGGTTATGGTTAGGTAACCATGAATTCGGAGAGCAAAATGGACATCGCCATTGGATTCGGAGCCCATCGGTATGGTTAGGAGGGTGCATACTTTTCGATCCTGCCTTTGTATACTTCCTGGCAAAATACATGGGAAAATCCCATTTACAGAAAATACACTTAGGGTTAGGGTTAGGTATCCATGAATTCGGAGAGCAAAATGGACATCGCCATTGGATTCGGAGCCCATCAGTATGGTTAGGTGGGTGCATACTTTTCGATCCTGCCTTTTGTATATTTCCTGGCAAAATACATGGAAAAATCCCATTTACAGAAATCCACTTAGGGTTAGGGTTAGGTATCCATGAATTCGGAGAGCAAAATGGACATCACCATTGGATTTGGAGCCCACGGTATGGTTAGGAGGGTGCATAGTTTTCGATCCTGCCTTTTGTATATTTCCTGGCAAAATACATGGAAAAATCCCATTTACAATAAATCCACTTAGGATTAGGGTATGGTATCCATGAATTCGGAAGGCAAAATGGACATCGCCATTGGATTCGGAGCCCATCGGTATGGTTAGGAGTGCATACTTTTCGATCATGCCTTTTGTATATTTCCTGGCAAAATACATAGGAAAATCCCATTTACAGAAAATCCACTTAGGGTTAGGGTTAGATATCCATGAATTCGGAGAGCAAATGGACATCGCCATTGGATTCGGAGCCCATTGTTATGGTTAGGAGGGTGCATAATTTTCGATCCTGCCTTTTGTATACTTCCTGGCAAAATACATGGGAAAATCCCATTTACAGAAAATCCACTTAGGGTTAGGGTAGGTATCCATGAATTCAGAGAGAAAAATGGACATCGCCATTGGTTTCGGAGCCCATCAGTATGGTTAGGAGGTTGTATACTTTTCGATCCTGCCTTTTGTATATTTCCTGGCAAAATACATGGGAAAATCCCATTTACAATAAATCCACTTAGGGTTAGGGTTAGATATCCATGAATTCGGGAGCAAAATGGACATCGCCATTGGATTCGGAGCCCATTGTTATGGTTAGGAGGGTGCATAATTTTCGATCCTGCCTTTTGTATATTTCCTAGATAAAATACATGGAAAAATGCCATTTACAGAAAATCCACTTAGGGTTAGGGTTAGGTATCCATGAATTCGGAGAACAAAATGGACATCACCATTGGATTCTGAGCCCATCAGTATGTTTAGGAGGTTGTATACTTTTTGATCCTGCCTTTTGTATATTTGCTGGCAAAATGCATGGAAAAATCCCATTTACAAAAATTCCACTTAGGGTTAGGTTTAGGTATCCATGAATTCGGAGAGCAAAATGGACATCGCCATTGGATTCGGAGCCCATCATTATGGTTAGGAGGGTGCATACTTTTCGATCCTGCCTTTTGTATATTTCCTGGATAAAATACATGGAAAAATCCCATTTACAGAAAATCCACTTAGGGTTAGGGTTAGGTATCCATGAATTCGGAGAGCAAAATGGACATCGCCATTGGATTCGGAGCCCATCAGTATGGTTAGGAGGTTGTATACTTTTTGATCCTGCCTTTTGTATATTTGCTGGCAAAATACATGGAAAAATCCCATTTACAAAAATTCCACTTAGGGTTAGGGTTAGGTATCCA